>JBBMOI010000004.1:29297500-29347500 GCA_038088405.1 Porites divaricata
TTCAGTTTGTGTTAAGTCAAGGCCGCTGCGGTTCGTATTAAAGAGAACAGTTGCTTGCTAGGTTGTTTTTATTTTACCTCACGCAGTGTTTGTATAAAATAAGATGTCGATTTCGATGATACAGTTGACAGACGAATCACCGAGCGAAGCAACCGAATCTTCTTGTGCGGCTCATGGTTCAACATATCTTAATGACGAAGAAACTGCTTATAAGAAGACTTGCGGGTGCATAAAATCGCCTCGAAAACGTCTCATTCTTCTCGTGGTTGTGACAGCCACATTGGCCGCTGCTTTAGGAGTTTTGCTTGGCTATTTTCTGCCCCAGCTGCTCAAGGATTCATGTAATAACAAACTCTCGTCGGCTGTTGGAGATGTCGACGACGATTTTGCAAATGAGGTGAACACTAAAGAGCTGGAGGAGAATCTCAGGTAGGAAAATATAGGGTTCGTTGGGTACTATGAGCACTCAGACCCTCGAAAGCTAAGATCAAAAGATCCGGACCCTATCTCGCTTTTGTAATGGCGAAAACTACGAACGGAAGACTAAATTTATAGGTTATTATTCCAGTTACAGCTAAATTCAATTAGATATTCATGCGGCGTACATGGAAATTAAATCCTTCGATGGTTTTAACAGAACGCTGACTTCTTTAGAAAAAAAACAAAAAACAAAAAACAAAAACAAAATACATCTCCCTGTCTTTCTTATAGTACTGCGATCAGTAAAAAAAGTTTAAGGTTCCAATCCAGTTGCTCTTGTCGGAAAAACGATAATTCGACTGATTAGACTTGAGCGGTCGTAATTCGACTTGACAATTTTGGGGCAGCAAGAGAAAATTTGGGCAAAGCCATTTTTTAAAGACGTTTCTGTGTGCTTTTTTTTATTAGTTTAAAGAGAAATATTTTCTATTTTAATCTGAAAAAATCCTGAAGTCAGCGTAATAATCCAGTTACTTTCTCTTGAGACACTCACAGTGGTTGCTTAGGCCCGTTTCAAACGTCGTGCTACTGCCGTGCCGAACTAAATTGATCGAATTAAATTCGACTTTAGCACGGCAGTAGCGCGACGTTTGAAACCAAGTCGTGCTACTGCCGTGTAGCACGGCAAGCTTTGCCGTGCACCAAGTCGTGCTACTGCCGTGTAGCACGGCAAGCTTTGCCGTGCTACACGGCAGTAGCTCGACTTGGTTTCAAACGTCGCGCTACTGCCGTGCCGAACTCAATTCATAAATTATAAATACATTAGAATCATTTAAAAGTTTGCTAAGCCGTTTCTTTAATTTTTGTGTTTTGTTTTCGGCAACAGCCGTTCTATTCGACTGAATTAAATTCGACGTCTGAAACCAAGTCGTGCTAGTGTCGTGCTACAGTCGAGCTACAGTCGAGCCAGCTTAGCACGGCAGCAGGACGACGTTTGACACAGGCCTTAGTGTAGCATCAGCAACAGTGAGTGTGAAAATGAAGAAGCGTCTGACTAGTACTCAGCTCGAATTACGAGAAAAATATTAAATTTTTTTAATAATCTATCAAACAATAATTTGTAAAAGTAGACTGAAATGTATACAAAACCGCTAACAAGAGCGCCTCGTTGCATACTAATGAAATGGAATCCTTCTCTTTAGCGATCGGCCGGAGCTATCTCCATGATCTTTCACACACGTTTTTAAAAAGATTGAAGCTACTTTGAGGTGAAATTGCATGTCCAAAGGAGAGATTTTTAGCACATTTCTAAAACTTTATCCCAAAATATCCCGATAACTCTTTTATAGATTCCGTTTTAACTTCACGAACATCGACGCGACTATTGGACAAAAAAGTTCCCGTGAACGATTTTGTAGGAACAGTTCCCAGTGCCAAGAAATATTGCTGCAATTAAGGGTGCGTTCGATTGGGAAATCCGGATTTAGATTTTCAAAATCTAAATCCGGATTTCCCAATCGAACGCGAAATCCGAAAACGGATTTCACCTCCGAGAAATCCGTCCTCAGGGTGGATTTCAATTAAGAAATCCAAATCCGGATTTTTTGGATTTCCTTTTTACCGTTCGACTGGGAAATCCGAAAAAGGATTTGCAAAACTGTTCTCGTGAACAGCGGCCTTCTTTTTGCTAATTATGCGTGCGCGTGCAAGACCGCTGTTCTTAAGAACAGGTTTTCAAATCCTTTTTCGGATTTCCCAATCGAACGGTAAAAATGAAAATCCAAAAACAGATATCTTAGCGTTGAAATCCGTTTTTGGATTTCGCGTTCGATTGGAAATCCGAAATCCGGATTTTGAAAATCTAAATCCGGATTTCCCAATCGAACGCGAAATCCGAAAACGGATTTCTCGGACCTCAGGGTGGATTTCCATTAAGAAATCCAAATCCGAATTTTTTTATGCGTCGCATAATTAGCACAAGACAGTCCGCTGTTCACGAGAACAGTTTAACAAATCCTTTTTCGGATTTCCCAATCGAACGACAAAAAGGGAAATCCAAAAAATCCGGATTTGGATTTCTTAATTGAAATCCACCCCGAGGACGGATTTCTCGGAGGTGAAATCCGTTTTCGGATTTCGCGTTCGATTGGGAAATCCGGATTTAGATTTTTAAAACGCACCCTATGGCGTCATTTCGTTCCTATGACAACTCCGATGATGTCATTAAAACCCTATGATAAATTTTCATCTATATCTAATAAAACTATGGTAGCAATTTTTCCAAATGTTTGTCTATGGCGACGTAGTTATGCTCAAAATTGGGACGTATTGGCCCTGAAAAACTGTTACAGTATCGAGCCACCTTCACATGCCAGTACGGCCTACGCTGTTGCATCGTTTGGCCTCGTTTCTTTTCTACTGTTTCGTAAAAATTCGGGCAACTTGCGAGAATTTTTTGGGCAAATAGTTTACCGCCCCCCCCCCCCCCCCCGGCAAAAAATTGCCCGTACGCCTATGTTGACAATTCAGGGGCACCGTGCCAAATGAGAATGTAGTTCAAAACCACTTAAACATAGCATGGACTAACATAACTTGCCTGTAGTTGCCAATTCCTCCCCCCCAGCCCGGGGGTACTAAAAAAAGTTTTATACGGGAAGGCTCCGTCTAGAGGTCGAACCCTTTCCCTTTTATATAATATACCATTTTTAACAGAAAAGCGTGAGGTAACCCTCGTGTATACCATGTATACCTTCTATTGGTAAATGGTACCCCTTTCAAGATCACATACCTAGTTTAGAACTTTGCATCGCTTTTAAATGCTGTAAATGCACCGTCTTTAAAATATGAACAAGGCTCGCCGAAAGGCGAATTTATATGGGCTGCCATGGCGATTATTTTTCCAAGGGGAGGCACAGGCTACAATAAATCTTGTCGCCTACCACTGCGTGACAGCCATCCGAGAAAATCTGTTATGAAAGCAAATCTGTAGACAGCCATATCGAGAGTTATTATTTGTCGGAAACCCGTTTACGAGTATCTAAGACTATAGGGAATCATTGTACTGGCTGAAAACGATAAGTTCAGCAGAACAGACAGCGAACAGCTTTTAAGAGAAAACAACCCACTATAACGACCATCAAGATACAGGCGTAGAAATGATCATGATAGACGATAATCTATTGCTTATGGTCGGTGGGGGTGTGCCACCCGGTTCTTCAAATCCTGACCCGATTTCACACCAAAAAATGTAATCAGTCCACACCCGTTTTCAGACTAGACCTCTAAAACCAATAGGAAAATATAAAACGGCAAACTGGCCCTTAAGGCTAGGCGATGAGGAAGTAAACAAAAGAATAAAACCAAAAAATATATATTTAAACATTCTCGGAGACCCAGGGGCAGATAGTGGGGACGAGGGAAAGTCTTAACGGGCGGAAAAATATATATGGAACGAAGAAAAGTAAAGAACGGCGAGAAGAGCCCCTGGGGACAATGTCTTACGAGACCAGTTCCAAACGGTCGCCGCCGTTCTGGCTTCTGATTGGTGCCAGAAAACTTGTCAGCGACCGGGGCTCTCCTCGCCATTCTTTACTTTTCTTCGCGCCACATTTTCCCGCCCGTTTAGACTTTCCCTCGTCCCCACTATCTGCCCCTGGGTCTCCGAGAATGATATTTAAACAAATTGCCCAATATTTCGGTTTGAAGAAAAACCTTCTTCAGGGGCCATTGAAAGAAAAATGGAAATAAAAATAAAAGTTCGTTACAAATAAGAATTCAGAATTTCAGACCTGGCCTTTCGGCAGAAATAATGTTATCATTACTTAGATTAGAGCGCAACGTTTCGAATTCGCATATTTCTCTTTCTTTCTTATTCATTTGGACCTGAAACGGTAAAGACGGACTTCATACACTCTCGTAGCTCCCTCGAAAGCCATACCCGATTCCGGACCAAAATGGGCAAAGTATATACCCGTTTTCAGACCAAGACGGCGAAAAAACCCTACCCGCTACCCGATGGGGCGGCACATACCTGTATGGCTTATATAAGGCAGTACGCCCCCCCCCCCCCCCCGGGGTAGGTCAGGTGTGAGAAATTGTCCTTGATGCGTGAGATCAATGTCTTTAGTCTGCTAGCGTGAGAGTTGGCAGGTATACAACTCAAATTAAGTTTTGTTCAAGCCGATTGATTTCGAAGCTCAAAAATGACAAGGTTTAGCAGCAGAACAACTTTTAAGACGAGTTTTCTTTATCCTTATCCGAAATTTAGACCCAAAAAGGCGGGTGTTGCTTTATTAAAACATAATCGAAAGAAATCAATCTTTAAACAGCTCAGACTCTAAGAAGATGGACAAACATGCTTTATGGACCAGCAACGCCCTCTGGATTGCTAAGTTAATAATTGATAGTGTTCATTTCTTGACCGAGAAAATCGCATTTTATTAACTGGATCTGCCTTTACAGGCAGCCCAGTAAATAAATCGCAAACCAGAACGTTTTCTCGACGTCTTGACAGTCATAAAATGCATCTGTTAGTCCTTTTGGACCTTTTTACAGACCGCTGAAATGACAGATTTCCCTGCCCTCCTTTTCATATACTTTAGCTAACGAAATCACCACGTCTGAAGCATGAAAAAGGTGCCCCATTCGGGCGGAGACTCCCCGGATAGGCCTTTATAGGGAGAACCATTAGTCTCAAGTTCCTTTTCAGGACGTGGTTCCTCTCGATCTTTCATTTTCCTTCTCACCTGCACCACCAAGCCTGATGTCGAAAGACTCACGCGCATTAATGATTAACACTACAATATCAGGCCTGTTCGCTTGATTTGATAGATCTGTCTGGATTTTCCGTTTGAATTTTCACCGGATCTTGATTTTCTCCTATCCAACGACGGAGATGGACCGGTTCTGGTGCGCATTTTTAAAACATTTATTGTTCTTCTCATACCTCATCTTCGTGGCTGAGTCTGTTACAGAGGGGTGTGATATCAGTCGTTGTACTTCGTGCATACGCTTTAAATAAATGCATAACAAAGAGCCCACGGTTTCCCCAGCTACCTTATAACGGCTAATTTTTTGTTCTATGTCTGCAAACTGAAATTATTACAAATTTAGCAACTGTCTAAACACCGCACGGGATCGTAGATAGCAATTTATGAGAATGTAACTTTCGAAACAGCAGTCTTGCTTGTGACCTGACCGATTTAGATACACATATACTGTCAGTAGTTGTACAAAGAAACCAGTCGCTTGATTTTTGAAAAGAAACTAATGCCATGCTATCTCAAACGCCAGGCTTTTTTATGTTAAATTACAGTTATATTTATAACGCAGTTGAGCAGTAAACTAGCATTCAGAGAAGATAAGTAAACTGCACGCTGTGCCCGGGTAATTTAAATGTACAATATGTGCTCTGTGAAAATCATAGCAGCTGTACAGAGGTTTTATAGGCAGATACCTAAGATTCGATAAGATAGCAGCTTTTATGGAATAGAATCGTTGGTTTTACTATGAGAAGTGACATATCTTATAAAAAGGAATACACTGAACTGAATATACACTGAATATAGCTAATATTGCATAACGGTCTACGTACACTTACCGACATATTCCCCCCCCCCCCCCCCCCCTGATAAATATAAAGTGTACCGAGCCCACTACAAAGAAGCTATAGAATCGAGCAAATAACCCATCATGTATAGTGCCGGTGACAATTTTAATTTATCTCAAAGAGATCTTTTTTCAAAGAGATCTGTCAGCTTGATACGAAACGTAAGCAAATGTAAGACGTTTTTCTATAAGGACTCTATTCGCCGAGATTGAAACGAATAATTCTGTTAGTATATACACATTCATCAAGCAAAAAAAGCTGAATCATCTAAAGTAAATGGAAAAACGCTGTTTTGAATCCTTCGAAGTCTTTTCTTGTCTTAAAAAAAAGTCACGTTCTCTAAAAAAAAAATGAAAAGACACCGAGCTCACGCATTCAGTCCACTCGCAAGGAGGTGAATATTATTGAACAGCTCAGTCAACCAATCAGATTGCTTAAAACAGCAAGATCACTGAGTGTGCATATACTAACTATTATATATTGTTTCAGGTTCTTTTCATCCAAGCCCCACGTCGGTGGCTCGCAAAGGCAGAAAGAGTTGGCCCACCATATCGCATCAAAATGGCGTCAATACGGCTTCGACGAGGTAGAAATGCCAGAATACCAAGTGCTTTTGTCATTGCCACAGGAAGACCAGCCAAGCACGGTTGAAGTGGTTACCAATGGACTAGTCGACTACACAATAACTGGACGGATTGAAGTAAGCTTTCGAAACGTGCACATTGTTTTCTCTCCATTTTATCATTTATACTTAGTTTGAGAGAAGAGCTGACATTTCGCGACGCAACCACTGGCCTCGTGAAATGACCATTCTGATGATGTGTCACTTCTCAGGTCTGGGTAGTGCTTAATACTTCTGATTGGATGAAACAAATTTGTAAGCAATTTTGAAGCACTTCTCAGATCTGGGTAGTGAAGTATCATCAGTATGAAATTTTTTCGCGCGTTTCTCAAACGTCATTTCGCAGGGAAACCAGTGGTGGCTCTTCTCTCAGGCTAATGCACCTATCAATGTTAAGCCCCAGGGTGGGGGTGGGGGGGGGGGGGCGGGCTACCCACGGGAAATTGACTGAGCATGCCTTCCCCTGGGTAGGGATTTTGACATTTAAGCGTTGCCCCAGGGTCGGGAATTTGACATGGTCGCTATCTTGGAAGACCAAGAGAAACTGGAAATGAGTGACCTACCATCTTGGTAATACCCAGAAGTCACCAGAGGTAAATGACCTCTGTTTTTCTTGAAAGTAACAAGACAACATGAGCGAAAGAAAGGTGAGGAAATCTGTTTTATTTTTCGGTATATATGAACCATCACCTCTTTCATTGTGTGATCGAATGTTTATAAATAGAAGAGCCTTCGTTCCTTCTGTTTCTGTTTCTATGTGAGGTTGTAAAAGACATATCCTTTCCAACCTGTCAATTATTAAGTCCTGACTCTGTTAGAAAAAGTTACCCCAGAGGCGGGAAATTGACATTTAGTAGGTGCC
This sequence comes from Porites divaricata, assembly GCA_038088405.1. Taxonomy (NCBI): domain Eukaryota; kingdom Metazoa; phylum Cnidaria; class Anthozoa; order Scleractinia; family Poritidae; genus Porites; species Porites divaricata. The sequence goes on from JBBMOI010000004.1 coordinate 29,305,013, forward strand.
TGGGGGTGGGGAATTTGACTCTGGCTGCCATTAAAATGTCAAATTCCCCTGGGTCTGCCCGCCCCCCCCCCACCACCCTGGGGCTTAACATTGATAGGTGCATAACGTGCATGTAATGGTAAATGATATTGTTATTCATTCCGAATGTTTCTCCGTTTCTAACTGGCTCAAATGCCACGCCTAATTTCTCGTAACCAGCTAGCGTGGACCAAAATTGGAACAGGTTTGCGATATTTGGAAAATGACGTCAATAGTAACGGAAATGGACGGCAACCGAGAAGTCCTTAGCTTGGGGATGAGGTTGCGTTGTTTTGGTAGAGCAAGACAAATGCCAGAACATTTTTTACGTTTCGAACTACTGCCTAAAAGCATAACAAGAAACTGGGGTGTAGCAAGCTTTTCGCCTAGTTGTAGGCCTGGCTGACTTTATTTTACACATATCCTGCACATTGCACTAGGCACTGATTTCACCAAAACTTTGAGCCCTTAAGCTTTTTAGCTCACCCCAACAACGGGCGAAACATTTTTTGTTGCAAGCGGTAGAGTGATCAAGCCAAAAATTTGCAGACCCGGGCCTTTAGGTCTATAGGCTGGCCACGCCCCTGAGAACAGAAAGAATACAAGTCGACGGACGACATCTGCTCTATGAAGAAAATCTGCTAGACTAAATTGAAGTTGCTGAGAAACAGGGGGAAAGAAACAGGAAGTTCCCTTGCTTACCAGCAATCGATGTTAAAACATCGATCGGGGTAAGAACCTTTTAGCTTATTTTAAACTAGGAATCATTTTGAAAAAAAAAGAAAACAATCATTGGATTCGGCATTCGTATGATCTGAAGAATTATGAAGATCTCGGAGGATGTTATAAGCCTTGGCAGTTTGGCCTTGGCGAATATAACACCATTCTCGATCTCTATAATTCCTCAAATCTTACTCTTACTTTTACACATTTTTCGGTTGAATGTTCTAATAAATAGGTCCCAAAATTGTTCCTTCAAACAATGTTTTTTGTTTTTTCAAACACTGAATGACTGTTGTGACCTTCGTACGTAGATCCTGATTTTAAGATTTTCATATTTTTAATATTTTAATATGTATTATCACGTATTATTATCATTCGATGCAAATGTTTCTTTCTTTTCATTGGCCGAGAGCCCATCACGTGACCTGAAAATAACTGCCTGCAAATAATGGTGAGCTCATGCGCAATGTCGTTCAACTGTTTTTGGCTTTCACCGGCGAAAAATGTCTGATTGGTCGTCGTGCGACCACGTGACATTGCCAAATTCAAAATGGCGGCAATACCTCCATACTTTGTTTATTCCAGTGGAAAGAAGGTTAATTGCGGCTTAATATGAATTGCGAATGCACATCGGATATTTTTAGAATAGCCTAGACTTTTTATCCTCCTTTTTCATCTATTCCTATGGGATTCGTTTCCTGCGATGCTCGCGATTTGGCCGGTTTTCGGGATTCAACTTCGGATCACGAAGGACAACAATGTTTCTGAAAAAAGCAGAGTCACCAGAAAGAACGGCCTTAGTTCACAGCTCAATGCAGCAGATAAATAAGACACTATGGGTCCTTTGAAATTGCTTAGACACCTGGTAGTTATTTTATTATTATTTTTCTCCCTAAAAGGTAAAGCAAAAATCCTTTTTCTCCAGCAACACTTTCCAATTTACAAAAAAAGCTTGAACATGAGCGAAATGCACTTTAGTGTCTGCATTCAGTCTTTTCATTGAGAACGGGTGCAATTTTAATATCAAAACTTTAAAGCCGTCTTTGACTGAGCAAGGCTTTTTTTCTTTTCAACGGTTATTGTGTTTGATCTGCAAATGATAATGAAATTTTTAAAATAAGGGAAATACTATTTACTATACTTTAAAAGAAGAGAACTTTGATTCAAGTGTTAGTTGGAAAAAATACTGATTATATTTTTTTAGTATATGAAGGTTAAAAAAGTGATGCATATAGTCTAAAGTGCTACAAACGAGTAAAAACCCAGATCTTTCCATAAATAGATTTTATTGACACTGTCAGGGACATGTGCTTTCCTTGGGTACACATTTTTCCATTAAAAAATCTTGTTTGTGAGGCTGCACTTTGTTTAATGCAGGATCAATCAATCTTTTCCGAAGAGAAATGAAAAGTAAAGTATGTTAACATGTCAGATACTTCAACACTGCCTTAGCCAACAACTAAGAAGAAACTGAACTTCAAATCAAAAAACAAAGTGAAAACTACTTCACTGTGAAACAACAGCCACTTCAAATATATATCACATTAAATTCATGCAAAATGTAGACCTGATGAGAAGTTTATAGGAATAGAAACGATCGAATGATAATTACAACGAAACTATAATTTTTGAATGAGATATCTGAGTGTCCTCTCATAATTCTGACAGAAGATCAAAATTGGAAACTGCACATCCTACACAACTGCATTCATCAACATGATCCAACGAAAATTTCATTAAGACTCAAAGTTTACTCCAAGCTTTAAACTCCTGTAGTTTAATTTGTGGTGATTTTTTTTTTCTGGGAAAGAACTTTTGAATACTTAGTAGCATGTTAACTCTGTCATTCATTTTATAACTTGGCCCCCAAAAATTTAAGCCAAAAACGATGCACATAAAAACAAAAGCATTCACAGAAAAATTACCCTGTTCATCTCCTTCCAGGATCCAATTTTCAAGCAAAGAAGCATCCCCCACTGAAAGCCTTGTGTGTAAAAATTTAGTACTAAAAAATTGTACACGGGGGAAATCATGTCCGTAAGTACGGTTCCTAACGAGGAAACTAACAAGTAACTCGTTGTGTGTATAATCTCAAGCCAAATTTATGAGCAAAATAACCTAAACTTCGATCCTTCAATTATAAAATTGCAAGCAGTTGTGCACATTGTAAACAGAATTTTTTTTGCAAATCAAAATGTTGCTGGACCTATCGAATTGTAGCTCCAAGACGGTCTAAGCATTTTAATGAAAACACTCTCACATTTTCTCATTCGACAGTTCAGATAAAACTCAAATTTCTGTAACATACAAAGCTGTAATAATGTGCAACAACAATGAAATGTGCACCGATCGACAAAATCACGTTACGAACTACGCACTTTAGAAAACTGCCGCAACTCGGCCGCTTTCGATCCACTAGCCACAAGACAATTTACACAGCAAGACAATGGCTAAGAATATTTCTTTTGTACCGAGTGACACGAGATTAAGTTGAACCAAGCGTAAGCTTATTTTTCTGCCATAAACAGTGTAAACACACGGAGATTTAGCATCTAAATATAGTTTTTCGAGCACCAAAGTACAAGCTAAGTCATATTAACAAAACAAAGCCCACAAATGTCTGTCCCTCTACTTTTTTTTGTTGAATCCGTGATAGGAAACTCGAACTAAACAACAAAAACATTTTGCGTAGCGTTGTAATACGCTCTTCGATCAATAGTCGAATGTTGTCGAATGTTAAAGTCGAATTTTGACACAAAAACGGGATACACATTTAACAAAACTGTCGCTTCCGTGCCACTCGGTACAAGCTTATTTATATACCAAAACAATGCCCAATAATTTTTCTTCCACTACTTTATAATTTCTTTTTGTACCGAGTGGCACGGCAGATGCAGTAAACAAAGAGAGTAAAAATTAACCACCTTTTCGGCCTGTCTTCCACATGCAAACCAGCGATCTCAACGTCAACAAAACTGAATCAGACCATGCCACTGCGATTTTTCGCCAGTTCCAGGAAGCTATATTCTCTAGAGAACACATCTCCGTCAAAACTTCGACCAAAATAATTTTTGATCTCTTACAGTGGCAAGAAATTGCAACGTTGTCACCACCAAAAAAAGCTGCCATCGCTTCTTTAATCTCAACAACATTTCGCGGGCATTTTTGGCTCGGAGCAAATGACATTGCCCGAAATCGATCACGTGCGATTTTTTGCAGAGCATGCGTAGACATTTTTCGCCGGTGTTGTTTTTGGCTGCAAATACAATCTCGACCCAGAGCTCTTCTGCGCATGTAGAGGAGAGGGATCAAGAGCTCTGGGGAACCCCGGAGGCAAGATTTGTCTCTGATTGGTTTCAGCAAAAAACAATAAAAGTGTTTCTGATTGGTCTATTCAAGTTTGCACGAGAGCGGTTGAACGTGCGGCGTGTCTGGCGTGTGAGCGGGTTTTTTCCCTAGACATGTTGAAGTAAACCCGGCCGGCCGATTCTTGAAAACAACATTTGAGCAACTAATTAGGCAGAATTACTGGATTTTCCAATTTTCAAATAAAATAGCTTAGCTACATATCGAAAATTGAACCGTGAACCAGAAAAGATTTGAATGCAGCAAAAATAAAATAAAAATACACCGACATCTTTGCCAGCTATAAGTTAAGAAGCGTAACACATTGCTGATTTTTCTTCGACTTCCACGTTATCTTGTTCACACGAAGTAGCCGAGTATGAATGAAAACTTCAGCTTCTTGTCGTAAATTGACCAAAAACAGATTTGCAAGAAAAAAAAAACGGAAAAACTAAAAGTGATACGTGTACAATGCGACTAGATATTTATAGTTCTCTTCTTTTCCCACGATATCACATTTCAAAGCAGCTTCGCTGAAGTGTTAATGTTCATTAACAAACATAAATAAAAGGACGCTAAATTCATATTTTGGAAAGTTTTATTGGAATTTCCATACGTTTATTTTAACAAGCCATTCGGGTTTCACTTACCACCTCGTGAAGTAGTCCACAGAAATATTAATCAACTGTCAAGCATACGCAAACTTCAAGTCTCAATCTGTGATTGGGAACGTTTAACGGTATTTTCCAAGAGCATGCGCTGTGAGGCCCAAATAGCCAGATTTTGGCTACTCCGGCGCAGAGTTTCCCAGAGCTTAGGGGCGCATTCCCAAACCCGTAAGCACTGGGGTCGAGAATGCTGCAAATACTATTCTGCTCATGCGTAAATGAGCAGAAAAGTGATCTCTGTCATTATGCACCTATCAATGTTAAGCCCCAGGGTTGGGGGGTGGGGGGGCGGGCAGACCCAGGGGAATTTGACATTTTAATGGCAGCCAGAGTCAAATTCCCCACCCTCGGGCACCTACTAAATGTCAATTTCCCGCCTCTGGGGTAACTTTTTCTAACAGAGTCAGGACTTAATAATTGACAGGTTGGAAAGGATATGTCTTTTACAACCTCACATAGAAACAGAAACAGAAGGAACGAAGACTCTTCTATTTATAAACATTCGATCATACAATGAAGGAGGTGATGGTTCATATATACCGAAAAATAAAACAGATTTCCTCACCATTCTTTTGCTCGTGTTGTCTTGTTACTTTCAAGAAAAGCAGAGGTCATTTACCTCTGGTGACTTCTTGGTATTACCAAGATGGCAGGTCACTCATTTCCAGTTTCTCTCGGTCTTCCAAGATGGCGGCCATGTCAAATTCCCGACCCTGGGGAGGCACGCTCAGTCAATTTCCCGTGGGTAGCCCGTCCCCCCTCTCACCCTGGGGCTAAACATTGATAGGTGCATTACTCCTAGAACGCAGTGCGCGCTAGCAGCTCTTCGAAGATATTATTTATTAGTAAAATCCAACTAGTGGTCCATTATCAATGCTGCGTTCTGATTGGTTGAGCTACTACTAGGCTATATGTCATAGCCCACTAGTAGCGAAAAGCGCTGACTTGTTGGCGGCAAAAAAAGGGTTTTTTAACTAGCTAAAGGCGTTTTGTCTCGATATTTTTGATAAATAAGTTGGATTTTACTAAAACAATTATTCCTCGAGCCCTCATGGCCTCTGCGTCAGAGGCCATGGGGGCTCGAGGAATAATTGTTAATTATAAAACAAACTCTGTGATCGAATGATAAAACAATTATTGAACTCGGTTATCGCAAAATAAGATTTAAAAAGATTGAAACTACCATGAGGTGAAATTGCATGTCAAAAGCGCTTCGTTTAGTACAGATAACAGTCGAACATCAAGATTGTCCATTTTGTACCGTATTTCTAACCATAAAATATTCTTCCCAAAATATCTCGATAACGCTCTTACAGATTTGCTTAACCTTCACGAACATCGAGGCGGTTATTGTAGGAAAAAGCTCCAGTAAACGATTTTGAAAGAACAGTTCCCAGTGCCGAGAAATACTGCTGCAAATAAAATAGGCAATAGCGTCATTTCGTTGTTATGACTACTCCGATGTCATTGCAACCCTGATCATAACAAAGTTTCATCTTCATTTAATACAACTGTGGTGTTAATATAATTTTTCCAAATCTTTATTTATGGAGACGTAGTTTGCGCTCAAACGTGGGAGGTATTGACCCTGAAAAACTGTATCGAGCCACCTATCAAGCTCGTCTATTCTTTTATCCTTTTTTTACACTCAGATTATGAATTGTCTAGCAAGACACAAAAACCTTTCTTTATTCTAAATGCCATAATATAAAATTACCGAGCTAAAAATCATTTTGAAATGTTTTGTTTTAGTTTTGAATCGATCGCGCGCTTCATCAACATGAACGCGTCCTACTTCAACACACATAGGCTGGAGAGTGAAGGAAACTTTTTCTGAAACTTTTAAGTCTCTGTAGGAAAAAAAAAATATTATTCACCGGCCTAATACGGACCTTCTCCAAATACGGACCCCCCACCGGTGAATAACTTATACGTATTTTTAGGTTAGTGTGAGCAATAAATATTTTTTAATTATTTTTATGTATTTTTAGATTAGTGTCCCCGATTAGCTGTCTTATATTTTGTACAGCTAAATACATTTGACTCTTAAATAAAGCCGTTCTTATGTTACGTTATGTTATTTTTAATCAGGTGGTCAATTCACAGGGCGCATCAAAGACCTCGTTTCCATACTTTCCCTTCATTGCATACGCTCCTTCAGGAGTGGCTGAGGGAGAACTAGTGTTCTGCAATCAAGGAAGTGAACATAATTTTCAGTTACTAGACAGTAAGAACATATCTGTCAGGAACAAGATTGTGCTAATCAGAGGATACGGTGCCTCGGTGAGAAATTTAGTTGTGATACTTTATTTTTATTTTCCAAGTGTCATTTTTAAGAGCATTACATCCACCCCCCTCAATTTTGTTTGAGGGGAGAGGGGTGCGGCTGTACAGTGGTACCTCAAAATAACGAAGGACCACGGGACTGGAAAAATGAATTCGCTATAACGACGTTTCGTAAATATATTGAGGTTCTTTTTCATATATTTTTACTATTTCTGGGGTAAAGAAAATCGTTCGTTATACCGAGGACTTCAGTTCGTTATTTAGAGGTTCATTATAGAGTGGTTCCATTGTGCGAAGGTAAAGAGATATGCGAGAATGAGGGTCTGGCCAGAGTCTCACATTTCCAACCATTTAGCCAATCAAAATTTACACTTTCAGAATATCGGGCAGAATATGGTAAGAAAGAACAAAAAAGATGGTATCTGAACCATCTCGGTAAAAAAAATTTACAGTTGTCCTCATTTAATAGCAGCCATCGTGTAATTACGCTGCCTCGTTCTCAGAGGCGCGTCAATTTGAGATTATAGGTCATTTACAACGGATGGTACATGACACACATGGGTTTTTACAGTAAATAATTAAAATAACGAAAATATGACACTTAAAAAAGCGTCCTGCTGCTAACATTACTCATATAAACGCACTTTTTATCACATTATCTGAGGAAAAGAGTGGAACAATGCTATTGAGAGGCCTTAAAACTTGTCAGTTTTGTTATAAATAAATAAAACCTAAGGCAAATGTCAGTTGTCAGTTAGAATTTAGGCCATTTGTCAGTTGTGAGTTAACCCCTACTGAGAACCTCGAGAGTGAGCTACACTCCATATTTCACATGGATGCGTGAATTCGGAAAACTGTAACTGAACCAAAATGCAGTGGAGTAATAATAAAATTAATATAGAGCTTGTTCTCTGGCTAAAATACATCTCTCAGTTTGCCGTGAAAAGCGTTGTAAGTTTTACTGTTTTCTTGTGGCTAGAAGTTCTTGAAAAATTACTGGTGCGTTTTATATACATAATTATGTATAAGAACACTGAACACTGTTTAATCATTCTTCAGATAAATCGCACTTTTCTAAATGAGTATTTTGGAGTCTTTATTAAGGGTCATTACTAAACCATGCATGACAGCACCGTCTAGTACAGTTTAGCAATATTGGCTCATTACTGAGCTAACATTGGTCATTCACGAATTATCTTTATAGCGTCTTTAATATTCACTCTTGTTTCTCGTCCTGTCATTTTCATCTGAACGGTTGTGTTTCAGAAAGTGTCTTGGAAAATGCGGAAGCGACTAGGCCATAATTTAGAAATAGGGTATGAGAATGTTTTCAGTTTCTCTTGGGACGGCTGTAATACCCAGGAGAAAAGGTTATGGTTGTGCAAAATTTGGGGGATAAATAAGGTGCATTATGGGAAATGTGGAATTGATGTATAGCTCAATTAAAATGTTTAAAACAGTGCATTATTATTCATCTATTTTATTGATTTATGTTTTTAAAAGTAATTGTTGTTGTAAAGCGCCATTGGACAGCTATGGAAATGGCGCTATAGAAGTAAATGTTATTATTATTATTATTATTATTATTAATTTCAGTATAATGCTAAACAAACCATGGTTCATTTTCTATCATTTATCAGGTGACCGCCGCCGAACGTCGAGGAGCTATTGGGGCCCTTTTGTACGTGGATCCTGTGTCGGTTGCCCCTGAGGGACATGACAGCCAGGAAACTTATCCCAACAAAGAGTGGATGTCGAAAGACGCAGTTTTTTCTAAGGCTCTGTATGCTCATTTTGGAGACCCACTAACACCTTATTTCCCATCGATTCCAGGGATGTATAGAAGGCCTACAAATCAATCTGGTTTTCCAACTATTCCTGTTCAACCAATCTCCTATGAAGACGCCTTAAACCTGTTAAGTCGTCTTAAAGGTGGGTTTTTGACCATATTTTTCCGTCATTTAATATTGCTTGAAAACCAAGCAAACGTGTATTAATTCATGACAGCTAGAGTTAGCACAAAATTCAATACATTTTTTATGTCAGCCTTAGGACAGATAGACAAAGCAGTAGTAGTAGTAGGAGTAGCAGCAGCAGCACTGAGTAGCAGAAGTAGTAGTGGTAGCAGCAGCAGCAGTAGCAGCGGTAGTAGCAGCAGGAGCAGCAGTAGCAGTAGCATCAGCAGTAGCAGTTGCTGCAGCTGTAGCAGTAGCAGTAAGAGTAGCAGCAGCAGCAACAGTAGTAGCAGTAGCACCAGCTGTAGCAGTAGCAGTAGCAGCCGTGGCAGTAGCAATAGTAGCGGTAATAGCAGCAGCAGCAGCATCAGCAGTAGCAGTAGCAGCCGTAGCAGTAGCTGTAACAGTAGTAACAGCAGCAGTAGCAGTAGGAGCCGTAGCACCAGTAGCAGTAGCAGTAGAGGTAGCAATAACAACAGCAGCATCAGCCGAAGAAGCATAGCCGTAAGTATGACTGTAGCAGTAGCAGTAGTAGTAGTCGAAGTCGGAGATGTAGTGTGTCTGAAAAGTTGATTGACGAAGTAAAATTCGATTGTTTTATGTTGCGAGCAAATTAATCATTGAACTCGGTTTCGGCATGATAGCGAGAATTTTTAAAATGAAACAAACCCCAGCTTTGAAAGTTCTCATTATAAACGTCATCTGTTAATAATGTTATTTAGTATCGATTCCTTATGATTACCCTAGGACATGAGGTACCGCCCAGTTGGCGTGGAGATCTCAAGGTCACCTACAGGTTCGGACCTGGTTTTACCAACGCCAACACTACTGTCCGACTACGCGTTAATAATAAACTTATTGTTAAATCGATAATCAACGTTATCGGCACCATCAATGGTCGTGAAGAACCCGACCGCTATGTTCTGGTCGGGAATCATCGCGACGCGGAGTTTTTCGGGGCGGTTGATGCGTCCAGTGGATCTGCAGTTCTTATGGAAATATCACGAATCCTCGGAAAACTAAAAAAGCAAGGCTGGCGACCGCGAAGAACGGTCAAACTGTGTAGCTGGGGTGCAGAAGAGTTTGGTTTGATAGGGTCGGTGGAATGGGTACAGGAGAACGCGAAGCTGCTATCCAGCCGCGCTGTTGCTTATTTAAATACTGACGTGGCAGTCGGGGGGGACTATGTTGTGGTTGCACAGACCTGTCCAGTGATGGAAAAAGCGGTTTTTTGCAGGGCCAAAAGGGTTACAGATCCCAACAAGAAGAGTGTTTATGACACCATGGTTAGTAGGATGCCTTCATCCTCTGATCACCCTGATGAACCTGCTCCGGTGCCGTTCTTATACGCCAGCGATTACTTATCATTTTACATGATCCTTGGAATTCCTTCTGTCGACTTTAGTTATTTTGATGGTTTTAAGGACAGTTACAGGCTCTTTCCTGTTTATCATACTCAAGAAGATAGTTTTCAGTGGATGACAACCTTCGCCGACCCAAAATTCGAGTACCACGCTACCATGACAAGGCTTGTGGGAGGCTTGCTCTTGGATTTTAGCGAAGCATATGTTTTACCTTTAGATGTGGTGCGTTTTTCCAGAGCCTTAAACAGGACATTTGAATCGCTGGAGAAAACGTTAGACTTCTTGAACATTTCGACATATTTTGTCCGCAGAGCTATCGACGAATTTGTTAACGCGAGCGAAGTTTTTCAAGATTCTAAAGACAAACTAACAGGAAACGAAAGCGCATTGATTTTGAGGACAGTTAATGATCAGCTTGTCCAGGTAGAAAAAGCATTCATCTCGCCTTTTTTGAAAGCAGGTGATCCAATATACAGACACATTTTTTCCAGAAACAGTATTTTATCATCATTTCCTGGAGTTAGAAGAGCTCTGATGAATGCGATGACAACAAGAGTTTTTTCCGAAGTTCATCAACAGTTGTCTCTGGTTGAGGAAGCCATTTTGTCTGCATCTGACATAATTAAACCAATAGTGTGTAAACAGTGATATTACGACGTCTTAAGAAATAGTCTCTGGTGCCTTGAGCAGTGATCTTCAACTGAAAAATGGGAAATTAGTCTATGACAGAAGTGACTATAAGTACAAAATTGGAGGTCATTGCATCTGTTGAAGCCAATTCGCCAACTACATTGTTGAAGGCCCTTGGTTTGAATGTTCGCATGTATGTCTCATTGGGCTTCTTAGTTGTGCAATGTTAGTTACACCTCTGTCCCCTCTGCCCCTGATTGTATCCTTAAGTCTTAGATCTAACATCCCAACAGCAACTTACACACATAACTACTTACATTACATGGTTCGACACATTAGAAATCTCTATCTTTGCCTGAGTACAACTTATATTGCGTAGAGCAAGCAGAAACATGGAAAGTTCGGAGTGCCGATCATTAAGTGGCGCTGCATCGCTGCCGTTGAAACCAACTTGCACGTTGATGCGGTGGACTTGTACATTTCCTGATTAGTGCTTTTTTATAACTAGGTTGTACAAAGGGGAAGCGTGGCTGAGTGATTTGATCGCCGGACTTGCAATTCGGTGGCCCCCATGTCAAGTCTTGCTCGAACGCTTTCTGTACCGAGTTTTAATCCTTGGCCATGCTTGTAAATAACCAGCTGTTTCGCCCCCGGCCAGTTGGAATTATTAACCCTGTAAAATTTAATGTAAATTATTTGTTTTAGGCACTTGCTCGGCCTTACTAGCGTTAGAGTAAATACTACCGAGGATAAATAAAAGATTATTATTATCACTACATATAGATTTTATTAGAAATTGTACCATAGTATAGAAGGCATGGTTGAATATTTATATGAAACTGCGCAGGGTAAAATATTAGATGACTGATAACCTTAAACATATTAGTCATTAAAAGGCCTGCATTGTAGGTGTGCTTTACTTATGTTTCTTTTTTCAACAATGGCATATTTGTACAAGAAGGCAGATGATTTCGAGAGCAACTTAGAATAAGCAACTCGATTAAATTGTTAAGATCTACATCTAGTTTTTTAATTGACAACGCTTTCGCATCAAGTGAATGAGTCAATAAGGATGGAAAAATTCAGAAGAATTGGCTAGTGTAATTTATGGTATTTAAAAATTCACTAGCGCTTATTAACTCCTAGCCAGCGCCACAGAAGAAACTAACTCAGCGTCTGCGAAAAAAAACGCCGAATCCTTGTGTTCTAGACCCCCACCTGTGTGTCACCTGTGTATCACCTGTGCACGCGCCATGATTGGCCTGTTAAAAGCCCATCTTTGATTTGCCAATCAAGATGAAAGAAAACGCACTTTCGGTAATTTAGACGTTACTAACCGCTAATTAACTAATTGCACTTGCAAATCCAAATCCATGCGATGCGAAATTGATCAAAATTGGATATTCCGTTCCATTTAGGACCACAGCTATTTTTGAATGCAATAACGATTCCACATCCGGTAGGTGAATTGTGCAGGGGCTTGCCACTTGATCCTATTAATCCTGTTTTAAATTACAGTCGAGCCTCCGACCACAACGGCCACCTCGGGGGCAGACGAAGGTGGCGGTTGTGGAGAGGTGGTCGTTATAGGGAGGCATAGGGGTGTTATATGACAATTTTTTGGGGGAGAACAATATGTTTTTTGTCCTAAGTTCATACTTACTGTATCCCATAACCATGGTAATCCAATCATATATAATGTTTAGAGATAAAATGCACGAAAAACTGAATATTGTTTTGAATCAATGTTAACGTAACAAACCGAGTAAGGTTCGCAAGATCCGCTGAAAGTATAGTACACAATTTTCGCGTACTACAGCAGTATAAATGAAACAAAATCAAAATACCATTGCCGTGATTGATCATAAACGTGTCATAGGATCAATTCGTGACCATTCTTAACTTTTAATCAGTCGCTAAAAAAAACTGGCCGTTGTAGAGAGGTTATTTTGGCAATTGGGGACATGCCAGGAGCACCCAACGACGGTTTCCTCATAGCTTTTCATTTCTGCATAGCCTTAAAACATTTTTAAGGCTATGAAGAGTACTTTCGATTTCAGATCTCCAGAAATGCATTCTAAGGCGGCGCTATAAAATTTCGATTTGTTCGGTCGTCCTAGGGCAACTTGAGTCTGCCGTTGCCGTTGCCGTTGTAGGTAGGTGGCTGTTGTGGAGAGGCGGCCGTTACCCGGGGGGGGGGGGGAGCTCCCTCATGTAAGCCATATAGGTATGTGCCGCCCTATCGGGTAGGGTTTTGCGCCTTTTTGGTCTGAAAACGGGTACACACTTTGCCCATTTTGGTCTGGAATCGAGTATGGTTTTCGAGTGCATGAACGTATTTATCGTTTCAATTTCAAATGAGTAAGGAAAGAAAGAAAAATATGCGAATTCGAAAAGGATTTGAATAATTTTCTTGTTTGCGCTCTAATCTATGTAATGACAACATAATTTCTGCCTAAAAGCCAGGTCTGAAAACGGGTGTAGATTTTAGACGTCTAGTCTAAAAACGGGTGTGGAAAATTACATTTTTTGGTCTGAAATCGGATCAGGATTTGAAGAACCGAGCGGCATACCCCCACCAAGAATTCCCGGGAGTGTTCCCCCCCGGGGGCCGTTGGTGCCGGAGGCTCGACTGTACGTTACTGAAAGTCCTAAGGTAAACAGAGAGGCTCGGGTTATTCTCTCTTGCCGGGTATGATTAACTTAAGGGATAAACCTCTCATTTGTATCTCTCCGGCTATGGTGGAAACAAACAAACAATCAAAAACAAACAATCTGCTTTTTATAAGAAAAAGAAAACGGGTTTCGTAAATCTGGAAGACTGGATCATCAAAAGGAATGTTGCCTATAATTCAACAACTGTGCTGGTAAAACAGCCGTGAGAGCAGTCGAAGGACCATTCGTTACCACACTTTGTAAGCAATTGCACCATCAGGAAAAATACTGAAAAAAATCTGAACTGAAAACACTATTATAGTTTCTGTAGAAGTCTCCATAAGCGAACTATGACAAATCATGCGGGCATTTTGGGAGGTCGTTCGCTTCAAGCTAGAGCGTCTTTATTTAATTACAATTACAGTAGAAATTAAGATTGATCTCCTTGGAAGTGCTTGGTTTTCATGTAATTTCAGATCTGTTTGTCATGAAAGCCATGATGGGCTCAATTGAAGGCTCTTGAAAAGATTCCCCTCGAGCATTGATTTCCAACCGCAGGTCAACCCCGTGCATGCATGTAGTAAGTAATTTAGTTTTTAAGTAGACTCTTCACCTTGGGGTCCCTTAGGACATCATTAAAGGCTGTTCTTTAGTCGTTAATAGCCAGGCTGCGGCCATGATTTGTAACACGAAATTTCCACGCAATCTAAGCGAAACTTCAAAATTCAAACTGTGAGCTTAATCCAGTTTGACAATTTATCTCTTTGTTGTTGCTGTTGTTGATCCACTTAAGGAACAGTTAAAAGACAAGATTCTGGGGGTAAAACAAACATTTCTTCGTTGGCATAAACATTTTCTAAACTTGAACAGACTGTTAAAAGTACCATTTAGCGAATTAAGTACAAGTGTTTAACTTGAAGTTTTCAAATTTCCCGACTGGATAAATGCCACATAACATCTCCGCAAAAAGCATTGAGACTGAACCCACTGAGATAGTATCACGTAAGAGGACTGGCTCAGAAGTCTTATTTGAATTGGGCAGACGATATGATTTGGTTCACAGACGTAAACTAAGAGGCCACAATTCGTGTTCGTCTCCATAAATGACCCATGGGGTTAAAATGTCGTCTTTGCTCTAAATTCCTGTAATCAGTTGCAATGCCAATGTCGTTCCATTCATCGACGAAAATCTGTCAGTAGAGCTCAGTAAAGGTATTATGTTTAAGGACAATGACACTCTTTTGTTTGGAATATTCGACGTTTAAAATTTCATAATGTAAATCTTAGATGTGAACATACAACTAAGAGAAAAAGTATTCTTGGAAGGATTTTATTGACACAAACTTGCATTTTAATGTTTTTTTTTTTTAAATTCGTTTCTCCCTGCTGGTACAAAAGAGGGCCTGTCAGTCAACCCCCCACTTAACATATTTGTCATTTTTTTAAGCAAGAATGGCAAGACCCTATGCCAGTGGTTCTTACATCGGGGGCAAACGACACTTCTTTTTACAAAGCATATGTCAAACGCCATCGTGAAAAGTCATAAAAAGCTAATGCAAGGTTTCAGATTCTACCAGTAAGATTGTCTGTGTAAAGAAGAAGGACGATGGCCTAAGTATAAGGCATAACAAGGCGACTTTAACTGATGTTCAATCAATCACCAAAGCTCCTTAAAGTGTTTGATGACTGATTAATGTGTGTTACTGGACCTCCCACATCACCAAGAGACACGCGACGCGGCAAATGCCAACAGACGTCATGCGTCAGCACATTGATTCTTAAGGAACAAAGAGGTCAGTTTATAAAGTTTAAGTGCCTGCGTCATTTGCGTAAAGAGATTCAATTTAAACACTAGTTTTTCAAAGAGGCAATCTACGAAATAATTTAGGCCGAGTTAATACTTCGTGCTTCTTACCTGCAGAAGGTAGCTGATCAAACTGTGTTCTACAGAACCAGGTAGAGAAGCAGCGACATAAACATGACTTCACTGATTCAGACGTCGTGCCAGAGTAGACCTTAAAAGTGTACGTTAAGTATCAAGTCAGCGGTAATGAAACAATAATCACTAATCCCGAAAAAAGTACATTTTCCGAATTAATGCACTTAGTTCTACACTTCATAAGAACCTTTTTGGAATCACTGCTGTGCCAGAGTAGCGTAGCACACCTGTGACAGAACTTATCAAAATTTATTGCCCTGCTGAACTGAATTCAAAACTATGATTCAGACCTCGTGTTTCTGTCGTGCATTTGCCCAACTCAATTCTCGACAGCAGAAGCACCACGTATGAACTGCACCTCCTTAATGTGACCATTCAAATAAAATGTTAGTGTTTTCATATGATATTATTTTAGAAAATCGGATTTTTAGATTTTTGCTTTCTGCCTTCGAATGTTTAACCTAAACTAACTAGAGACAAATGTTTAGATATACTTTGTATCGCATGTCATTAATTGCACTTCAGTTGTTCGCTCTTAATTTTCTTTAAAGAAGACTCTTTAAAGAGTCTTTTTATTATGAAATTAACTCTTCAGTAATTGCCAAGTAGCATGAAATATTTCATCATCAACATCTCAGTTGTTAAGCAACTCAATTTAGATCAATTTCATTTTGACCTCAGTCTATATTTAACAGCTTAAAAGCTTTATTTTTTCTCTTTCTTGGGATTGTTTTTTTTTTGGCTTCAACAATAACTTTTAATTAGTTCTTTCTCTTTGTCTTGGGGCCCGGGGGTGAAGAGGTGGTTGGATGGTGTGCAAATAAGAAAACGTTGTCCTTGACAGCTGTAGCTTGTCAAAATATTATCCCAGTTGTATATTATTCACGTAATTGTGAGTAAAAAGTCCCGTAAAACTTGTAAATTAATTGTAACACAGTTGCAAGCTCACAGTACAAAACTCTTGAACATTAATGAAGCTCTCCAGTACGTCATTTGAAATGCCTTCCTACTTTAAAAACTGCTTTAAATAAAACCACCTTTAATTGCCGATTTAATAAATCCCCTAGGCAATGACATTATTTGGTATCATATGAACTTTGCTATTTACCGCTAGCTATAAGTACGATTACGTATGCTTGACGTCTTCGGTGTACTCTTGACTATCTACCCCTCAAGAGCTCTTCTGTCAAGGCTGATAGGCGTAGTGTGTGCTACCGTACCTCCTTATTAACAGCAACTGCTGAAGATGGAGCTAACAAGCTCAAAATTGCGACTTGCTTCATCTGTATCATCCCAAGAAACCATATTCAAAAGCTCGTCCCGCTGCGGGTCCTTTGGGAAACGTCATGTAATATTGTTGGTTGTATTCTTTGGTCTAATTGCCGTCGCAGCTGGTGGTTTCCTCATCGGCTACTTTGTTACAGGAAACAACGCGAAAGCGAACCGTGAATGTGCGGGAGGTGAAAAAAATCGGGCAGGAAATCAGAACGAAATAGAGAAGTTGACTGTGGGAGAAGTATTCAGCAAATTTGAGAAGGAAGTTAACACAGATCAACTAAGAGAAAATTTGAGGTAAGCAGTCTTATTTACGTTGTCGAAAAAATGTACATCAAATCTGAGAACAAAAACTTTCATTCTCTTCACCAAAGCACGTTATTTACACCCCAGTGTAGAATCCAGTGTAGAAGTCTTTGCTTAAGGCTCAATCTCTGGTTGGACACTTTTGCATCATATTTGCTCTCAGCAAAATTTGTATCAACTCCATGAGTTTCTTGTGGAATGTCACTTGCTGATAACTTATAACCGTCTTTGTATACTTTGAATAATAGGCCGCAATGTGCTTTTTTTCCCTTTATTGAGCTGGTTTGCTGACCAGCATGTCATTACACAAATGCCATCCGTTCTTGGAATCCAGTCGGCTTCATTCATGTACAATATTTGATCAAGATTTATGAACATTGACAAGATACTTTATGGTGGATGAATCTAGTCAAGTCGGGAGAGTGGTCCGGCGCAACAGCGCTATCGCTGTTACTGCTCACTGGTCTATGCTGTGTAAGGTGATTCTAAAATTTGTCGGATTCTAACTGTGTTGACTAAAACGTACCGAATAGCTACGAAAATGGGAGCCAATTAACAGATCTAAGTTTCTCTGTATTGGTATTGGTATTGGTATGCCAAGGTGAAGTCTTTGAATAAAATCTTTTAAAGTGTGCCCATTTCAGTGAAAATTACAAAACGTGGCTTTCCTATGTTGACGTTCCTAAGTTGCTTCTATTTATGCCATTGTGCGTAGGAGGATGGTTCAAGATTTTTAAAATCTAAAGTGTTGCCATTCCATGCATTCAAAGTTACCGAGCATTACTTTCCTGAGGTGCTGTTTATTGTGCTGTACAAAATTAATTAGCTCTGATCAAAATCTCTTCAACCATGAAATATTTGCTTCTCCTTATACTGTATGCAATTCGTAAAAGCAATTAAAGACACATTAGGTGTTGATAAGCAAATAATTTCCCAACTAAATGTTTGTCCCGCTTCATACGGAAAGGTATTCCGCCACTTATAAGCCACTGAGTACGGTTGCAAGGTGTCATTCCCTCAGTAAGCCCTCTCACTTCTAGGTTACACATGGTAAGATTATACATCACTGTAACTTTTTAGTCTTTGGATCAAAACCCATAGTCTTACCATTCGAATGAAACCTATTTGGCAGAACGGTTGTAAAGTGCTATTTTTTTCCGTGTCTGTTAACACGTAATTTGATTGTTTTGAGGGTTATTTTTTTCCTTCCGCTTCTTTTGGGAGTAAAAGGATTTCTCGATAAGAACAAAGAGATCACTCCACCTCTTGTTGGCTACACGTTAATCAGCTTTATAATAGGACAAGTTAAAACTAGGCTGTAGGGTTCCATGAGAACAATTGTGGTATTCGCCTAGAGGTTCGCGCCGGCTTAGCAAAAGTTTGTCAGATCTTGTTGGGAAACATTTTATTGTAAACATGATAAGGAAACAAGGTGAAAAAAACATACATAACAAAAAACAACGAATTAATCCGTAATAACGCTTTATTTGGCACGGGTGACAGGGATTATAATTTAAGGTCAGCTTTAAATGAAAGGATTATGGACATTTTTTTTCCCTGAAAGCCAGGTGTTAATTCCGTTGAAATAAATTGTGCATTTACTCTGATGTCACTTTTCAATTTTTTCTTCAATGTGACTTTCCATTTTCATCAGTGGAAAACTGACTGCAACATGTTCAAAGTAAAACAGTTGGCTCTCATATCCGATTAGCGTGATTATGATTTAAATAAATGAAACCATACTTTTATCAATGCGTGGAATGCGTTTTCTTCGAAGGCCATTTTGAATTTTGCATGGGTCTGGTTCGGAAGGGGGTCCGGGAAGGCTATATAAACTTCCTAGCTTTCTCCAAAGATCCGATCGTTCGGAGTATGATGAAGCGACGAGTCCTAGACCCTCTACCATATTTTGAGAGAACTGAGCAGCTCCGGAAATTTCTCGGTTCCATACCTCCTAACAGCTGACTGAAAAATTCAAGATGGTTGCCAAAGAAAACACATTCCATCCGTGGATAAAGTAAGTACGTAGTCGTTATTCTCTTATGATAGACGATAAAGTAACTGGATTTGAAACTCCCTTGGGACGAATTCGAAATACCGAAAAGGAAAAATGTTAAAGAAGCAGCAAGGCATTGACGCTCACTCAGTATCAGTAAACACTGAGTAAAGCTCACTCGATAGGAACTCAGCTGATAAGGTTTTTAAAGCTAATAGGAGGCCGAGAAATAAAGTGAACGCTTTAATCCCCTGGCTAACTTTCCATAGCCAGCTGGCCTCTTATTTCCGAAGCAGTCATTTTATAGACATTCTAGAAATAAAGATATCAAACAACTGTATAAAATATCTGAAAAAATGATTCAAAAGAGATTTTATATAATGTAAAAGTAGGGAGGATTTGCACTCTTATTAAAGTCTGTAAATTCACGATTAAAAGACATTTTACCATCTCTGTAAGTGATCCGGATTCTCCAGTGAAGAAGGTACTGACTAAATTTAGAAATTTTTGAGTCAATGATTGTATACTGTCAATATAGTAAGGACAGAAATAAAATGGCTGGCTTAAATGGGTGTTTTGAAAGTACATTAAATCCTTCAGCTTGACATTTGTGAAACTAAGAAAAGACCTTCCAAACAGCGTTTTTCTGTAAATTCGAGAAGAGGCCGTTTTTTGAACTCGGGATTTTACTAACAAGACAAGTTTTGCCCAGAAATCGAAGCTAATTTATGAAAAACAAAAGCAAAAACTCGTAATAAACAAACAAAATAAAAAAACGAAAAAAAAGCAAGTAAATAAGGCCAAGAGCCATCATTGTAAGCTTTGGCTAAGAGCGAAAAGAAAGCGTTTTCATTAAGATGGCGAGTTAACAGAAGCAAACGGAACTCTACAATTCCTCTCAGGTTGAAGAGTAATTTAAAAGTTTGACCATTCTATTTCAGCCGTTGATCCAAACCATGAGTTTTAAAGTTTAAAAATTCAGTAAAGATCTAACTTTTGCGCAAGCACTTAAGAAATAGATTTCATGCATGTTGTCATTTTTTTTTTTAGTCATAGATCAATGATAGAGTTTGAAAGTGATGGCGTCATAAAAATAAAATTTGTGAAGTTATGGGATTAGTCGAAATATTTTGATAAAACAACATCTAAATGGTCTGATTGCCAAAAATTATGATTTCGAGGCAAATTGTCTTTGAAATACTAGCTCTGTCAAGTTCCTCTGATGAATCCACACATAGCCGAGGCCGGGCAAATTTAGTAGGATTTGTATAGAATCATCAGTAACTGTTCTAGTATCTCAGGATCGAAAATTTTTCCCGAAATGCTAGTTTTTTCAAAATAGGCCTGTTAGATGTTGCTTTTATGTTCTTTCAGAAGATTCTGAAAATCCCACAATTTCATAAATTTCAATTTGTTATAACGTCACGCTCAGTTAGGATTCCACAGCAGCTTAAAAGTGAAGTAAGAACGAAAAAGTGGCCCCACGCTAGTGTGTCAGGAGTTCGTTCTTCATTTTAAAGTCTTCTGTGATCTGCTATTGTACGGAAGCAAGGCAACATGTATTGTATCATAGCGCATGACTGTTCGAGGTAGCTAAGGTCACTGTTAGGTGCTTTTCAAGTCATCACTATATCTAATTTTCGTCTCGACCTTCTTTTTATATTTGTGAACAGTCTCTCCTAATTTTTTGTCCGACGCTATACTTTCTCAAAGCAGAATAACCGAGTAAAGATTTTGGAACTAAGTCTCTCCGAAGCGACAACACCGTTTTGAAGATTTGTTGCGGTCAAGGCATTTCCAAATCGTTAAGAGCACTCTTCGTTTCGGTTTCTCCATTTTCTTACTTGTAGACAGCTTCTGAAATAATCCGAAAAATCACGAACACGCTAAAGAAAATTGCGATTGCAATTTTCGATTGTATATTGATGGCAATCAGGATGCGATCGTATCGATGGTGTTATATTGCGCGCATCTTCCAATTTTGGTCAGTGCCACCTGGTTCAGCAGAATTACCTGGGTGTATAAAGCCAATAAGCGGAAGCGATGAAATATCTTCAATGAAAACTTAGTACAATACACTGATGTCATCAATAGGTAATTTTTACTCAACATCAAATTAAAGATTGAACACACTAACTGTGGATCCAGTCTTCTCAAGAGGCGTAAAGGAAGCTTGTAAATTTAACCGTTACTCGACGCTATTCCCCAATTGACTCGTCTGACAACATATGGGATGTGCTAGTTATCTTAATAGGTTTTTTTGTATCTGTAATGTTGCAGAATATTTTCCAGCGAGATTCATCTGGCTGGTTCGGGAAGGTCACGGGAGATGGCAAATATGTTAGCACAGCAATTTCGGCAGTATGGGTTTGACGAAGTAGAGATGCCCGCCTACAAAGTGCTGTTGTCGTATCCGAAAAAGGACAACCCAAATATGATATCAGTCGTGGATAGCAATGGAACAGTGGTGAAAAATTTTACTTTGCAGTTAAAGGTGACAAGTCAATCTCTATAATTTTTATGTGTTTCACTATAAGGCAGTCATCTTGCATTTGAAGGAAAGCTGCAATGGAAAAACGTACATGTGGCACTAGTCTGCAGTTTGTAGTTTGATTCTTATGTTTTGATGAGCCTATATTAAATCTAAACTCTGTATCCTTTCGAAAGATTTAACTCTTCACGTGACTCTATACGCTAGGTCTAGAACTTTCTGGCTTAAACGAACATCGATCACGAAATGTATTCTACGTTACTGTCTATTAGTTTTACTGTTATCATGGTCATAATTACTAAAGCTCTGCGAAATTATGGACATATATTATTTCGATGTTTAAGCACTGTATTTAGTAGCGTCCTATGCCTGAAGAAAGCTTGTGCGGCTAGCCGAAAAGAGCGTAAAAATGTAATATATATGGCAAGCATTGTGTGAACAATGCTACAGTATACTTCAGTATTATACTTGAATTATCCAGTTTTCTTATAGGCTGAAACATCATCAGTGAACTGAACCTTATTATTCATAAACATAAAATACAATATTTTCCCTTTATCTTAGACTACGAGTAGTCCCCCATTTTTCCTCAGGGATAGTAGAGCGAGCGAAACGCGAGCGCGCGTGAAAATCACCCACGCGAGAAAAGGCGACACGCAGCGGGGAGACACAAGCGTTTCGCTCGCTCTACTATCCCTAAGGAAAAATGGGGGACTACTCGTAGTCTACCTTTATCTCTCCTGTAACATATCTTGTCAGGATCCCTTGGGCTCCTCTTTTTGTCATGTGAAAGAACACCAGACCTTATCTAAATATTTTCAACTTTACACTAATCCAATCATACAATAGCCGTCCTATAAATGGCGTTAAGTCCTCTGGCAGCAAATGGAACTCGGTTCCCAAAAGTTCCATTTCCTTACAGAAGCTTGTTTAGGTCAACTTTGTCCAGTTCCACAGGATTCCACAGATAATTAGTTGCGTTGTCCTGAAGTGTAATGAAATAATAATTACAATTATTAACGCAACTCTTTATTCGGGTTATTACGTAGGTGTCATCTGGGCCTGGAGCCAGAAACACGTCTGTGTTCACACCATATACGGCTTATTCCATGAATGGCACAGCTGAAGGAAAACTTGTTTACATCAACAAGGGAACTAAAGAGGATTTCGAAGAGCTTGAAAAACACAACATCTCCGTAAATGGGAGCATTCTTATCGGGAGGAATGGCTTAACCTTTTACCCAACTGTAAGTGACTTAAATTTTCAAGAAACAGACAAAAATATGTCAGATATGAATGTTCACCAAATTGTGATCCTTTAGAAGCTGCTAAAGAAGAAGTAAACCAACAAAAACAACAATAAGAAAACGGAGAAGCCTGAACGTAAAATGAAACGGTATAAAGCAATTGCACTGCACGTGCTCTTTTGCTCTACCAAGAGGGTCTCAATGGGGCGGTGGCTTTTACGGTTATCGGCTAAAATGTTGGCCCTTTTTTTTTTCGGCTATCGGTCAATTTTTTTTCAGTTACGGTTAACAAAAAAGTTAAAAATTAATTTCTTTTGTTTCAAAGAGTTAAATATTAATTAACCTGTATTTTCTGTATCTTTAAAGAAAAATAAAGGTCTTCGGATCATCTCGGGATAGAGTAAGCTATTCGTTTGAAAATTTTTAACATTTTATAGATCATACTTCTCATGATAAAGTATTCCACTTCTAATATTATTTTACCCATAGAAATGTCAATAGTCAATTTAAAAATAATCTTTAATTCGTGAAAAATCAAAAGCGGACACGCGAACGCGCAACTCAAGGCCGGAGCTCGACATTCATTATAACAGAAATGGCCGTTTTCACACTAGAGACGGATTATTCGTGTGAGAAGGGTTATTCGTTTGATGATCAGGGACGGCGAAGCGTATTTCTAAGTGGGGAGGGGGGGGGGGGGGGGGCTGAAAACGAGCGCTGGAGGCGCGAGTTTGTAGGGGGGTGTGGGGGCATCCCCCCCAGAAAATTTTGAAATCTAGAGGCTTGGAAATCGTGTTTACAGCATTCTCCGTGAGATACTTCTTGAAATAATTAGCCTGGATAAAACGCAATTGACTTATCTTTAGTTCGGTGATGAGTTCCAGTGGCACTGGCGCCTCGTCGAAACCAATCCGGATAAAGATAAAACTTCAAGCCTCTTGCACTGCTTTAAAATCACACAAAGGTCTTCCCATTTCAGGTAACAACATTCATCAAGCAATACTTTTGTCGATCCAGGAAACACGTAAGTTTCCAACACTTCCGAGGTAATTTTCCTTTGGCAGGCAAAGTTAACAAACTTCCAGACTTGTGACGAGCTTTTGATTAAACTATGCCACCTCTTACATACACGGCTTACCTTACAGATCCTTTCAAAGGCAATCAAATAGCTAAATACAAAACAAAGAACCAGATCTGGCCTGTTATTTATCAGATTCATCGATGCGAAAACACCACTACACAGACGCATGCCCTGTACAATTCCTCGCGCCAGTCTCCAACTCGCGCCTCAGGTATTCCAACCCTCTTTGGGGGAATAACCTGAAGAGAATACTTTCGTTTTCTTGTTCTCCTTTTTTATTTCTTTATACGAACCACATACTAAAACAAAAACAAAAAAAAATGTAATCCTCCTCAAAAGTAGGGAGGGGGGGGCTAAAGCCCCCCAGCCCCCCCGGCTCCGCC
This sequence comes from Porites divaricata, assembly GCA_038088405.1. Classification (NCBI taxonomy): domain Eukaryota; kingdom Metazoa; phylum Cnidaria; class Anthozoa; order Scleractinia; family Poritidae; genus Porites; species Porites divaricata. Next base: position 29,329,375 of record JBBMOI010000004.1, read on the forward strand.
GTCCTTGATGATTCGCGTCAGATAGGTAATAAGTCTTAAATGGAAAATGGAATAGTTTTAATTTTGAATGAACGAGCCGCCTGACGTTATCCATCAATTTTGACGGACAGTTTAAAGATGGATTATCCGTTTCAGATAGCCTGTGTACAGCCGCCCCCTCCCCTCACAAAAAATCGGAGAAGGGGTGTCTGTGGGGGGGGGGGGGGGGGCGACTGTACACAGGCTAGTCTCAGACGGATAATCCATTTCTATCTCTTGTGTGAAAACGGCCAATAACAAAATTCCCGCTTCCGGTGTTTATATTGATAGCGAAGAACTGTACGAAACGACTGTCTGCCGTTTCCTTGTTCGTAGGCCTCATTATTCCGCGCGGCTAATGCTTTTCGGGTCACGTGGCCAGAGCGAGTTCGCCACCGAAATACCTTGACCGAGATTGCGTGGGAAGGCGCGGTGCAGGGACTAGACATGGCAATGTCTACCATAGCGTTAGATAAAAACATGGAATTGTTGTTTATCGGCTACATGTTTTACAAACAGTGACATCTCTGTGTGTTGTTTCACTGGTGTTTCGAGGGCACGACTCCTGAAAATCGCAAATTTTAATCCCCAGCAAGAAGCCAGAGTCTCGCTATGGAAAAAATTAGTTCCCGGAAAGAGCGGCGGAAATGGAGCCTAGGTGTTGGTCAACACCTTAAAGGCGCTTCTCAAGACGTGCGCACGGAGTCACAGTAGCCGGGAAATAAAAAAACGCAACCGTAAGTGAGTTTAGCACCTTCCTTAAAAATTAAGAAATCTCGGGAACAATTTCTTTTACGGTTAACTCTTACGGTTAAAATCTTTCAATTTTTACGGCTATCGACTAATTTTTGGCCGTTTTACGCCCATCGGTTAACCCCATTAAGACCCTCTACCAAGTTAGCTATCGAGCCGTCTCTGCAAACAAGGCTTTGATATACACCTATTTCAATAGGCCATTTCCGAGTTCCCCCGGGCCTCTGTATCAAAACGAGGTTAGGTGCTCAACTTTTCTTGTGGAAATGAGTTATATTTGCATGAGAATGAAAAATCATTTCCATATCAAAGGTTGAGCACCTAACCTCGTTTTGATACAGAGGCCCGGGGGAACTCGGAAATGGCCTATTAAGGTTGCTCCCGTGAACCATGTTTCTAGCCTGCAGTGCACTATGGTAAACCCTTTTGTAGCAGGAAGTTTTAATTAGTCTTGTTCACGTTCATTGAAATAAAGGAGACCATTTGTGAAAAGGCAATAGAAGCATCAGCGGGGTTTGCTTTCTAGGTTTTTAGTTGGTTTTTAGGCTTGTTGTGGGCACATAATTTATAATGATAATGCACCGCGGGCTATGACACATGAATCATGCATCATTCTTCTTTGAAGCAACCTTATTTGAAATAGGTGTATATATAAGGCCCACAAAACAGCATCTGGGAAATGGTACGTTATTGTATTTATTCAGCCTAGATACACCTAAGAAATCAGTTAATCATGAACTATTATCCTGGTCAAAAACGTTTGAGAGCTGTACCCCTACAAGTTTTACACAGCTTTAACAGCTAACCACATTCAGGGACGTGAAGTGTGGGGGTAGAAAACCAATTTTCGACCGAATTTGGAGCGTATCTGACGTCGATTACTGGCCAAAAAAGATCATGAAAGTGTCCCTTTACCTTTCACTCAAGATTGAAACCTAATCAACGAACAGGTTTGGGTTCTGGCCCTGGCTGGCTGTGTCGTGTTTCTTGGGCAATGCACTTCATTAACATATATTACCAATTTCCACTCAGGTGTATAACTGGGTGCCAGCGAATTTAATGCTGGAGGTAAACCTGATATGGATTGACATCCCATCCACGGATAGCTTGTTCCAGGCGTTCAAACAGGAAAGCGTGGGCGAACAAACTGACGAGGGGAGACAGCCCCTATCTCCCCTCGTTTCACCCATCGTTGTCTACCTTTTTGCTTCCGCTGCACACAATTTTTAACTCGCTCCAGACCAACTAAACACGTTGATCAGGCTACTGCAGGGGAACGTAGAAATATTATTCCTCACTTCCTGCTACAGAAACCAGAGATAAAGCTTGTGCCTTTTGAGCCACTTTGCTCGGACGTAGACTTTAACTTAACTTTTGATTGTGTTACGGCAAGTTCATGCATCCGAGCTTTTAATATATAAGTTCACCTCCTTGGCCTGATTGCCATTAAAATAGTCTTTCTTGAAATCCATTATTAGGTTTTTCTGGCTGAAAAGAAGGGTGCAAAAGGAATGCTCATGTACCTAGACCCAAAAGAATACGCTAGGGAAGGCCTTGGAGAAAATTCAACATACCCACACACGCCGTGGCTTGACCCTGACGCAGTGGTACTTGCAGGGATTTCCCACAAACTAGGAGATCCCTTAACGGACGGATTACCTTCTTTGGACGGAATCTACAGGAAATCAGTGAAGGAGACCTTGTCATTTATTCCCCGCATTCTTATTCAACCCATTTCTTATGGCACTGCGCGTTTTCTCTTGAAACAGACTGGAGGTAAACTTTTTTTGTCTTTTCAGTGCACTTTTCATATTTTTTCGTATTCCTAAGATATGATATAAGACCGAAACGGACCAAAGATTCCTTTTATTTCAAAATGCATATTTCTTTCTACATACACAAACGCACCCACAAAAATTCAGCGGAAGTTAGTAACGGAAAGTTGTCATATCAGGGCCCGTGCAGGGGAAGGGGAGGGGAAGAGGCTGGGGGGAGCCCCCCCCCCCCCCCCACTTTTTGGAAAAAAAAATTAAATTAAGAAATATGCATTTTGAAATAAAAGGAATTCATACTAACCCGAATTTGTATATTCTTGGTAAGCCTTAACGCGACTACCTTTACAAAACTGCACTTAGTTGTAGACTTCTGCGTTTTCACCAGCCAGGTGATGTAGTGTATGCACAAACAATGGAGTCTTTTTTATCAAAGTTCTTAAATCACCACGGAGCTATGATTCCTTAAAACAAATTGAACTCAATGGCATGGTAGATAACATGAAGAAGTTTTAGGAATTACCTCAGCAGAGTATGATATTGATAAATGAAATTTGTTCCCACTCTGCAAGCTTCTGATGGTAAATCCTGCAACCATCACAGCAGGAAAAGGTCCTTTTCAGCAGCTCGTAGGTTAAAAAAAAACGAGGCTCCGTTCAACAATGGCTAAAGAAAGGTTCTAAACAAAGCCGCAAGGAGAGAACGGACAAACTTTTGAAGTAAATGAAGTACGCAAAAATTACGATGCTGCTGTGCACCGTTACATTTTTTTGTTACTAACTCCTTTCTCGTTTGTTAAACCATTTTTAAAAAAATGATTGATGAGTTGTAACTGTATCAAAAACATTGAGTCAACATCAGGTAAACCATTCTTAAAGTTCACAACCCCACAATCCCTCTCCCCCCAAATACTGGGGTTTAAATGAGTTGATAATCATCATCATCATCATCATCATCATCATCATCATCATCATCATTATTATTTTTATTATTGTTATTGTTAATTTGGTACTATTGTTGTAGTACTTTAAACTGCTCTTGGACGAAGTTAAGAAAATATCGTGATTTGTCAGGGGAGAGTAAATCATTTATTTGTGAAGTGACTTCAGGTTTGCTTGTTTGTGTTTTTTTTGTCAAGTTATTTATATTAGTCATTCATTCAGAATGACTGTTATAGGGAAATATCTGTAGCCAATCTGCAAACCAACAATAACTTGAAAATGGTTTCTGTTGCAGAAGACAGCATACTCCCTGATTGGTTTAAGGACCTTAACGCAACCTTCAACTTTGGCGAATCTAACCAAGAAAGGAGAAATCAGACAATAAAGCTGAGTATTCACAACACGTTGAAACAAGAGACGATATATAACGTTATCGGGACTATTACTGGTAGAGAGGAACCTGACCGCTACGTTTTCCTGGGAAATCACCGTGATTCCTGGGTTTACGGAGCTGCGGACGCGACAACTGGAATATCCGTCATGAAAGAAACAGGCCGAGTCCTAGGCAGGCTCGTCAAGGAAGGCTGGAGGCCACGAAGATCCATAAAACTGTGCAGCTTTGGGGGCGAAGAATTCGGTTTGATTGGCTCCGTTGAATGGATGGATGAAAACAGCTTGATTTTCAAGGACCGCGGCGTTGCGTACCTAAATACCGACGTTCCAGTGCAAGGGAAATATAGCCTCCTTGCACAAACAGATCCACTGCTGGCTGATCTTATTTATAAGTGGACAAAACAAGTTAAGGTGCCAGTGGATGATGAAAACTACGAATCCATGTTTGACGTAATGCTAAAGCGAGGACCAACTCCTTCAGTCCCAGGCGAGCCACACGTCCCACCTTTTAAGTTCATGAGTGATTACATTCCCTTTTATTTCATGGCTGGTATACCATCGGCGGATTTCAGTTATTTCTATAATTATAGTAAAAGTAGCGGATGGCAGCTTTATCCGTCTTATCATACACAAGAAGACACGTACTACTGGATTAAAAAATTCGCAGATCCCAAGTTTGAACTCCACCGTGCCATGACCTTACTAATGGGTGGAATGTTGATAGATTTAGCTGATTCCCAGATTATCCCTTTAAACGTATCACGGCTGAAGAACTCCCTGCATGAAGCGTACGATAAACTTATTAAAATCCAAACTGCAGTTATGAACAAAACACTTGTTCAAGAAGGGGTTGCCGCTGTAAACAGGTCGCTCGTTGAATTCTCCAGGCAATGCGACTTGTTTGCCAAAGCTATCAGTGAGGCCAAAAGCTTAGAAAACGTTCACTCTTGGACATTGCGGTTGCTTAACAACCAGTTGAACCAGCTGGGGAAGACTTTCATCAATCCTCGAATGAAAACTGTGTATTCTGTCGTATTTCAACATGTTGCTCACTCAGGCAACTTTGCTGGCGTCGATTTAACGGCGAGGAAAAAAACTAATGATACAGCTGAAGTCGAGGAGCAACTGTCCATTGTTTCACTAGCGATATCTACTGCTGCCAAGATTTTAAAACCCACAAAATTCCGCCCACTGTAATTCAGAAAGATCTGTTTCAGCCTTTAAAATGGGGCCGTTTGGGTGAGAAAAATACAGTTCCATTTTTGGGTGTAATTTGGCTCCCTTAAAGGGCGATTGCAGTCCAGTTACTTAGGGCTGATGTGAAGTCCAAGGGCTAAAATGGGGTCCTAGCGTGGGCTGGAATAGCCTTTTGATGGGGCTGTTTTGGTCTAAATTGTGCTCAAATGACTCCAGCAGGGGCTGAATCAGACCTTGGCCTGCAGGGCTGAATTGGCACTCTGGGGGGCTGAAACAGATCTTTTTAATTTGCACCCTCATTGTTCCACCTTCTAATTTCACCGTTTACCGAATACCGCAAACACGAACAAAGTGTAAGAGGCTGGTTGATTCAAAGTTTAGAAAGACAACTCTATCCCTTTCGTTTTAAGAATTTATGTCTCAAATATTGGATTCCTTAAATTTTGAACCGCATAAATAATATTTGGGAATTATTTTTCCCGCGCCTTCCCGTTCGCCCGTCTCTCGCTCCAGGTCCGCTTCATGCTTTCCTTCGCTCGCCTGGAAAACCCAAACAAATAACATACGTTTATAATTGAGAACATGAAGAAAGTTTAAACGTGGCTAACTTGATAGTAGTGGATTAGGCACAGAATTAACCTTTTCCATGCGCAGGAGTCTCATTAACTTGCGCAGGAATACATTAACGTCAATGACGTCATGCATGTCATGTAGATAGGATGATGTTATAGTTTATTTTTAGTTTTCAGAGTTTCTTAGGGGTTGACGTCATCAAAAAATGTTGAGATCATAATCTATAAATATAAAAGTGACTGATATCATGTCCCTACTTGGTCATGATGATGTCATATTTATTCAGGTAAGATGATATCACGGTGTATTTTTACCTACCAGTTTTGTCTATTGTTTCGAAACATAAAATTCCCCTTCCTTACAAAGGAAATCATTCTCGACATTCAAAAATGCGAAAAATGGGGTTAAGCGAATGCGAATTTGCACTGATTTTTCGGGCAAAACATGAAAACGCCTGTCAAGCAAAAATGTCAATCTCTGTTTCATAGACTCTGTAATAAGTATTTTACAGGGTATAAAATTCTGACGTCACTTGCTCCTTGTAAACTGAAAATAAACTATGACATCATCCTATCTATATGACATACATGACGTCATCGGCGTTAATGTATTCCTGCGCAAGTTTATGGGACTCCTGCGCATGGAAAAGGTTAATTCTGTGCCTAGCCTACTACTCTAGATATAGTCGGCCTTTACCTTAGACATGTATCTGTCTGACCAGACTCGTTAACGATAATGCCAGTGGCGGATCCAGACCTTCAGAAAAGAGGGGTGGGGGGGGGGGGGGGGGCCGTCATCCAGAACCTGAGATAAGGGGGACCTGGTCTGAACAATTTTTTCGGCACTTCGGGCCTCAGTCTGGTCTAAAAATAAGGGCTTGGGCCCTTCCCCTGGATCTGCCACTGAATGCCCCTGTAGAGCGTTTTCAGTCACGTGGCCGGCATCTATGCTAATTTATTGGAGCAAAAGAGAGCATTTACATGAGAAAAGAGTTCAACTCCCAGAGGATTTTCTGGGTACACCAACATGGCCGCGCGTTTCATTGTTTTGGAACTCCAATATGGCCGCCGTGACGTCATGGAAAACGCTCTATAAGAAGGTTTATTTTGAGAAAAAGTCCGCTTTAAAAAAATCAGTATACTATATAAGATGTTATTGGCGTAATTCTTAAATGCAAATTAGGAAACAATACTATGCTTTTGACAATTATTAATCCTCTAAAAAAAAATACAGGAAAAATCTTCAAAGCTTAGAGTTTAGCGACAAACCCAGATTTCCTATAGAGATTAAGAATTTAGCCATTTAATTTATATTACAGTATAGCCATCGTTTTAATAAAATTTATAAAAATGTATTGCTTTTGTACTCACTTTACATGTGCATGAAGCTATGCCGTGCAATATTGTGGTCTTTTCATTATAATATTGCCTCGACACATCGAAGTTACATTGTGCGTCGATTTTCCATCCCCAGGCAGGCATCTTCGTAGGTTGGTAATTTTAGAGGTGAAATGCATTTGAAAATTCAATTGATGTTTTTCTTAGTTCGCCTTCTTCTTCTCCTTTTTAATTTTTTTGGTGCGCTCAATCACGCGCGAGCCGTAGGTGAGTCCATTCAGTTGCACTTAAAAACCTCAAAGGTGAAATCTTTCTGTATTTTGTCCCCATGCGGATGACCTCGAATAAGGGTCGAGGAGGAATGGGAAGCTGTGGTTGTAACTGATTTACAGGGTTACCGGTCGTTTCGATACAACTTAGTTCAGTCGAGGTGAAAAATTAATAATACCAGGTGATCTGTGACGTCATTGCGGGGGCCTGGGGAAAGAAACTTTAATGCCGTATCCCATAAACCAACGCGCGCACCAATTCAATTCAATTCAATCTGTTCCCGTCAGCTTTGGTTTATGGGATACGGCATTAAAATTTCTTTCCCCAGGCCCCCGCAATGACGTCACAGACCACCTGGTATGTACTTTGCGTAAAGAATGGGGAATATTCAGCCAATATGTCGGTTTTGCTTGTTCATGGGCAAGCTATTGTTCTATTCTTTGAGTGATCTAAATTTTCGCGCAGTTTCACTGAAACGACTATAATAATTATCGAAACGTTTTCGATTTAAGAGACCAAACCTGGGGATATACCTAATCATTGCCTGTTATTTGCTATGGAGGTTGTGCCTTCGCTCCTAAGGCAAGTACGTGAGGTAAGTGACTTTCCGATATTTAAAAAAATTCAAACAGTCCCCATATATTACCCATTGTAAACCGGGCTTTTTGTAAGTAATAGTCAACATATTGTATTGGCTTTCTACTTTTTAGCCAGCGTCTTTTCAGGACATCACTCGCCGGTGATTTTTGTAAGTAATAGTCAACATATCGTATTGGCTCTCTACTTTTTTTTAGCCAGCGTCTTTTCAGGACATTACTCGTCGGTGATTAAGTAAAATCTACAGAGTAGATTTCCATAGTGGCGTATGAAATGCGTGCATAAGGACGGAAAATTCAACTGCTTTGTATAAATGAAAATCGAAATATAAATTTGATCAGAGGCGATGTATGAAAAACCTCCCGAAAATGTAAAAGGTTGAACTTTGTTTTACGTTTGCGCTCCCGAACAACTTAGCGTCGCCGCTAGCTCGCCTTAACCTCGTTCGCAGTATTTCTCCTCTTCCCGTCTTCGAAACAAAGTGAAACCTTGGGAGAAACGTTGCATTTTAAAGTAACTGCATCACGAACTAAGCCAAATTAGGAAATTACAAAATGCCCGTTAAATTAGGAGAAACATAAAAATAACCGCTTAAAACTTTAAAGGAAGGTTAAAATAACATAACAGAAACAACAGAAGTTACGGATGGGCAAAACTGAAGAAGATTGAAACAGATTGAAATTAGGATTTTTGGAAACTGTAAAACCTAACAGTTTTTCAAAGTTGATCCCTGCTGCTCGCAACTTCAAAAATAATGCTCAGGAGACATATTAACGTGTTTGCCTCGGGTCTCTGATTTTGTCATTTACATGTAATTTCTTTGCTTACTTTAAGTCCATAGCGATTGAGGGCGAGTAATTGGCAAAATTAAACAAAATGAACTGGACTGCCTTGACACAGCCCCTTTAAAAGAGAGTAACCTTTAATTTCTGGAGTCCCAGTGGTAACATAAGCAACCCCGACTTTTTATAAATCCCCTGTAATTATTTACACACGAAAGCCATATGAAATTTACGTGCTTACACTTTGATATTGAGTGGCTCTAAGCGAGAATTACCTTTTCCTCCGCATGACCTCTCTATTTACGCACGTATAAGGTCGGGTTATAATTTACGTCTGTACGCACGTAAAAATTGTCCGACAGTGGGTGGATTTGAGTGAGGAACTGACCTTTGACGTTTAAGCCCGACTTCGTATACAATGTACATCATCTCTATTTAATTTCATTTACGCACGAAAAGCCAGAAATAATTTTATTACTGCCGTGTGCCCATAAAAATTTCGCAACAGTGAATATCTACTACTTTTAACTGCCTTTTTAAATACTTCATAAATTCTTAACACAATGATGGAAATATAATCTGTATTAGCAGTCGCATTTTAATGTGAAAATATATGGTTAATAAGCCATCTACCAGAGGATATAGTTAGTATTAAGATACTCTTCTTGGTATTCAAGGTGTTCAAAGATACAATCTCGAGTTTTTGAGACAATAATATTGTACAGACTTGGGGGTAATGACCGGGAAAGTATTTGTAAGAGAGTCTTTTGTTTGCGTTAGGCACAAAACACAGCCAGAAGTAATTTTCTTAAAAGACTCAGCAATATCCCTACTTTCACTTTAGCCGCTCTGATTCGTTGCAGCAATATCACTCCAGTTGGCAAGATAAAAGCATGATTCCTGTTTAGTTGAATTTATGATTCCAGTTAGACATGAGTTTACTTCTTGTTTTTTCTCTGGTTGGGCTCGTTTTGTCCAGTGTGGTTTCTCTCCCATTATTGAGGCAGGATGCAGTGACGCTAAAGAGCGCTGAACTCAAGAATATCCAAGATGACTTCGCTCCTTCGCCAAAACAATTGTAAGAATTGAAACGAACTTAATACCTATGTTTATCTACGTTTAAATTTCTTAAATTACTTCTACCTAGTATGCTGGAGAAAAAAAACATTTTCTTATATCCTGGGATCAGGTGGTCGTTTGTTTGGGGTAGCGAGGAAATTTGGAAAGTCGGTGGACGGAGAAGGAGAGCAAGTCCTGATCAGACTATTTAACATAACAACTCATAACGTATTTATTCAAGATGAGGAAAATAAAAATTATAATGCATCTTGAAAAGGAAAACTAGACGGGTTCCACACAAAACCTATGAGGTTTCCCTACATAACAAGATAAAACAGATATGAGCTATGTATGATATACAATGGAGTGATTTTACTTAACGCGTGAAATAGACCTGTAGTAGAATACTTTAGCTATTGCGCTAATTCCATAGACCGATTGCAAATATGGCGACGATCTCACCAAAGCGAGGCTTTTCGGTAGCAACCGTTGCTAAGGGCTGGTCGCTTGTTTATATGCTAAAGCGAGTTCGTTATCTTGTTGTTTTTTTCCCTCTGGAAACAATAAAAAACTTTCAAGAAGAAGTCAGCGTCAGTTCAATGTGTTAAAATTAAGGTCAGTGCTTATTACTTTGCGTATATTATACAAATCGGAACGTAGATGATCGGAAAAATCACGATTGCGATGAACTTATGTGTGAAGAGCTGATATTACATGTCCGACTTTGAACTTGAACTTCTTGAAAATGTCTTAGACTCAGTTTCACTGTATGCTCTTTTTACCGAACAGTATTAAGTTCATAATCGATAGGCCTGTGGAAAAGATGCATGTGAAGGAATTAAAAGAAATTCTTTTAGGGAAGAAAGTGAGCCTGAAAGGATTAACAGTGAAGGTCCAATTTGTTGTAAAGTAAGCAACACTCTGTTTCAAATGATTAAATATATTTGAAAACTTTAATGCACCTTTGCCTTTTGTCTCATTCTTTTTTTTCTGTCTAAGTGATTGCACGTTTAAAATTAGCGTCCCTTGTTGACTTTTTTTTTTTGTGCAGAGTGAAATCTGTACAGACTATCGCGGACAAAATGATCAAAATAATCAAGCGACCGCAGCTGCACTTCGTGCTCGAAGCAAAACGCGACTTAGATCTTGTTAGAGAGAATGAGGAAAAGTTTAGATTTTGTCCCTCGGAGAAGAATATGGATAAACTACTGGACGATCTTCCTCCATTCACGTATAATACCATTGTGAAATATGTTCGAAACGCCGGTAAAAACATTCAGCATTCCCTCATCTCGTCGAATTTTCACAAGCCACTCCCGAAATATAAGTCGCCGATTGAGAAATGTCAGAAATCTCAAACGATAAGATTAATGAAAGATAATTTTGAAAGTAGTACCTTCAGTCTTAAAGCATCCGATGGAAGGCTGCGATACGCGCTTTTTTTCCCATCCGGCCCTACCCGGCCGATAACCACTCTTGCAGCACAAAGGCACGCAACAACTATCCCGCATGGCACTATTTTTAAATCTACAGCAAAAATGGCATGCAATGCAATTCTAAAAATTGAACATCAGCTTTTAGAATGATAATATTTAAGCTTACATGTGAACCTTAAATACAATGAATGAAAAATATCAGGCAGTCAAAGTATCGCGATCGCTACAAATGACTCTGTCTGAGATCGCTGTACGTCAGTTGATCATTCAATTTAGAATAGAAAAACAGTATTCAAAGCGTACATACCAGATTGAAACTTCTTTCAGCGGAGAAAAGTGACTTATTTTTGTCGAATTTAAAGGAAAAGATGCCTGAGAAGCTGCAGTCTTTCCAGCAACGGCATATGTTAACACAGGCAACCAGACCTTAGCAACGGTTGCTACCGAAAAGCCTCGCTTTGGTGAGATCGTCGCCATATTTGCAATCGGTCTATTGTCTTCTTTTGTTTACTTGTAGGTATTTTGCACTATTTGTTATTCTCCGTTTCACCGGTCAAGTAAAATCACTCTATATGAAATAGTACATTCAAAAACTATTTATAAAATATAAATTGGATCACTAGGTTCTGAGTAATAAACGGGACAGGCCTGAAATTTGAGTATGATTTACAGTCCACTCTCTCTTGAAGACCTACATCACCCAATCTATAAGGTGGATATCTCTCTACAAAATACCTTTATAGGGTATAGAGCTAGTCCCTGACGTTCCTTAGTCATTGTAACGTAATAGGCTGGATGATGCCAACATATGTTCGTGGGGATTGTATTGATCGTCCAAATTGTCTCAAGAAATCGAGGCAATTGAAGCGACCCGGGCGGTTTCACTAAAATGAGGCTTAACCGGTTTTTGGTCCTAGAGATTTGGTAGGAATGAGGTTTGAAGGTAGTCGAACTGGTTTCTGGTCACTACCTGGCCTAAACGCATCAAAACTGGCCAAAACGCTGTCACAACAGGAGCCTTTCCTGTCTTAGCTCCTTATTTTCAGATGCAGAAGGCAAAATTTTCGTCGCAAAGATTTTTTCACACTAGAATCGATCAATGCCAAAGTTATCTATAAGCCCTTAAACTGATGACGTCACAAGTATTGCAAGGGACGAGCGGTCGCATGGTTGTTATGAGTGGTTCAGGTGTAAAGGAAAAATCAATCTCAGGAAGAGACTGAAAGGCACATGCCTGAATGAGGCAAAATGTAAACAAAGATTCGCCTATAGAAAATGAAGAAAGGTGCGTTCGCTTTTTCCAATGACATTGACAGTTAAAGGAATCTGTTCACACCAGTGGCAGATCCAGACCTTCAGATAAGGGTGGGGTGGCGGTCTGAAAAAAATTTTTTCTCGGCCCTTTGGGCCTCAGTTTGGTCCAAAAACAAGGGGAGGATCCGCCCTGCACACTATTGTTGGTTTTCACATGACGTCACTAAAATTCAAACTAAAAAACTATCGATCCTACCGAGATTTTGCTTTCACGATGCATTACAGCAGCTGAAAACTAATTTTCATACAAATTTTCGCTTCGAAAGGGTTCTTGGTTTTGTGATAGAGGACGCTTGAATTTCTAAGTTTTTGCGTGACGCGGCATTTACATGAAGGCCAAGAGAGCTGTCATGTAGGTTAAAAAAATGACTTATTTCAGGAAATTTTGCTATTTAAACAAATCATGTATTAGAAAAAGTATTATTTTAATGTTTATGAGTTTCTCGAGGAATAATTTCACGCTTTTGTAGCAAAACTCGGTAACAGATGTTTCTGTTGGTTTCCGTCCGCCATGTTGGAGCTCATCCAGGTGAGCACCAGCATGGCGTCTCCATACAAATCTCTATAAGTTTGGGTAAAACATTTCTTCGGATATCTCGTATACGAAATATTCCTCTGACCTGAATCTTGGTGAGGGTCTTTGTACATGTACCTCCTTTCATTTCCCAGATTCTGGATTTTATCTATTGGACGGTTTTGATTTTGATTTTGATCTATTTTGAATGGCGTGACACTGAAAACCAGCAATACCGGATAACTTTTCACTTTGACATGAAAAGCTATCCATTATCAGACTGCAAAACGTCAGTCCATATTCTTGCGTAAGTTAACGCACGAGCACAACAAATTAAGAGGCTGTTTCAGTAAAAACCGCCCACTCAATTTCGCATGAAAAATAATTTTGCCTGAAACTCTGGCGAGTGAAAGGCTTTATCGAGACTATAACTAAAATAGGTTTGCTTTGATTCGCAATAATTTTCTGGCCGCGCTGGGGGGTGCCGAGTATTTTGTCCCGCCACGGCCATTTTGCACGTCTTGAAAACTAAAAATTGGGCATATTTTGCAGCGCTGTAAAATGTTTGATTTGCACCATCCACCAATGAATTTTATACCTATTTATAGGTAAACATCTCTAGTTTTACCTGAAAGTAATAGTTATCCGCTAACTTTAACTAGAAAGACGAAATCAAGTAAAATATGACCCCAACTAATTGCCTTGGAGCGAAAGGCCAAAAATGACCCTGTTTCAAAAGCTTATTTCTCATTTTTGGGACATAGTTGAAAGCTCTAGACTAAATAAACGCAAAGATAGGCCATCTGTTATTAATAATATACAAAACCCCATGTACAATTTCAGTATTTTAAAAGTTATGACCGTTTGTATCAACGCGTATGCGAGCTAATCCGATATTTTCAGATTTAGCGTAACGGATCTATCTCAAGCAGATTTTGTCAAAAGTACGGCTTACCTAATTCATTACTGTCACTGACTCTCAAATTGAGCCATATTCCAATCCCTGAGATGCCGGACTCCATAAAATTCCAGTAAATGTGCTTTAGAAACTGCTGGTATGCGGCCATTTTTGAATCCCATGCTAACAATCCGAAGCTCAAAATAGGTGAAACTGTGTCACGTTTCGAGCTAAATAGCTCGGTAAAACAACCTTTCAGCGCTAAAGTTAGCGGATAACTATTACTTTCAGGTAAAACTAGAGATGTTTACTTATAAATAGGTATAAAATTCATTGGTAGATGGTGCAAATCAAACATTTTAAAGCGCTGCAAAAAATGCCCAATTTTTAGTTTTCATGACGTGCAAAATGGCCGTGGCGGGACAAAATACTCGGCACCCCAGCGCGTCCAGAAAATTATTGTGAATCAAAGCAAACCTATTTTAGTTATAGTCTCGATAAAGCCTTTCACTCGCCAGAGTTTCAGGCAAAATTATTTTTCACGCGAAATTGAGTGGGCGGTTTTTACTGAGACAGCCTCTTAAGGCATGGAATGAGGTTGAAACCGGGTAGTTACGGGGAATTACGTGGGGGGGGGGGGGGGGGAGGGGGTCATCCAGACCCTGAGATAAAGGGAGAGGGGTCCCGGTCCAAAAAAACTTTTTACGCCCCTTCGGGCTTCAGTTTGGTCCAAAAATAAGGGGGGCCAGCTCCCCCGAGCCACACCCCTGGAACCGCCACTGCACACTATACCGGATGACTTTTCACTTTCATGTGAAAACCTATCCATTATTAGTATCACCCAACTAGTGGACTAATGCAAATCCTGCATTTTAATTGGCTACGCTACTAGCTAGGACTATTAGTAATAGTCCTCGTGTAGCGCAATTCGCCGGTTTTGAAAACCTACCAAACAATTGCGGCCACTTCGCGTTTTGTGGAATGCAACAGTCTTTCAGCTTTTATGGCTGCTCTGTTTCCATCGTAAACAACAACTACATGTGATGAACTAAAAATCGACAAACTGTTGAAAACTTGGCCCAATTATCAATCGCCAACTTGATTTAGTTCACTTGAGCTTTCCTTGCAGTTCATTAAAGTATTGTGGGTCATTGCGCTTCGTTAAAGATGTTTTTTTTTTTTTATGAACAGTTTTTGGTTGAATTTTCACCAACTTCACATCTAAGTGAATGAATCAATTTCACAAGTTACGTTTTTTGTATCACGTGTTTCAAAACCGTGACAGTTACGTAAATTTATTCAACGGAGCGTGACGCTTTCTTTCGTTTTATTGCCAAATAAATATTTCTTCAACTTGCGTTTGCTAACTTTTAAATATTATTGCCTTTTCTGTCCGACTAGTTGGGGGATACTAAAACAATTAGACCCTTCGCCCTCAAGGGCTACGGGTCTAATTGTTAATTAGACTGCAAAACGGCAGTCCATATTCTTGCGTAAGTTAACGCACGAGCACAACAACTTGATTAAGCAATGCATGACGGTAAAAATGGAATGTGAAAACCGGGAAGTTACGAGGAATTCTCTCTTGCGCGAACGCACCTAAAATTTACGTGCGTAAATGAAATAGAGGAAATGAATGAAAGGCCACGCGTAAACGTTAAAGTTGAGAGAGGCTCAACTTTAACGTATACGCGTGACCTTCTACATAGTGTCTCTATTTTATTTACGTTCGTACGCAAGGAAAAAATACCCGACAGTGAAAATCCACTTAAAGCTGACCCTTCACGTCTTAAAAAACCAATTTTGTGAAAACAAAAGAAAAAAAAAGAAAAGAAAAAAATAGTGGTTTGCAGTCTAATTCGGTATACAGTAGAATCCCGGTAACTCAAACTCTCTATAACTCCAACCTCCCGCTAACTCGAAGCAATTTACATTTACCGTCAGATCGCTCTCTATATAATTTTACCCTCGATAACTCGAACTCCCGGTAAATCGAACTATTTTCTCTTTCCCTTGAAGGTACGAATTATCGGGAGTCGACTGTAGTTTAAACGTCTGTTCACATTGTGCCCCTAGCTGGAGTGACACAGAAAACTGTTTGAATATGTGAGGATCCACTTTCAAGATTGGTGCGGCACAGCCGCCTCCGTTATAGCAATCGCAGCGCAGCGATAAAAATCAACGTTCTCGTTTGTAAACATGATATGATCCGATACGGTTTTCGTGCCGTCGCAAGAGCTATCCAGTATCGTGTAGACAAAGCCTAAACACAACTATTAAAAATACGTGTATCGCAAAATCTCTTGTGGCTCAGGTAAAAGGGCCAGCAGTAGGAATATGCAACGGCCATTTTGAAAGTTTGTAAGTAAGTCAAATTCATTCTAATCCAAATTTTATTTATATTTTTACTCTTCGAACATGGTCACTTTAAACCATTTTACTCATTGTTTTTTTCTTTCTGGAGAATTGCAGCCATTGGCGGATTGAAAACGAAATTCTCCGTAGTGTCACATCGGTCATTTCCGTCGCTTTATTAATATTCATTTTTTCATTCTATGTTCTCCTTAGTTATTGTAAACAAACTGTTTTTTTTTTTTGTTTTTCACTTTAGAACAGGTTTTCATGCTCAATACTTCCAAAGAACCTGTGGGTCATTCTCAAACAACGCAGGGCTTTGTTAAAAATTATTCTCAGCTATACTGCTACGGTATCATATATGCTGTTTTATGTGTGTATCAATTTATTTTGTTTTATATTTATTTTCAGTTCATATCTTCTTTCTTATCATACTGTGAAATCGTAAGACTCAGGTCTCTTTTTATTTAACGATTTTTTGTTTGCAACAGATGGTTTGACGAAGATTCACCAGAAGTTGAAGACAGCCTTAAAGGACCTAACGTAGAACTGACGACAAGTAACGAATACGGCGGTCGGAAATCTCTTGAAACTAAATTTGAAGGCGTAGTTGATTATGATTTTAAAAACAAATTTGAAGCCATCGAAGAAGAAGCTGAAGAAGAACTTGAAAACGAGGCTGGGAGGCAACTTGAATACGAGACTGGGAGGCAACCTGAAGATGAGGCTGAAGACAAACGTGATGACGAGAGTCAAGAACTTGGAGATGAGATAATAGACGAATTTGATAAAGATATCGAGAATTCACTAACAATGGATTTAGAGGAAGACCTTAGTGAAGAAGATAACAATACGGACGCGAATAATAAAAGATTTCAAGTTCCTACACCCCTAGGCCTTCCGCGTCCAGGTCGCAAGCGACAAATATTTCCTATTAACAAAGTAAAGGGTGCTGGACCTACCCTCATACTGGGACGCAGAGGAATGAGCCGCCGTCTACATCCTTTCCTAAGAACTCGTCATGTTCGCAGCCCCATTAAACATTAATAAACAAAGTGAAAGATGTACAAATCTAGCACAAGGGATACAAGTATGACTTTAGTACACACTCGGCACGGTATTGATCTATGTCGGCAAATTTTGACACAAGCAACGCCAGTTTTTCCTGAACCTAGGTTAGTTTCTCAGTAAGATTATTCGATGGGAAGAATAAACAGCTGAAAATTTACTGCGAAACTGGAAGAGGTGCTACTCAGTAAAGGGAATCATCTTACGGGTTCTTTTTTCTGATTAATTCCTCTGGGTTTTCCTGTGCCTTTTTAACGAGCAATTCAGTTTTAACGGTGATGTCATCATTAGTAAACAGGCCTATGTAGGTCGGGTAGACATACGATAGAGAGGGTAAGTTACCTGCTATCAGGTCCGCTTTTCTTTTCCTTCTCGAGAAGATAGGGAGGAAGGTAGCCTTTCTCACCAACCAACAACCGACCCCTATTCCCTATCATGCAAGGGACTTACGATTGGACAAAGGCAAAGCTAAACTTTATAGAAAAACTGACTCAGTTCTTCCTTTCAAAATTCTCCGAGATTATTACAATTCGCCCAGTTACCTGAGTCTGGGATACAAGGTATGAACTGAAGATCACGTCCAAGTTTAGAGAGAAAGCGAGGCAACCCTCAGCTTTTACCGAAAAGTATCGCTTTCCCACAAAAGGGAAAATTGGGTTTCCACTAACTCTCTAAGCATTAAATAGCGTAAGGGACCAGACATTTGGCGTTTGAGTGGAGCGGCCTACTTTTAGTTTATATTTGAAACAGAGCCAAATAACTTTCTAGCCGTAGGCAATTCAATTAATCCATGGGCTGGCTCACAAGAGCCTTTATATGACAAAACAAACGTAAAGCGCGCGGGGCTCT
>JBBMOI010000004.1:29352500-29427500 GCA_038088405.1 Porites divaricata
TATACAGCTATTTCGAGAAAGGTTGTCGGAAAAAGTGCACGGGACAATCCCGAAAGGTATTTTGGGTGGTTGTGAGTTCACTGTTCTTTCAAAGAAATTTGAAAGAATGGCACGAGAGGTCATGGACATATGTTTGCGAGTGCTAAAGGAAAGCAACAAAAGTAGGTTCGACAGCTACAGTGTCAGGAACAAACATTAACCACAAGGGACTGCAATGAAGGGGACATTGGGGGGTACCCAATACCGCAATACCGTACGAAAAAAAAGGCAAATACCGAAATACCGCGTCGAAAATCGACTTAATACCGATACCGCATATTTTAATTACATTTATAACCGGTTCGGCATACTTATGGTTGCTTCCATCTAACCGTGGAGTTTAATTAACTCAGGCATTTATGCACAAAGATGTCTATGTTCTTTTTTTGGTAGTTCGCAAATTTTCACAGAAAAGTAAACTTCATTCGTTCAACCTTTTGGACCTTTTGGTAGGTGTATACAAAACGAAAAGCATGCAGTGAGGTGTGAGCCCTGATAGAGTCCCAATAGTGAATAAAAATTCTCTTATCTTAAACCGGTTTTCTAAAAGGTCATTTGCATGATGGCGTCATTATTACTACAACCAGCAGTTCCCTTTTTTTGCGTGAGACCGTCGAGATGGAAGACTTTGCGTTACCCCCTAAAATCCCCGACGCCGGCTCCCTCGGTGCATATGAAACCAAGATGACCGCCAGTTCGTAACGCATAGCCTGCGTAGTAAGCGTTTCCGGTCGAGTTATGCCGTAAATCCTTTATTAAGCCCCCCCCCCCCTCTCAAATAAGTCCCCTCCCTCTAATAAGCCCCCCCTTTCAGGGGAAGAAAGTTAATAAGCCCCCCTCTCTCCATTAAGCCCCCCCCCCCCTCTCCTCCCATATTTACTCTTCACTAATAAATGATAGACTGTATTAATTAATCACGACTGTAAAACTTCGTGTAGACTGTTCCGGGATGGTTTATTTACCAAATGGAAGATCGGATTTGATCCTATTCCTTGGTACCCTGGGTACCAGCGGTTTTTTCTTGCGTGCGACGAGGAGCTTCGTCGGCCGCAGTGCGAAGACTTGACCGAAACCGGAAACCGCGCATGAAAAGCCTCTGGCACCCATGGTAATTCCTCGGCTGCATGACCTAAAACGTCTTGTACTTGAGCTTTTCCACTTTTTATTCTGGTTCTTTATCGGGTACTGATACCATCGTCGTTTTTAAATTAAATAAGCCCCTCGTCTCTCTTGAGCGCCCCCCACCCCCCCCTCTCAGATAGAGGATTTACGGTAAGCTAGTTATAGCGGGAAAGTTAGGGCGGGAGCAAAAAATAAAATGTAACGGGGAGGGGGAGGGGAGAAGAGGAAAGAAGAAGTTTCCCTCTCTCTCCCCCCCCCCCCCTCCCCCGAAATGTTTTTGTTGCTCTCGTCCCAACTTTCTCGACGAACTCGCGCGGAAACGCTTGCTACGCAGGCTTGTAACGCAAAGCGCTCGATCTCGACGGTCTTACGGAAAAATAGGGGACTGTGAACCGTCTACAACTACTTCTACTACTTGAATACATTTCGTATTAAATTTGTTAATTCCAAAGCGTTATATAACAAATTTAACGCTCTAACGTGCACAAAACAGGAAAACCGTAAAGGATTCTGGTAGTAGTGGTCTGAGCTGAGTGGTAGTCAAAACACGTCATCACGCATATCGCCTATTTTCCGGGCAAGTGTCAGAAGTGTTGGCCAGTCTTCCCAATTTAATCCTCTCTTTCGACTTTACAAGCCGTTTTTCTGTATTCGAACCCGGCATCTAAACTTATTTTTCTTGCGATAATGTTCGCCTCCTTTGCCCTCTTCATAAAAAATTGTCACACATGTACAGTCAATGATAACTTCGCCGTCTTCAACCTCAGCGACCTCAGCCATTGTGAGAAAACGGGTAAGACCTCGAATTACCGGCACACGTACACAGATTGAAAAGCCTGGTAAGGTAACTTGAGACAACTCATTGTCATTGGATGCAACAACAATGTTATTGTATATTGACCAATATTATCGACCATTAACTGTCACAAAATGACTCACAAATGGTTTAATCATTTACTATTATGCATAAAGACTTCTACATATTAACTTTTATTGACCTTTATCGAACTTTTATGTCTTACTGTGTTTTGTTTTGCGTATTGTATCGAAAGGAAAACGCAAACAACCGTACCGCAATACCGTGAACAAACATATTTCCCCGAATATCGTCAGCCAAAATGATGAAATACCGCATACCGCAAGGCCTGATGATACCGCAATACCGCACGTTAAAATCAAAATTACCGAAATACAGCATGAAAAAAAGCCCAATACCGCAATACTGTAAACCCCCATGTCCCCCTCTGCAATGGACCGCAAACGAATATGTCGAAGAACGTAGGATCTGTAAAGACCTGATCAGCAAAAATAAAAATGTAGACATATAAAATTCCGCAAGCAGAATACTGTAATGCTGATCGTACTACATGAAATTTAACTCTGCTCTGATGCAAAATATCCGCACACTCTGATTTTAAGCCCTGACCCAGAACTCTCAACACCCACAGAATCACGCCATACCACGTGCTTTCTGGGGGGCAAGAGTCCAAGTGTCAAGTTGATGTCTCGCAGAGAAAATAAAAAAATTGGCCAAAACCACCATAATAACATGGACAGAACCATGCAAGAATTACAGCATATCGGATCTATAAAAGATCTACGGTCCAAAAAAAAAACAACAAAAAAATTAACAAAAAAAGGAACAGCGTATTGCTCATATCCCGTACTACCTTTCGGGATTGTCGCGTGCACATTTTTTTCCGACAACCTTTCTCGAAATAGCTGTATTCCGTAAAATTCCGAAAATAAGCCCCGGGGCTTTTATTTTTCAAAGGCCCTTTTTTAAGGGGCTTATTTTTGGAGGGGCTTATATTCGGAAGGGTTTATCTACGGAGGAAAATTTGTATTTCAAAACCGATTTGGCCAGCCTTGTAGTTGAAAGTAAATTTACCGTTTTTTGCTTTGTTTTACTTTGTATTTGAGGGCAATTTTCCAACTACAAGCCCCCCGGGGCTTATATTTGGAGGGGCGATTTAACGGAGGGTTTTTTGCGTTATGTGTTTGGGGGGCTTATATTTGGAGGGCCGATACATGGAGGGGCTTTTTTTCGAGCTGTTTGCGTGGGTACGATCAGGCTTGTGAATCACAAGGTGTTTCGTGTTCAGTTGTGATAAGCAAAATCAACATGAAGTCAGCGCTTTTCTTCGCTCTTGGCGTCTTCGCAGTCTTTCAAACAGGTTAGTTTCAATTGAAGTTTTAGTTTAAAAAAGACTCAGCAGCTAGACAATAATGCCTTTTGTGATTTCTTAATGCCCTTTGAACATTGAAGCGTGACTGCTCAGCCATTGCTCATATGGCGAGCTACAAAGAAACGGTGTTCCAGATCAACTTTTTTCAGTGCCTGAGCTCCTCGAGTTTGATATTAGAAACAAACGAAAGACCTAAGATTAAGAAAGCTCGCCGCACTGGAATTTACAAAATTGCGCAATCAAGCAACGCAGTGACTTGACTCTTGTGGCATTGTTTCATTGACTTCCGTACTCATATTTTCACTCTACCGCTTTTTAGGGTGCATCCTAATGAGCTGGAAAAAAGAATACACTCTGAAACATTCGGAATATAGGGAATATTATATTCCCCATTCCCGCGTGAATAGTCATTTCGTCTTGCGGGACAATATCCCGTGGGGGACTCCCATATGAAACAGAGGGGGATGCTCGTCGGAAATTTTGGATTTAACTCCCAAAGGAGACCAATCTAGGCGAAGCTTAAGCAAATTTTGACCCCTAAAAGAGACCGCAGAGGTAATACGGTAAATAAAACAAGTTAAAATTTGACTTCTGTTTCTCTTCGCGAACCCTAAACGAGACCTTGGCGACATAAAATATTGGCGCTTTGCCCGGAACACCCTAAGCGAGACCAAAATCCAAAATTTACACCCCTAAGCGAGACGACGAGCATCCCCGTCTGTTTCGTATAGGAGTCCCCCCGGGGGACAATATATCGTTTCCTTCGTAACAGTTCATCCTCGGTGTGCTGCAGATGTTTGCACTTCTGTCACCCGTCACAAGTGCGCCGCGAATAAGGAAAACGGCTGGCACTCTCAGTTTTAGGTATTTTTGTGAAGACGACCGGCAGATCCCCAGTCCTCCTAAGATTATAGTAATAAGAAAGAGTCCATTATTTTGTCTTTCTTTCTATTGGCTTTCATTTTTCATTTTCGTGCAAAAACACGCGGGATTGCAGATTGCATCTTATTAAATAACAAAAGAGTAGCAATATTGCAAATTTGCTATATTCGGCGTGGGTCGCATTACGGCCGATTTTTTTTAAGGATTGTTTACTCTAGGGATTAAAATCTGTCAACACACGCATTTTTCAGAGAAAAACATAAAAGACGCTGGTGTGCTTGGGTGGGGTTAGCCGCAAAGGGAACCGCATCCGGTGCTGTAAAAAGTTGTCCTTGGCTGCGGTCCCATCTGGGCTACTAACGATAGTTAAGACGGGGATTAGCTATAGTTAGCTATCTCGGTAATGTGACCGCTTCTGTGTTTGCTCTAACTATAGTTAGAAAATTTACGCCTTGGTGATCCAAAACAATGCAGACTAACTATTGTTATTCATGATATTATAATAAGGTATGGGGAATCAATCTGACCTGGAACCCGGGGGGACACTTGGGTATTTTTTGGGTGGGTATGTGCCGCTCAGGACTCCAAATTGGCACCCCGTTCTAAAAAAAATTCCCCTAAAATTGATACCCCGTTCTGGAAATAGAAAATAGGCCCGCCCTGCACGCTAAAACACAGGGTGCAACAAGAGTACAACAGTTTTGCACTTTTGCTTGTTAACGCATTGAACCGTATTTTTAAAAGCAACCTGTCCTTGAATAATTTCAAATGGCTGCTTACAAAACTGGAGCTTTCGTACCGTGCGTTCGAAATATTATATACCCCGTTCCCCATTCTAAATCAGGAGCTTCAAAATCACGACCCCGTTGGGCGGCACATACCAGTATAGGTAATGTATGGGAGTACCCCCCCCGCCGGGCCTGGAACAAGCCCAAGACCGACTGAATTGAATATAGGTAATCTGGAACCCGACTTACTCGCTGGGGAAGGCGGGTGGGTCGCCAATCACCTTATTGTCGGACAAAGTGAAGTGAACGGGACAATGCGTGCCAGTGTTTCCAATTACATTTTGTCATTGCATACCATTAATTAATCCCCAGGGATGATAATGGAACGTGAATAGTCAATACCCAAGGAGGGTTTTGTTGCAAAAATAAATTTCTTTTCTTTTAAACCCCGGATCAATGTTTCAAAATTCCACTTTTTGTCCTGGGTGTAGCATGGTCGAGATTTCAATTGACTTAGTAATGCATTTATACTGAGATTTAATCACTTCACTGTTCATGAGTTTGAGTCGTAGAAAGAAAATTAAAATAAACCTTATTTTAAGGAAGTTAGTTTTCATCAATATTTTAAAAGTCTTTTTGCTTAAGTAGTATCAAACGCTCGTTCCTGCAACGTGGAATGCTGTCAGAAAGATGCGTGCAACTACGCCGTTCTTGTAGACTACAGCATTTTACTTCTGTCGGCATGTGCATTATTATTGGCTTATGGTTGTAGATTACAGTCGAACCCAATCTCGTTCCCAGAGCATCCGTTACTTTTGTCCAGCGGATGGGACAACGAACGCTCTGGAAGAATCCAAAACCGGAACCACAAAATCCTGGTTCCGGTTTAACTGCGCCTGCGTGAAATTGTTTACTCATTTGACCAAGAGAAGGTCTCAAATGCAAGGGAAATTTTCCTTGCTCGCACATTGCTGCGATTTCCTCTTTCCAAAGCACTTTTTCTTCTGTGACCTTTGATGGATGTATTTAGTGAAGAAGACAAGTAAGGGGACCAAAAGTGTCTATTTATTTAGACGCCGCGAATGAAAATTTGTTAGTCACGACGACACACATTCTTTCGTGCACGGAATGAACACAGGTGTATGCAAATTTGAAAGGTTCATTGGCATAAATGTATATCATGACTTTCAAAAATAAGAAAAAGGACATTTTGAAAAAAAATGTCACTGTAGCCTGATTTCGGAAATTATCGATCGAGGTTAACGTTTTTCTTAACGGTTCCAGGTCGTATGAGATTTATGTGTACACAAGTGGCCTGTCAAAATCAAATCAACGTGCTCACTATTTTTTGATTAGTAAAGAAATTTGCATGTGATGAATACGATTTTATCGACCAATCAGAGATGGTTTTTTACGGTTCTTCCAGAGGTTAGTGATCACCGTCGCTGTACAAAGGGATCGCGGCCTCTGGGAACGAGATTGAGTCGAACCCCGCTATTTCGAAGTCCCAAGGGAAATGGAAAAAAGTTCAAAATAGCGGGGTTTCGAAATAACCGGGAAAGCGTAAAATTCGTAACAATGAATCATTTTTTAATAAAATACAGTACAGTATGAAGAAAGACACTAATTAAATAAAAATACAGTAATTATATGTCAGATAAATCAGCAGATGTTGTTACATTGAAAAATCTTTGAATATTCTGTTGTTTTTGGTTTTTTCTAATACTTTTGACGATTGCGAATGAATAACACAGCTGGAATTTCTTACCGGGACACTGCACGTGAGTCAAGCATTGTTAAGTCATTAATTACGCAGCAGCTGTGCTCTTATGTACGTACTTAGCCTGTGCCAGGCTCTCAGATAGTTTTTAGTGCGGACGTATTAAAACGAGCAAAGCGAAAATAAGACGGACGCGACTTGGGAAAGGGGGCGTTTTTCGCATTTCTTTTTACTGAACGACTTTTCACCACTATCTCGGAGCCTGGAACAGGCTAGTACGTACTCTGTTTTTGACAAGGTTGATTTTAGGTGTAGGGAAAGAACGATGAGTTCGAAATAGCGGGGAATACGAAATAACCGAGTTCGAAATAGTTGATAGTAAATGACTGAAAACATAAGGGTAAATCCAAGGGAATTCGATCTTCCTTCGAAATAGCGGACTTCGAATTAACCGAGTTCGAAATAGCGGGGTTCGACTGTATTATCCATCAGTCAAAGTTAAATTCTTTCAACGTCTGGGAAATAGTGGGAATTTTTTTAAACGGCTTATTGTACTTTGCGAAACGAAACCAAACCAAAACGAAACCAGAACGAAACGAAACCAGAACGGAACGAAACCAGAACGAAACGAAACGGAACCTACTGTACTTTGCGAAACAAAACCTAACGAAACGAAACGAAAGGAAGCAACTTGAATTTCGGTGAGGGTAAAAGGCGGAATGAGTTTGCGGAATGGCATGTGGCATGACTTGCGGAATGACATAATTATGTGGAATGTAAAATATGGAAATTGGCGCAAATAAATAAATTAAACTGAAAGGCATACACGCGTCATTGCCGCGCCTTTTTTGGCGCCAATTTGAGTGAGCAACTGCTTTGCTGGTTCACGCTAATCTCGTACCCAGATCTCCCACTGGGTACGAGATTAGGCTCACGCATTTCGACATTTATCTATAAAAACACACCTGAGAATTGGCTAGGGTTCCTGAAGGCAGCCTCCAAACGAAAACATTGAAGTCGGCACCGAAAATGTTACTCCTTCGATCAAGAATTACGTTGCGTTACTACCCTGATTTCGTGACTGTCATTTTGACAGCTCCGTCTCTTCAAACGTACGTTGTGCCACGTGCAGTCACGGAACAGACTGTCAGGTAGAGTCGCAGGCAGGTAAAGAATGGCTAAAATTGACCCAGTTTCACCTTTTAACCCCATTCTTTGATTTAAAAAGGCAATAATGCACCTATCAATGTAATGCCGGCGGGGGGGGCAGGGCATAGGGTGGGGATTTGACTTTTTTCAAAAATTTGCAATCAAATTCCCTGCCCACGGGCAAATCATTCCAGTCAAATGCAACCAAATTTCCCCACCCCAGGCTGCACATTGCTGTCAATCCCAAAGCTGGCCACTGGAAAGGCACAATAAAAATATCTCCAAATAAAAATCTGCAATCTTTTATAAATGTTGCTGCATCACCAAAGATACATGTTCCTGTTACAGCTGCAATTATACGTTTTAACCATAATCCGTGTTACACTGCGTAGAATACATAAAGCTTTAGGAGAAAGCTCACATTTTGTAAGTCTAAATATATCGTTCTTAGTAAAGGGTACAAAGAAAGTCACTTTTATAAGTTTACAGTGATTGTGGTGAATGAGCCATACACTAATCAATTGTACTTGCAAAAATCGACTTGGTTTCTCTTTACTTCCGTTTACTTTGATACCACAGTATATTAAGAGGTTCAATTGATCAAAAACACGCTAAAACAAACGAAATTTGAAGACAAAAAAGTGAAATCCACTTATAGCCTTCGCTTGTTCTCATTAGCCTCTATGACTTCCTGATCTTTTCAAACCGTATGGCGCATGCGTGAAGCGTGGAAGCGGGAAACATATGTTCGGTCTCAGTCTTTTTCGTCCGAGTCGGCAGTCAGATATCTCCACGTCGGGCGAAGAAAGATTCAAATATCCCCTCCCCCGGGAGAACAAGATCAGTTAAATGCCCTACCCCAGGGACAACAAAGACAATCAAATCCCCCCCCCCCGCTGGCTTTACATTGATAGGTGCATAACCTACAAGACGTACGAAAAACGAGCCTTTAGGCTGTAAGTATCTATTTATGTGCGTTTCGAAATTGGAAGTGTTTACACAATACAGACAATCACCGCCAGCCTACCATGAAAATTCCTAAACTTCGATGGTGTCTTACAGAGATTTCCTTCACTTACCCAAGCCGATTCCCAGGTATGTTTTAAATGAATGTCTTAAATGTGTGATTTAAATAGCAAGAAGAGAATTTGGAGTTATACCACATGTTATAAAATATTGCCGTCGAAAATGAGTATAACGAACTTAAATTTTTGTTATCCTGTAAACCTATCCCTTATTTTTAATATTATTTCAGTACGACCAGCTTCCCTACTGTCCAGAAAGTATCTTCTAGTGGAAGGAAAAGAATTTTTCTGTTCATGGAAAGTCAGGGGCACCCAACGAGGACTATAGTTCAAAACCACTTAACATACCGTCGATTGCATCTACCCGTGAACGCACGCGCTCAAAACATGTTTTCACGTGACGTCAAACTTCTGAGTTTCAGGCGTCAAACTTTGAAGTTTTCCCGCCCAAGAGAACAGAGTGAGCCACGAGAACACCGACCCTACCGACTTTACCGTGGGAACTTCACATTTGGGCGGGAAAACTTCAAAGTTTGACGCCTGAAACTCAAACGTTTGACGTCACGTGAAAACATGTTTTGAGCGCGTGCGTTCACGGGTAGATTAAAACGGTAGATATAGGCACATTTTTTCCACTAAAAACTTTACATCTGTTCGGATTTCCTAGCTGAAAGTCTAGTGATCCGAAAATTATAGGGACCAAAACTTACCTTTTCGAAAATTTCAGCCAGAAAAAGGCTCCCGAAAATTATAGGTGACCTTTTCTAGGGTAAAATCCGTTAAAAATAGGTAATTAGTACCATTTTTTAGATGTTCGAAAACCTAGGAGCGGCAGGTAAGCAAGAAATTTTACAACAAATGTTCCGAAAATTCTAGGTCTCAGATCGTCTTCCGAACAGATATTTTCCGAAAATGGCCGTTGGGTGCCCCTGGAAAGTGTCCAAATTTCTCCATTGCGAACGCAAGGAAAGTTGATGTTAGCGAATTTCAGGTTAAAAGTTAATGCAGTCTGAGACTCCGATATCGAAAACCGATCTTCTATTCTTTCTCACGAATAAAAGGCTTTCGGCGGGAACAATCTACGTTAGGTTTCTAAAAGCTATCTATGAACAAAAATGAAAGAAATTGATTTTTCAACTCTTGCCACGAAATTAAGATTTTGGTCGACTTTTCTGTTTCGCACGTCTCAAGCTCGCAACTGAGGAAACAAAATACAAGATTCGATTCATCTCTGAATATTATCAATTATGTCACAATCACGTAACCCACAGTCTCATAAAGAAACACTTCTCACGCGGTTTCGAATATAAATATAGGTAACAAGAAACTGTTAAGTTAATCCTACAAACATCTTTTGCAGAAAAAATTAAAGTAGAAGCGTGACCTTCGAAAACATCTTTTCTTCAATAGACGAAGAATCTTTTTGGCTGTGCGGAAAAGGCTGGTCGACAATGAGCCTTCGTGCATGGTTTTTTTTATTGTCATCGTATGTTAAGCCCGCTACATTAAAACAGCGACTGCGTTTACAAATTGATTGGCGCCAAAAAGGGCGCTCTTTTCGGTTTAATTTATTTCTTTGGATCATTCAGCTGCGTATTTTAAATTCCGCATAATTATGTCATTCCGCAAGCCATGCCACATGCCATTCCGCAAACTCATTCCTCCTTTTACCCTCACCGCTTGAATTTTGAGGTCCAAAAACACCACTGAAATCGCTGAAGCGAAACAAGCATGCGAATTTTTGCTAACTGAAAAATCCTCGATTATTGTTGTTGATTTTGCCGTAAATAATTCAATGCACTGACTTGAAACAAATTTTTACCTTTTACAAACTTCGTGGTGTTCGAATCGATCGATGAAATATGAGCGCAACCGATGCGTTAATAGTTTGTTTACATTTTGTCGCGGGTTTAATGTTACTAAACAGAGTAACGCAGTAATGAGTAACGAGTAACGGAGTAGCGAGAAAACGAGTAACAGGAAAAAAATTCAACAGGTTAAAAAAATAAAAAAAATAAATCCTAATGAAAGAAAAAACATAAAAATGGTTGTAATATCCTAATAATGACCTAGGAGCAACAATGGAGGAAGGTGAGGTACAGATTTTCTTTCTCATTGCCACAATTATTTCATTTCTTAGTAGAAATAGATCTGCCAGGTATTACTAAATGAAAATAATAGAACCTTGTTAGGCCCTTATTACGGTTATCAACTAACCAATTGCTTGTACTCGATTGCCGAGGCTTAGAAACAGTTTGCTCGCTTATTACTCCTGAGGTTATTACCTTTCCTGCTCAACTTTCAATGTAATGTCGAAAATAAAGGATTCGACTTAATCATGGCTACCTTTGTAAAGTTAATTATAGTGAACGGTTCTACCGGTTTAAAAGGAATTATAAATCATGATTAAAAATAACCTCCCGATGCAAAGACTCTGAAGTTTGAATATTGGCGGCAAAATAGAATTGCAGAGCGAGACTAGTATTTAGATCGATTTTCAATTAAAGTAAAGTAAAGTAAAGAAACATTCAAATGCATTGGTTAGCTTGAAGTTGCGTTTACCATCAATCAATGCAGAAGACACGCGAAGCATAGTTACTGCCAGGACATGAAATTAACTCTTTTTTTTTTGTAGGATTCACTTGGCTACTTGATATTTCAAAGTGAATTCCCTTAAGTCGAATAAGTCCTGCGTCCCCAAGAAAACAAATATATAAAAGAAACCAAACAAGGAGTAAACGGCCGGCTTTTATACGAGATGTTATTTTGGAGATGAGATCCTCCAAATGTAAAAGTTTTGAAACCAAATGATTCTAGCTGGTAATCAAAAGTAAGCAAAGAGGACCCCTACTATCTAGCTACTAGGAAAACCAAAATGGCATTCGCTAGCGACAGAGTTTCCTTGTGAAATGATTTTTGTGTCATTTTGCGTAATCGTCACAGACATTGGTACCTGTGTTAGTTGCAATTTCACTCCCTCATAATGGCATAAGCAATTCATGAACTCATTTTGGACCAAATTTTAATTTGTAAAGCCCGGGCTTAATGGCTTAAAGTTAGCTACTATACCCCGCTGCCAGCGCTGACTTCTGTCAGGGACTTTTCCTCTTCTTGTCACGCTTGCGATAGGCTGCTACACAGCCTTTTTTAGTATCGTCACGCAACACTCCCCGAGCGTTGCCACGGCTGTGTAGCAGACTATGCTTGCGGCAAACTTAAAAAAAAGCATTGGTGTGTTATATGAAACGCCTGAGCTAAGATGGCAACAACTAATAGCTTTTTGAAATCTTAGAAGAGCCCTGGTTCCCACTTATGATCCCTTCGGGAAAGGAATGGTCGTGTCTTCTAGACCTGCTTTGACGATCAATCTCGGCTGAAGTGCGGGCACTTGCAGACGGTTTTTACCATCCTGCGACTACGAACAGAGACCTGCATTTGGCATAAGAAGTACTTTTTGCTTTATCTTCTTACAAAATTTTATTAATCCATTAGTTATCACAATCGTTCACACTGAAACCTTGAAACTTAGGGTAATCCCATACCCTGTCTAAAAAAGAATGCGTCACAAAACAAACTTTCTGTTTCTTTTCTTCATGATCTCAATAAGCACAACGTATACAGCGTTATCTAACTAACCATACGGAAATCAATGTTACTGATGCAGATGTCGATGTTGGTGATGCTACTACCCGGCTACTACTGATTAACAGTGACTTAAAACCAGTATAATTATGCAGTTTTGTTCAGTTGTAAATATTCAATGATTTGCGACAATTGTTCAGAAACTCGGCTCTTTTAAAAGGTGAACGATAAACGGAACGTTTTGTTACTCTATCTGCTGGATCACAGTGTAAGCATATTCACTTGCAAATAACAGCTGTAGCCAGGTGACTTTTTCCGCACGAAAACACCTTCTACTTTGCTGGAGGGAGGGGTAGGTTGGGGGGGGGGGGGGGGGGGGGCTGACGTCGTTGTTTTAAGCACTTTTTGGAATACACATATTTTTTGAGATTGGTAAAGGTCATTATTAGGATATTGCAACTGTTTTTATGTTTTTTTCTTTCATTAGGATTTTTTTTAACCTCTTGAATTTTATCCCGTTACTCGTTTTCTTGTTACTCCGTTACTCGTTACTCGTTACTGCGTTACTCTGTTTAGTAACACCCCTCTTACTTACGTTCTTCATTTAAGATATTGATTTTGTTGTCGTGAAATCGTACACAAACGCATTTGTAAATCATTTAGTTATTTTTTTAGTTTACTTCAAATATCCGGGTTTTTTTTTTTTCCCTTTGGTGTTTCGTTTCGTTTCTTACTAACTACAATAGGTTCGGTTTCGTTTCGTTTTGGTTTCGTTTCGCAAAGTACAGTAAGCCTTTTTAAACAAGGTCAAAACCGTTTTTAACCACCGCAGAGGCAAAATAGAGTGATTGTTGTTGTTTTTTTGTTTTTTGAGCGCCGGGTCAACGTTAAAAATTCTCCCGTTTGTCCCGACCGGGGATCAAGTAGCAATAGACCTAATGAACTTACGAAACTTGACAATAACGATTACGTAAGGCGACAACGAGAATAGAATTACAGAAAAGATACGCTTATGGAAAAGGCTGACAAAAAACTAAGCCGAACGCGATCACAAAAGTACTAATTAAACTAACTTTATCCAACGCAAAACACGAAAGAAAGAATAAGAAAATTCCGTAATCTCTCGTGGCTAAGGACTAAAAAAAAAAAACCTATGTGGGTGAGACTACACAAAGTATACAAAGTGCATGAACCTTCCAAAAAGAGTCAACACTTAATTATAAAAATTACCTAGACTAGCTAAATCGCAAAAAAAAACAAAAAAAACTGCAGCATAAAACCTACTGAAAACGAGATAAAATAGCACATAGAATTACAAAAAAGCTTTTTGAAATATAAATGTCTTGCATGAGTGTCTTTAAAAGGTGCTACTGAGGGGCTACTCCTAATTGCATAGGGCAATGAATTCCACTAGTAGTTGAGGAGCAGCAGCAGCATCAATGAAAGATCGATCTCCTAACGTTGAATTTCACAGGGTTCAGTAGCAGTCCATCACATTCGGAGCGTAACTTGTATTTACATGCTTCTTTAAGATTAATAAGTTCCTGGAGATAAAAATGCTCTAAGCCATCGATAGCCTTATACGTTAACAGTTTTATCTTAAAGTCAATTCGGAATTTAACCGGCAGCCAGTGCAGATTATACAGCAACGTTTTTACGTGGCAGCATCTCAAAAACTAACCTAGCGGCAGCATTTTGGACCCTCTGTAGGTTATTAAGCTGGTAGGCTGGCAGGCCATAGAGCAGGCTGTTACAATAGTCGACGCGACTTGAGACAAATGCGTGAATAAGCTCCTCAGTGGACCGCCTAGAAAGATATTTCCTAACTGGCCAGCAGTAGGAATATGCACCGGCCATTTTGAAAGTTTTTAAGTAAGTCAAATTCATTCTAATGCAAACTTTTATTTACCTTTTAACCTTTCCAACATGGTCACTTCAAATCACTTTACTCAATGTTTTTTTCTTTCTGGAAAATTGCAGCCATTGGCGGACTGAAAACAAAATGCTCCTTACATTTCATACCCTTGCAACGTTGTGTTGCTCTAAAAATCGTCGTTGCGAATCATCGCGTGTTACTTCACCCTTACACAAGAGAGAAACAGCCGTGCCGCGAAAGATGGGGTTGACAGTACTATTAAATATGATCTAATCTGATGTCGCTTTAAACAAACTGTTAACAATAAGTGTTTTCATATTAGCTTTGTATGTGTGGCCTAAGTGAGGGAAGAATTTGAAATACACTGCATGTACTGCATATCCGAAAATGACCCCAAAGGTGACTTAAAGCCTGCGTCATGCTATCTCAGGTACATGTCAAATCGGTCAGTATAAAACATGGACCACGGACTTTCAAAGTATCTAGTCGAAAAACTACCACTAAGCTGCCCAAAGTTCATAGCAGTGTCTGTCTATGCGCATGTGCGGTCACGCATAACGTCCTTACAGTCACGCATAACCTAATAACGTGACATCTCCTCTTCTTAAGACAGTTTTTAGAAAAATAAACAATCTATAAGCTTTGGGTTCGCCACAAATAGTTCTCAGTTCAACAGTTCTCTTTGACCTAAACTAATATCCGGTTTCGAGAATCTCTAAACAGTTTCAATAAGGCGCTCTGGTGCTCGTTGAACCCGTTGGCTCCTTCTGACAAGTTGGTCTGCTTGTGGGATAGCAGGCTTCGGGATATCGGCCTGTGGTTCTGCCACCTGTGTTTCGATACCCATGTCTGTGTTTGATGGCGTAACGGGGATGGACGCATCGGTGACTGCTTCCCATGCTTGGTTTGTGACAGGAGGTGCTTCCTCCTTAGTTGGCTGAAGATGGATACGATTTCGACGGATCTGGGTCCCATCCGGGGTTGCCACTATGTATGAACGGGGTGCCTGGTGTTGCTTGACAACCACCGCAGGTGTCCATTCCCCCCCCCCCCCCCCCCCCCGCCTCATTCTCACCGGTTCGCCTTCATGCAGTGTGGAAAGTGGTCGGGTCCCACGATCGTAGAATGCTTTCTGACCTTGTTGGCGCGACAACAATTGGTGACGAACCTGAGATGTGGACCTAGCTAGGGGGTTCCAGGAGGCTCTTGAAGGTTGGTAACCTTGTTCTCAGTTTTCTGCTCATAAGTAATTCTGCTGGGGAGTCTTCCATGCCACTGATAGGGGTGCTGCGGAACTCCAGCAAAGCGAGGAATGCGTCCTGCTTGGACTCATCAGCTTTCCTCAACAACTGCTTAACAGTCTGCACATTTCTTTCCACAAGTCCATTAGACTTTGGGTAGTGTGGACTCGAAGTGACTACTTCAATCTCCCAATCACTGGCAAAGTTTTTAAATTTCAGACTGCTGAAAGGCATGTTGTATGCAATTAACCTCTCCGGGATACCATGACGAGAGAACATGTCTTTCATTGCCAAGATGACTGCTTCGCTATTCTTGCTGGTGAGGCGAGCTACTTCAGGATACTTTGAAAAATAGTCAACAACGAGCAGGTAATCTCTCCCTTTATAATAGAAAATATCCGCGGCAACGGTAGCCCAGGGTCTCTCAGGGACATGTTGTGGAATCAAAGGCTCTCTCTGGTTGCTGCGCTGATACTGCTGACAAGTACTGCACTGAGATATCAACTCATTAATTGCACCATTGATACCCGGCCAAAACACAGCACTTCTGGCTCGTGCTCTGCACTTCTCTATTCCCAAATGAGCTGCGCGAATGCGTTATTTCGCGTCGCAGGCTTTGGGGAATAATTATGCGATCACCTTTGAACATCAACCCCTCATAACAGCTTATCTCATCTCTGTAGTTCCAGTAAGGCCTATAATCTCTATGGGTGTTTGTTCTTTGGTTTGTGGCCAGCCATTTATGACAACTTTGTGCAATTGCTGGAGTTCGGGGTCCCTCTTGGTCTCAGTTGTCAATTTGTGAAACATGGTCTCACACAATTCTCCAGAGTCCAGGAGATGAATTTCGAACTCATCAGATTGGTCAGTATTTTTGATAGGTAAGTAAGCTCTGGAAAGTGCATCGGCTAGGATCAGATGCTTGCCAGGTAGGTACTTGACCTTGACCGCATAAGGTTTTATTCTGAGAATCATGTTTTGCAGACGGAGGGGTGCTTGATGAATGGGTTTCTTCAAGATTGCTTCTAATGGTTTGTGGTCACTTTCAACTGTTATTTCACGTTGGCCATACAAATAATCGTGAAAGCGTTCACAGCCAAAAACAATAGCCAACATCTCTTTTTCGATCTATGCGTAATTCTGCTGGCTCAGAGTTAGGTCTTTTGAGGCATAAACCATTGGGCGGTCGTTTTGCAGAATGACAGCACCCACACCTTTTGAACTTGCATCAACAGATAAAGTCACTGGTTCTTTCGGGTCGAAGAACTTAAGGACTGGAGCGGATGAGATTGCTGTCGTAAGGCTTGTAAACGCATCATCTCCTGCTTGTCCCCAGTACCATTCGACATCCTTCTGGGGCAGCTGGCGCAGTGGAGCGCTTTTCTGAGACATGTTTGGAATGAACTTGGACAGGTAGGTTACAACACCCAAAAACCTCTGTAATTCTTCTCGATTGACTGGGACTGGCATTCCGTTGACTGCTTCAACTTTCTGGGGGTCTGGTTTGACACCATCTGCACTCAACACGTGGCCCACATAATGAACTTCAGATACACGAAAATGGCATTTTTCTCTGTTTAACTTGAGGTTGCGCTCACGACAACGATCCAACACCTGCCCAAGCCTCACATCATGCTGCTCGACATCCTCTCCCCACACAACCAAATCATCCACAATAACTTCAACGCCTTCTATGTCCTGGAACAAATGGGACATAACATTCTGAAACACTTCCGGGGCGGACGCGATTCCAAAAGGCAAACGCCTGTAACTATATCGGTCAAATGGTGTATTGAAGGTAGCTAGCTTGCTACTGTCCTTGGCTAGTTTGACCTGCCAAAAACCATGATCAGCATCAAAGGACACTGAATACGTTTGCATTGGGCATTCTGCTAATGACATCTTCCACGGTCTACATAGGAAAATGTTCGCGCATGACAGCACGATTGAGATCGCTGGGATCCATGCATACTCTGAGCTTGTTATTCTTCTTCTTTGCAACCACCAGACTGTGTACCCAGGCAGTGGGCTCCGTACATTTTTTAATTACTCCCATTCTATTAAGTTCCTATTTAAGCGGCTCGCGAAGGGCAACTGGAACCCTACGTGGAGGGTGGACAACAGGAGTGGCATTGGGATCAATCTGGATTTCATGCTGGACGCCATTAATTTCACCAAGGCCTTCAAAGACATCTGCATACTCGGCTTCCATGCTCTCTTTTTCAAGGCTGTAAATTCTCTTTATCAGACCTAACTCAAGACATGACTTCAATCCAAGAATGGATGGCAGGTCTTGCTCAACGAGTATAAAGTCCATCACTGTAAATTTTCCTTTGTACTCACAAGCTAGGCTGACTTTGCCTCTAGGA
Organism: Porites divaricata; assembly: GCA_038088405.1. NCBI lineage: Eukaryota > Metazoa > Cnidaria > Anthozoa > Scleractinia > Poritidae > Porites > Porites divaricata. The sequence goes on from JBBMOI010000004.1 coordinate 29,370,423, forward strand.
TTAATTCTGCGTCCATCCACGTTACGCCATCAAACACAGACATGGGTATCGAAACACAGGGGGCAGAACCACAGGCCGATATCCCGAAGCCTGCTATCCCACTTCTGACACCATGTCAAAGTATCTAGTCGAAAAACTACCACTAAGTTGCCCAAAGTTCATAGCAGCGTCTGTCTATGCGCACGTGCGGTCACGCATAACGTCCTTACAGTCACGCATAACCTAATAACGTGACACGGACTGCCGACTGGGTATAAAACACGGACTAGGTATAAAATGCGGACTACAGACTACGTTGGTAAAAACTGTGCTAATTAGTTCTAGGTAAGGTAAAGTAAGATCATAAGATCGCTAAATAGCACCACACGTGAGTTCAAGTTATAAATACTCCAAGAAATTCTTGCTGAATGTGTGCCGCCTGGTTCTCCAAATCTGAGCCTGACCAAAATGATATTCGCTACACCCATTTTAAGACCTGGTCTCGGTCTCTAACATCAATGACAGGGGTCACCAATACTATTTTTGTTATTCGGTACCTCTCAATTTCATATCTTCTATTGGTTTTTACTATAAATTGAATTCTCTTCCAACTCCTCCTTTTTATAAAATTCAGAGTTTGATTTTCAATTGCCTTGAGTAGCGGCATAACATTCCTTCTCCAAGCCGACGTTGTGCAGAATAGACTGCGTGACCAGCCAAAAAAATGTTTGTGTGTGGGGCAGGGAACTGGGCCTTCTGTTTTATACTAGTCCGCTATATGTTTCTCTCAGTTTTACCTTTCTAAAGCTGTTTTAATATACACAGTCCTTAGTCTGCGTTTTCAGTCCGTAGTTTCTAGTCCTTATTATTTTTATACTTAGTCCGTGCTTAATACCCAGTCCGCAGGCGGTGGTCCACATGTTTTATACTGACCGCATACCAAATGTTGTTTTGTTGGAGCTGTTTGCGTCGGGTTGTTTGTGAATCACTAGATACGGTGCTTCGTGCTCAGTTGTGATAACCAAAATCAACATGAAGTCAGTGCTTTTCTTCGCTTTTGGTGTCTTCGCAGTCTTTCAAACAGGTTAGTTTTAATTGAAGTTTAAATAAACGACAGTAATGCCAGTAATGCCTTTTGCTCATGCGGGAAGCTTTGATGCCCTTTGAAACATGGTTGCTCTTGCATTCCCTGCTCAGAAGGCGAAATATAAAGAAACAGTGTTTCAGATCAACTTTGTTTCAGTCCCAAGTCTGCTTTCCTCGGGTTTAAAACAAGGCACAAACGAAAGATTCAATTATAAGAAAGCTAACCGCATTGGAATTTACAATATTGCAAAATCCAGCAATACACTGACAGTCGTGACATTGTTATATTGAATTCCGTATTCATATTTTCAGCTTTTCGCTTTTGAGGGCGCTCATTATCTCACCAAATTGGCTAAAAATTGGCATGTAGACTTAATTTGGGGTCTTAAATAAGGAATAGGTAACTTTAAGTTCTAATTCCTCATATTTCGAAAATTATCTACATGGCCGGTTTTTGGTTGCCTCAGACCCGCGCCATATTGGTTAATAGAAGCTGCTTTTTTGAGCCTTCGACTACAACCCTGTCTTCAAGGCAAACCTTCCATTGCCGATACATATTGAAAGAACTATCCCTCTTTATTGTATTTTTAGAAAGTAATTCGAAATTGATAACGTTTTGGTAACGATCGATTATACTTCTGGTGGGTATACTTTTGGAATTTTTTACACTCGCAAAATTAACAGAAATTCAAAGGCGTACATCTCTCTTGCCACATCGCATTGAAGCTTACCGCTCTGCCTGAATACTCATTGTTTGTACTTAAATTGGGCTAATTTAACGGAGCAGAAACAAAAGTAATGAATGGAAGGGTGCCTAGTGACTTTGTCAATAAGCTTCACACCAAACACTCGCCAGGTGTTGGCAAAATTACAATCGATAACAGAGTTTCTGTCACTAAATCTGTACAAATCCTTTGCTACTCAAAACAAAAACTTACATCAATATTGCCACCAAATATGTTAAGAGTATGGGGTAGTTCACTAAAATTTGCATTCCCTTTACTAATCTCCTTAAAAATGCACTTCCACATTGAACATTAGCATGTAATGTATCATACTTTCAATAGTGGGAGGGGGGACAGGGGGGCGGGAGCCCGAGAGAACAGGGGGCGAGAGGGGTACAAGAGACGGGAGAAGAAAGGGCTGGAAGCGAGAGAGAAATTCAAAAAGGCATGCTTTCGTTATTTGTTACTGCTTATCATCCAATCAAAGAAATGTGTCTTTAGGTTTTTAGGGTGTTCTTCGTCTTTTGCTCTCATAAAATGCGCGGCGTTGCGCTGGACAAATAGAAGGATAATCGACGGGGCGATTCGGAATAACTGAAGGACGGAATGGGGGACTAAAACTCGGTAGAACACTTCGCTAGGCTGCGTGGCTAACGTCACAAACAACGCTAGAGGTACAGGGTCGCTAGTAACTTGTCCGTAGAGCAAAGCAGAGATAACTTGTGACCCCCCTGTCCCCCCTCCCCCGCACCCAGTGACTACAGGGCTGCAAGGCTGTGTTCTAGGGAAAATTTCAGGGAGCCCTTCGGGCTCCCAAGCATTTAAGCTGCGGTACCCAGGCCTAAAAGATACAGCCCTTTGTTCTCCCAAACATTTTAGTTGGGGTGCCCGGGCCTCCAAGTTGGTCGCCCAAATTAAAAAATCAGTGAGCTATTAGTTAATTATTAAAAATTAAACAAACCATTTTCTAAACAAGTCAAGGAGATTTTGGTGAATATTTTTTTTCATGAAAAATCACATCCTTTTACCTCCTAAGCGTGCCAAAGTCACGACACGAAAGACAATGCGGGACTTTGTTGATTTATACCCGTTTCTAAAACAATCCCAATAATAGTCGTATCTCTTCTTTTTTGAACATCGTATTTTACTGGAATAACAATCTTAAGTTATGTTTTAGCCTCGCAGACGCAGCAGTAAAAAACAGGTAAAAATATTTAATTAACATAAAAACATAAAAGACCGACTCCCGTGTTTATTTATTAATCTACAGTCTTTAGAGTTGTCGCTCTTTTCTTTACCATACTTATCAATATTTTCAAGTGTATTAAAACTTATTCATCTTTTCTACAGCATATTCCATCAATTGCTATTACTGTATTGGATCACAGAGTGATTGCACAAAAAAGAGAATGGACAGCAAGAAAGACATTTTTTTTCCTTCATGTCTTCCAGGTAAGGAATCTTTAAGGTTCACTTGACCCCTTAAGCAAAACGCCCGTGGCTGTTTAGCTTTAGTTTTTTTTCATCATATTTTTTCCCTTTGACTTGTTTCCTATCATTATCAGTGCAGACCCTTTACAGCTTCGTGAGAAGCTATCGTTTTGCGATAGCGTATTTCTTGTTTTGGCTCAGACGGGCATTTGCCGAGCAGTTCTCGTCGTGTTGGTCCCGGAAAACAACTTTTTCCCGGGGCGTGGAAATACGGACAGCAGCTAAATCCACTGCAAAAAAAATAGTAGAGATGTCTGACTGAAATAAACTTCCGCTATTACGGACCCTCGCTAATGAGGACACTAACTGAAGGTCGCTACTGTTTCGGCTATAAATCAGGGCTGTAGGCAGCGTGAAGCAAGACGAGGCAGTTGCCTCGTCTTGATTTTGGCCTTTTTTTTTTTTTGTCTTAGTCCTACAAGTATAAGAGATGGCAATATTATAACATGGCTGTCTCAAACTTGAAGAACATAAGCAAGAGTGTATCGAAATAGATAATTCAGATAAGTGAGCGTGATTCTGTATATCATCTAAGAGCTAACTTCAAAAAAGTGTTACCCAAGGCTTCTCCTAATTATGTACAGTATAAAATCATAAACGTTGGCTATTCTCGGGGATTCATTTTATTGTTATAATACGTGTTACAACATTTGTCATGAATGCTTCAAAATGAAGATGGTCATTAACTTGGCACCAGTATCGCTAAGCAATAAAAAGGTGAGCTTCTACACTTGCCCAAGATTGACTTTTCTGAAGAAAAATGCCACGGAAAATGCTTACAACAGCATTTCGAGCCTTTAGATTAAAAAAGTTTCTAGAGGAGCATGCCCCCAAATCCCCCTAGCGCCTCGCGCCTTCGGCGCTCGCCTCGTCTTGTTCTGAAGTCTGGCTACGGCCCTGAGAAAAATAGTTGACTGTACGTATTCAATTTCAATCTCATTGTCACGTGGAAGGAAGCCAAAGATCATGACGAATATACAATTGGGGCATATTTGGAAGCTCCATCACCACCCTGCCCCTCAGTATTGCTCATTTGCTGAAAAATGCTTGGAATTGACAGAGCCATTTATGTGACTTCTTATGTGTTACTTCATTTAATTACATTTAACTCATTTCGACTTTTGCCCATTTCATTTCAGAATATGATCGATGCATTCGGCAGTCATTCAAAATGGGCGACGTTAAGGGGATTGTTTTTGGTTGTTCAACGGAATCAAACTGTGAACACCAGGATAATTACTGTAAAACATGGAGCTCGAATGCTCGTTCGTGCAAAGTGGAATGCTGTCAGAAAGACGCGTGCAACGATTCCGTTCTTGTAAACTACAGCTTTTTACTTCTGTCAATATGCATTATTATTAGCTTATGGCTGTAGATTATCATCCATCAGTCAAAGTTAAATTCCTGCGACCTTGGGGATATAGTGGGAATTTAACAAAGACAAAACCGGTTTTTAACGACCAGGGAGGCAAAATATATAGAGTTATTGTTGTTTTTTTTTTTGTTTTTTTAGCACCGGGTCAATGTTGAATCTTCCGTTTCTCCCGGATGTCGTAGGGCCGGGATTTGAGTGACTGATGCATTCATATTGAGATGTAGTTGCTGTTGGAAAGTTTAAGTCATAGACCTGTGGTTAAGATGTTGTTAAAAAATCCAAAATATTAATTTTTTTTTCTATCAATGTTTTAACAGTCAGTTCCGTTAGTGTGTTATTTACATTGTAGTAGTATAAAATATCTGAGAGCGAATAAAAGTTATTATAACTCGATGCAAATGTTTTTTTTTCCTTTTCATTGGCCGAGAGTCCACAACGTGACCTGCAAATAACTGCCTACAAATAATGGTGTGCTCATGCGCAATGTCGTTCAGTTGTTTTTGGCTGCAAATATTATTCTGCTCTTGTGTAAATGAAACCACGCTTTTCTCCTTCTTGCGATCGCTCTTGCGTGAAAATGGCAGATCGCTTCGCAAAATATCGTGATTTGTCAGTGTCTTGCAGATCAGTTATTTGCCTCAGCTTTCGGCTTCGGCAAATAATTGATCTGCTCGCCTCTGATCTATGACAAATCACGATATTTTGCTCAACCTCTTCCAATAATTGCTAATTATTCCCTTTGAGTGACTCTACTTTGTGACTATTTCCACAGTGTACAAGAATTGGCGTGGAAAAGACTATGTACTAAACACTGACGTACAGGTTTGAATTCGTCGATTCACTAGAACAAAAAGAAAAGAAAAAAAGACAGTTTAATAAACGCGACCCAAAAACTTTTTAGAAACGATAAATTAAAGTACAAGAAATGACTAAAACGAGCTAAAAAAAACCCAGGGCCGAGTTGTTCAAAAAAGCCGGGTTAAGATAACCCAGGGTTAGTGAGAGATTTGAATTCAGATTTGAAAGCTTAAAAAAGCATTTCAGTTTTAGTTCTTTTTGTCTACAAGTTGATGATTGAAAGCTCTAAATATAACAGAGAAAATTATCCGAGAAAATACTTTTGAACACAAGAAAGAGAACCGGGGTTAAACTTAACCCCGGGTTAAGCGCTAATCGGCCTTCGAACAACTGGGCGCAGTACGGCAACTCCAAATGTCAAACGACTGATTTTCATGGACCAAAATTAAAACGTTTATACTAAACTAAACTAGCAACAATAGACCTCACGAACTTACGAAACTACGATTACGTGACACGACAACGAGAATAGAGTTTCAGAAAAGATACGCTTATGGAAAAGGCTAACAAAAAACTAAACCGAATACGATCACAAATTAAAGTACTAACAGCTAAACTAACTTTATCCAACACAAAACACGAAATAAAGTACAACAAAGTACAACAAATGACTAAAACGAGCTAAAATTCCGCAATCTTTCTTGGCTTATGACTAACTAAACCAAGGATATTCTCTACTCTTAATAATAATAAAACTTAATGATAATAATAATAAAAATTATACAGCGCCGATATTAATATTGCTACTTTGATCAGCGCTTAAAAAATTAATATACTCGGACTACATAAAGTATACAAAGTGCATGAACCTTACAAAAAGAGTTACAACAATTATGTCAACACTAAAATTATAAAAATTACCTAGACTAATTAAAGCGTAAAACGACTGCATAAAACCTACTGAAAACGAGATAAAAAAGCAAATAACATCACAAAAAAAACTTTCTGAAATAAAAATGACTTGCACGAGTGTCTTTTTAAAAGATGCTACTGAGGGGCTACTCCTAATCGCATATATAGGGCAATGAATTCCACTAGTAGTTGAGGAGCAGCAGCAGCAATGAAAGATCGATCTCCTAACGTTGTTAAAGTCTTGATTTTCACAAGGTTCAGTAGTAGTCCATCACATTCGGAGCGTAACTTGTATTTACATGTTTCTTTAAGATTAATAAGTTCCTGGATATAAAAATGCGCTAAGCCATCGATAGGCTTATACGTTAACAGTAATATCTTAAAAAAAATTCGGAATTTAACCGGCAGCCAGTGCAGATTACACAGCAACGGTCTTACATGACAGTATCTGAAAAATTAACCTAGCGGCAGTATTTTGGACCCTCTGTAGCTGTGGACATTTGATTGGCTTCTATTGCTGACGTAACTTAAACGCCACAATATCTGAATGAAAGTACTTTTCGCGTATTCGCGCCCACGTTCTTTCAAAAAGACGATCAGGATTTCTTTACATGATCATTAGTGATTGTACAGCGGAGCTCAGATGTAACGAACCTTAATTAACATAACGAAGTATTCTGAATAACGAACAGTATTTTTTATCCCAGTAAAAGTTCAAAATATGAAAAAAAAAAAAAAAAAACCTCGTTATAGTGAATATTTTTTCACTCCCGCTTGGCCTTTCAGTTTGTCGAGTTTATTTAAGCTTTAGACCACACTTTCTATGGGTTTACCGGAGTGATAACCGACGCGGGATGTTGGGAGAACACGAGAAAAGCTTTTCTAGGGTTCTCCCAACATATTAGTATCCCAAGTGGGTTATCACGCCGGTAAACCCATAGAAAGTGTGGTCTATTGGTTTTATTAAATAACTTTAAAGCATGTTTCAGTTTTCTATGAGTTTACCGGCACAATAAACCAAAAGTTTTTAACCAATCAGAACGCGCGTGCGATCTTAGTTATTTTATAAAAGGTGATGTGGTTTAGACACTATATTTAGGGAAGGGTGGTAGTGGAAGTAAAACTTCTCCATATGATTGAATAATTTGGTCTGGAGTTGAGCCTCTATGCTTTTCAGTAGCATGCAGTAACACTGATCAAAACAACTCAGGGGTCAAAGGGAAGAGGTGTTCTTGGAGCCTCACACTTGCCTTGCAAGCAAGCTTGCTAGAATATGCTAAAAAAATCTTTAAATTTCACGCCATCTAATTTATTAATGGGAACTTTCCTTTTTTTTCAAAAAACAGATTACAAAATATTTGCATTGGTCGGTAATTGAAAGTTCAGGTTCTTTCCTTTTTCCCTAACTTAACCTTCTCAGTAACGTGTCATTCTTAGATAAACAATAGTCTTGTTTCTGAAAATTAATAGCAAATTATATAGCGATAGTACTGGGACGAAAAGTCAAAAAAATATTTTCCTCGAGTTTGTCTTGTTTGAAGATACCTTTGAACAAGGGCAAATACAATGACAGATTTGAATCACATTTGTCTCACATTTCCTCGAGACAAACGTGATAACAGATTTGTCTCACATTTGGGACATTTGTTGGGTGGACAAATCTGACATCAGATTGTCTTAGATTTGTCTTGGAGGCAAATATCATTTAATCCATTTTTTCGTCCAGTGTAGGCTGGCAGGCCATAGAGCAGGCTGTTACAATAGTCGAGGAGACTTGAGATAAATACTTGAATAAGCGCCTCAGTGGACCGCCCAGAGAGATATTTCCTAATTGGCCAGCAGTTGAAATATGCAACAGCCATTTTGAAAGTTTTTAAGTAAGTCAAATTCATTCTAATGAAAACTTTTATTTATATTTTTACTCTTCCAACGTGGTCACTTCAAACCACTTTACTCAATGTTTTTTTTCTTTCTGGAAAATTGCAGGCATTGGCGGATTGAAAACAAAATGCTCCTTACATGCCATATCGGTCATTTCCGTCACTTTATTTATTTATTTTTTTCATTATATATTCTCCTTAGTTATTGTAAACAAATTATTCTCTTTTTACTTCACTTTTAAAAAAGGTTATCATGCTCAATACATCCAAAGAAACTGTGGGTCATTCTCAAACAACGCAGGTCTTTGTTAAAAATTAATCTCAGCCATTACACTGCTACGGTGCTATAGAGGCCGTTTTATGTGTATCAATTTATTTTTTTTATTATATTCATTTTTAGTTCATATCTTCTTTCTTAGGATACTGTGAAAATCTTAAGACTCAGGTATCTTTTTATTGACTGATTAATTTTTTGAAGCAGATAGTAAAATTCCGAAATCGGATTTCCGACCGAGGTTAGTTTGAAACAACATTTATCATGCGAATTTTTAAAAAAATAAACTTGAGCCTGCGAGCATTTGAAAACTAGTAAATTGTCAGCGGATAACTTCAAAAAGTGCTCGACCTCGATGGATTGACACCTGAGCCCGAGATACGGTCATGTGATACTGGCCAGCGGGAACCTTGTTTTGACAGCTGTCAAATAGCTGATATTATTTATTTATTTATTTACCAATTAAGTCTTCACTCTCAACAGAGTATTGCAGACTGCTTTAAATAATAATAATAATAATAAAAATGCCAACAATGAATACAATAATAACAAAAGTACTAATCAATATGCAAGATTACACAGGGATTGCCGAAATGAACATGGCGAAGTAGATGCTACAATTTCTGGTGGGAGATTGTTCCACTGTGCAATTGTTCTAGGGTAAAAAGAGTTCTTATAATAATCACATGTACAATGTGGCTCTTTAAATCGATGCCAGAGAGACGATTGCCTGGTGTCCATTCCGCTCTTATGTTCTCTCGGAAGCTAGTCGCGTTCGTAAGTGGCTAATCCATTACACTGCTTGTACAACATACAAAGACGTGCGTCAGATCGCCTGAGCTCCAGAGATCTCCATTTAAGAGAAGATAACATATCAGTTACACTGTCTAATCTATCGTAGCGCCCGAGTACCCAGCGAGCTGCTCGGCGTTGAACCATTTCAGCCTGTTGTATGTTCTTAGCTACGTGAAGGTCCCAGACAGTGGCACTGTATTCAACAATCGGTCTCACAAGGGCTTTATATGCTTGTTCTTTGGATTTGGCCGAACACGTGCGGAGATTGCGGCGTAGAAAGTTCAGAGTCTTGTTTGCTTTGGTGGTAATTGCATTTACATGATCATTCCAGCGTAAGTCATGCGAGAGGTTGATCCCTAAATATTTAGTAGTATCAACAGTTCCCAGGACCTTGCCATGAAGTTTGTACTGAAATTTGAAAGGTGTATGTCTGCGTGTTACCCGTATAACGTTGCACTTGCTTGGGTTAAATTCCATACACCAGTCGGATTCCCATTTCTCCAAGCTTTGAAGATCATCTTGTAATTGCCGGCAATCGCTCTCAGGTTTTATTGTAAGATAAATGACGGTGTCATCGGCAAAAAGACGGACCCTTGACTTAACATAACATGGGAGATCATTAATAAAAATAAGAAACATTAACGGCCCCAGCACTGATCCTTGGGGTACACCTGATGTTACTGGAACTGAATGTGAATGCTCTCCTTCTAAAACTACACTTTGTCTTCTTTTCTCAAGAAAACTTTTCAACCACTGCAATGTAATATCATCAATGCCACACTTAAACAATTTGTATAGCAAGCCATTGTGTGGAACCTTGTCAAATGCCTTGCTAAAGTCCATAACGATGACATCCGTTTGGCCTCCTCCCTGCATTTCTTTTGCAAGGTCATCTACAAAGGCAATTAATTGGGTTTCACATGATCGTGCTCGCCTGAAACCGTGTTGAGAATCGTTTAAAATACCGTAGCGATCCAAGTGCTTTGAAATATGTGAGACCAGAATGTGTTCCATTAATTTACAGCATATACATGTAAGGGAAACAGGTCTGTAATTTTCAGGTAGTTGTCTAGGTCCTTTTTTGTGTATTGGAGTTACATAAGCTAACTTCCAGTCATCAGGAACAGCACCTGTTCTAAGGGAAACCTTGAATATATTGCAAAGGACTGGAGCAATCTGGCAACTTAATTCCCTTAGGACTCGGGGCTGTAGGTTGTCTGGACCAGGTGCCTTATAGGGATTCAACTTGTTCAATAACTTTTCAACACCTGCAACAGTGATGTTTATTGGTGGCATGCTAGGGTAGCCCCCAGATGCTTGTCCATTGGTTGCTTGCTCAGCAGTTTCATTGGTACGCTTTTGGAAAAGGCCCTCTGAAACTGGTCATTAAGTAACTTGGCTTTAGTAGTCGAATCTGTTACTATGTCACACCCAGCCATTAGCGAAGAAATTCCTGATTTATCGCTGCGTGCATGTTTGATAAATGACCAAAAGCGTTTAGAAGTTGGGGGGTTATTTTCAGCATCTCCTGGTTCTAAAATCTCCTCAACATGACTCCAATAACTTTTCCTGACCCTCCTTTGTACTTCTCGCTTGAGAGATTTATAATGATTGATATCTCTTGGATTGTTTGTTCTGTTTTTTATTTTAAAATATCTGTTTCTTTTCCTGATCAATCTTCTAAGATCTGCATCTATCCATGGATACAAATTTGTCTTTTTGGCTATTTTAGATGGAATGAATTTGTTGATTCCAAGGTGCAGTTGGCTTTTAAAGGCTTGCCAGAGTGATTCAGCATCATTTTCATTTTCTTCCCCGGAAAGAGGTGTGCGATCACAAATTTCATCGCTGAAGCCTTGCATAAATTCTTTGAAACCCTCCCAATCTGCTTTCTTGTATAAGTGAATTTTCCTGGGCTTTTGTTTGTTAACAATCGGTGATATGTCTCCTTCAATTGTAACAGCATCATGGTCTGCTAGTCCAGGTATCACCTTGATTTCAGAGATGAGTGTTGGATTGTTAGTCATAAATAGGTCAAGTGTATTGCTGAGTCGAGTTGGCTTGTCAACCATCTGTGTGAGACCATAGTCATCCAGACTTTTTACAAATAATTCGTGCAAGTCTGAAGAAGGACAGTTATGTTTCAAGGTTTTACTTGCCCAGTCAATACCAGGGAAGTTAAAATCACCAGCAAGCCAAATGTGGCAGTTCTTGGAATTACAGATCCTATCAAGTGAACTAAACAAGAGGTCCAGGCTGTCTCTATCATCGGCTTTCGGTCTGTAGTATGAACAGACATAGAGGTCTTTGCAGCCAACTATGCTGATCTTTGCCCAAGCCATTTCACATGATGTTTCCAGATGCTGTTGGCGTGTTGACAATATTTCGTCAGTAACTGCTATAAATACACCGCCGCCACTTGTATCCCTATCACGACGATAAACTGTGTAGTTGGAAGGGAATATTTCACTATTCATAATATCGGGTCGAAGCCAAGATTCTGTACCAACAATGATATCAGGTTTAACGCTGTCAACCATAGCATGGAATTGGTCTATTTTGTTAACGACAGATCGAAAGTTAACATTAAGCAGCCTAAGGCGACGGCTTTTTGGGGCAGATTGTGCAGACGGAAGACTTGGGGTCTTCTTGGGAGTCGATGTTGAATTTGGAAGTCCTCTTGGTGTTTGATATGATACAGAATCATCCATATTTTGTGCCTGAGAATGCGTGTGCGCCAGTGGAGAAAAATGATTTGACGTCTCCATACAGCTAGAATAATCGAATAGTGAGTTAGCAAAACTAGGTAAACCACAATCGCAACATATCCATAGGCAGGAGCTATTAGCCAAGGCATCATAAATAAGATCATTCATGCAGCATTTTGAGTGATACCATCGATCACAATAATCGCACTGTATTCCTTGCTGGTTGGACTTTACAGGCTTGTGGCAAACGCCGCATGGAAATTTCCACTGAGGTCCAGGGTTTGGATTTATATCACCGCAAATGAGCAGAATATAAAGGGTGACAAACCTTGACTTGTAGTTAGAATCCAAGATGGCGGAGGGCAGTCGTGTTCCTTTCCGAGAATATACATTTACTCCTGCTACCCATTCCAAAAAGGATCGCCTAACAGAAAGGCAGTTGGACCAACTGAAACAGTTGTCCTGGTAGACGGGGCCAGTGAGGTCATTGGATTTGAGCAACACCGTCAAAAACGGCAAAGAACACGGAGCTAATAAATTTGCGACCGCCATTACACATTATCTATGATTGATCACAACATTGATGTGCAATCAGTTTTCTCCTGGGCTCCCAAAGTAGTTAAAAAGTGTGAAAGTAAACATTGGTTGTCCTGTGGTGCGGACAGACGGTCAGGCGGTCAGTCGGTCGGTATACGGTCACGTGATCACAAAATTTTCTGGGATGGGTAGATTTACTTAGCCATGGGGATCCGCCCACGCGCGCGCTTCGATCATGTAACTTGGATTACGTATTTCTAATGACTGGAACTTGAATTCAAGATTCAATCGTTATCGCGATTTCGGATTCGTTGATCTGAATTCCCCATTCCAGAGTCCAGGATTTCGGATTCCAAAGGCAAGGATTTCGAATTGCAGAAACAAAAATTATTCCGGACTCCCCTTACTTGGGGTGTCGTAATGTAGAATTTTCTTAAGGTGATGTTTCAACATTGTTGCGACATTGTCTCGAATGGTTTCAACATTGTTCCACCATTGCAACGTTGTGTGGCTCTAAGAATCGTCGTTGCGAATCATCCCGTGTTACATCACCCTTACACCAGATAGAAACAGCCGTGCCGCGCAGGATGGGGTTGACAGAACTGTTAAATATGATCTAATCCGATGTCGCTTTAAACAAACTGTTAACAATAAGCGATTTCATATTAGCTTTGTATTTAGGGCTTAATTCAGGGAAGAATTTGAAATACACTGTGCTGCATAATCCGAAAATGTCCCCAAAGGTGACTTAAAGCCTGCGTCATGCTATCTCAGGTACATATCAAATCGGTCAGTATAAAACATGGACCACGGACTGCCGACTGGGTATAACTAGGTATAAAATGCGGACTACAGACTACGTTGGTAAAAATTGTGCTAATTAGTTCTTGGTAAGGTAAAGTGAGATCAGAGGCAATGCTTTTTACAGAGTTAATGCTTTTTGGGACTTCACAGAGGCTTGCGAAGGTAGATCAGTTTTCAGTCAGTGTCAATGGGTCTGCTATAAAGCGTGTTACTGAGTTTAAGCACCTGGGTGTCGTCTTCGATGAACACCTCAGCTGGAACGAACATGTTAAAGCAATTGTGTCTAAAGCTGGCAGGCGGGTCGGTCTGTTATGACGTGTTCGCCGTTACATCACCACACATAGTGCTAATGCTATTTTTTTTATCTATGATTAGACCGACTTTAGAGTACTGTATGGAGGGGAATACTGGACAAAAATGTTATTGGATCGTACCATAAGATGCATTATATCGAATTGCCTGTACACTGTCTTACCGTACCCGGTATGCTGTTATGTCGTACTCGGTGATGTTTTATTGTAACCGGAACACTGTATTATCGTACTCGGTAACCTTATATCGTCCTGCCTTACATCGTACCGTATGCTGGTATATCGTGCCTGGTACTGCCAAATTGTTCCCTATGCTGCTCTATCGTACTCGATCCGTAACGATCAGGCCATAAAATCGTCCCTTATGCTGCTATATCGCCTTCAGTGATGCTAAATTATGAGCGGCGGTGGCAAGAAATGCTACAAGCCATGCCACTACATCGTACCCTATGCTGCTATATCGTGCCCCATGCTGCTATATCGTGCCCTATGCTGCTATATCGTGCCCCATGCCGCTATATCGTGCCCTATGCTGCTATATCGTGCCCCATGCTGCTATATCGTACCCCATGCTGCTATACCGTAACCTGAATGATATTCCAAGTTAAGCAAAAATGGCGCGAAATCTCTGTCATGTGACCCCAATCTGGTACCCAGTCTTCTGGCTTTTTGGTCAGCGAAGCCAGCACACTCTGGGCACGAGACTTCGAGTTATGAGAGGACGTTTTATTATCCATCGATCTGTTTCTAAAATTATAGTGCAAAATTATGGAAGGCCAGCATCAGTCACCTCTTGAGCTTGTCACTGCCAACCTTAGAGCCGTGTTAAATGATGTGATAAATAAGTTAGAAAGTAGATACTACTCCAGCAACATCGACTACGTAAGATACAAGATCGACTGGATTTGCACTCTGCTACTCAGGCTTGGAGGCACTTTAGAAGAATCAGTTCTTCCGTATTTACAAGAAGCAGCATGGATGCTAGCTGTTATTGATCAAGAGAACGACGAGAGTTCAATATTTTCGCCTACAGAAGTAAATTCAGGTTTTAGAGATAGGCCAAAATTTGACATTTCTTGTAAACAGCTTGAGTACTTCCTTGAGAACGGTTTTAAGGCCACTGATATAGCGAAAATGCTCTGTGTTAGTGTTAAAACAGTTTATAGAAGGTTGGAGGAAAATGATCTATCGATGCGTGATACATATGCCGTTTTAACCGAGCAAGAATTGGACGAGATCATTAAAAATATATCAATGGATTTTCCAAACTGTGGCTACAAAAGGATGCGTGGTCACCTCTTATCTGCTGGGTACAAAGTACAGGAAAACCGCATACGGGAGTCCATGAGAAGGGCTGATCCAGATGGTACTGTAGTGAGAGCACTTCAAATACGTGTAACTCACAGGAGGTCTTATAGTGTCAGATCACCTCTGTCATTGTGGCACATGGACGGTAATCATAAATTAATCAGGTGAGTATTTTAAGAATGAAAGCCAAGGTGTACCACTTCTGTAAGATGAGAAAAGGTGGGATGGAAAAAAAATTCTGAAGAACATGTTACTCCATAATATTTAAGTAACATAATGAATCTAAAGAGAAATAATGTATAGTCCAATTCAAAGTTTTGAGAATGTTTTTCAAATAGAAATTAAACAAATTATCATTTATTTCTCTTTAGATTTCTTAAGTTACTTTTCAAAACATTAGGAGCAAGTTGTTTTGGAGTTGTTTTCATCCTGTGTAGTCTTACAAATATTCACCTATATCAATGGTCATCTCAGGGGTGAGGAGGGAGGAAAGGCAGTGACCATTGTTTGAGGCCAGCTAGGATTTAGCAGAAACATATTGTCTGTTTTATTATTTCCAATCAATTATGTGCCAATTACGTTGAATTTGTCTCCTTACATGCTGTCAACAAGGGTTACTTTAAAAATTGTTGTGGCCAAAAAATAGAATTCCTCACACTAGTTTATTACCAGGGAGCTGGGGGATTTCAAGATGCTGTGGAAATTGCTATAGGCCAATGGTATACCTAACCTCCCCTTTCTCTCACACACACACACATTAGCAATGGCCACTGATGGGTGCACTACATTATAAAATCCTTAATACATGGTTAGATTTCTGCTGCTTTCCTAATTTGTGGACTTTCGTCTTTCTGGAGAGAGACTGTAGGATGTGGATGTGAACTCATTTTCTTGAATAGAATCTACAACTGTAGTAATCAAGGTTAGGCACTCCCTGGTTGTCCAAATACAGTCAGTGTGGGATAGTCAACATAATCTCAAGAAGCCCTGATCCCCATGTGTGGATCAACCAAAATTATCCTATCTCTTGTACAGTGCACAATAAAAACCTTACTCAATAATCTTTTTTTTTTTTTTTTGATGAACCAGACTGTTAGGCTAGAATTCTCATAATTTACAATGGTTTCGTATACATGGATGTGCGAGAACCTGTTTTGCCTACAACTGTACAATTTTACACTGGCTGGCAAAATAGTACCTGTTGGGTTATTCTAGTCAAACTAACATGATTATGATGATACCTTTTTATAAATTGGCATCTCCCTGTTAAGGCTGAACATCTTGCAGAATGGAACCAGGTGCTATTAGCAAGCAATAGGTGGGATGGAAAAAGCAGAAATCTAAACATTCAATTTCTATTTGAAAAACATTCTCGAAACTTTGAATTAGACATAGGTGGGATGTTAATTTCAGATTTATCTGTCCCAGAATAAGAAATACCCATTTATTTCCTTTCTTATATTAGCTTTGATCACAGGTCAATGTATCATTAATGTCCACTAGGTGGAAATTTGTTGTGCATGGATGTGTTGATGGCTACTCAAGGAAAGTAATGTACTTATCATGCAGTGGAAATAACAAAGCAAATACAGTGCTAACAGCATTTTTGCAAGCCGTTACTGACCATGGGCTTCCTTCCAGAGTAAGAGGGGACCATGGTGTTGAGAATGTGGAAGTGGCATGGTATATGTTGACTCACCCTTCTAGAGGACCAGGTAGAGGCAGCTACATTACAGGACCAAGTGTGCATAATCAGCGCATTGAACGCCTATGGCGAGATGTATTTGTTTCATGTCTCTGCATTTACTATTCTGTTTTTCAGTATCTTGAAGAATCTGGCTATTTAGATTTGTCAGATAATGTCCAGCTATTTTGTTTACATTATGTGTTTAAGCCACGAATTAATGCACACCTTCAGAATTTTACAAGCTCATGGAACAATCATCCTATACGGACAGCTGGAAATAGGACACCAAACCAACTGTGGATAGGTGGACTCATACAAGTAACAGGAAGCTGTGATTATGCTGCAGTTGAGTTGCAAGAACAGTTAACTCAGGTAAAGTGACAGTGTATTTGGGTTTATGGCTGCAGCCTGCCTCTATATTTACTTTGCAAACACAGCACACAGTAATTTTACAAATTTTATTAACATTTTTTGAAGTAAAACCAGACAGCTTTGGGCACATGATTTGCTAACTATTTTAACAAAGTGACTGTCTTCTGTCTTGCTAAGAAGGATTCAAAACTTAAATAAATAAGTAAAAATAACATTACATTCAGGAAAATGGGATTTCTTTCTTCAAATTTTGTATCAAGTGAAACAAAAGCATATTTTGATCAAAGAACCAGTGCACTTTTGGCTTGTACAATATCAATAGGTGTCGTCAGCGTGAGTATTGCTATATTGGCCGCCTTCCGCTAGCAAGTTTTGTGGAAAGATAAAAGTTATATTTCGCAGTATCTGCTCTGTTAGGACTGGAGTCACTATGGGATAGATTTTGAAGGACCTCTACCACAAACAGAGACAGGTGTACAAGTTGCTGTTGATGATATCCCAAATCCACTCTCAGACAGAGATTTCTGTGACCTGTCACAACAAGTCAACCCACTTGCCCATGATGAAAGTTACGGGATAGATCTCTATGTACAGACGTGTACGTTTGTGACGGAACGAATCCAGCCTTAAATCCCATACGTGATGGTACTTTGTTAAGATACTTTAAAAGGTGTTGTTAAATTAAAAAAAAAGAAAGAAACTGTTGTCATTGCCAACGGTTGGTTTACAGGTCCTTTTAATGGTATCCTGTCACTTCATTCTACGGCCAGATCGTTCCACTTAATAGTCATATTGCTCCACAATATGGTCAGAACTTTTCACGAGTCTTTAAGCCACGAGTAAAACAAGGGCGCTACTCATGCGTATTCCTCGTTCTTTAAGCCATAAGGCAAAAAACGCACTTCACATCGAGTTTTATACTACAGTGGAACCTGGATTTAACGAAGTCCTCGGTATAATGAACGATTTTCTTCAGCCCGGCCAAAATTACGGTAAAATGTACGGAAAGGAACCTCGATTTAACGAAATCCTTGTTAGAACGAACACAATCCACAAGCGCAAACGTAAAATCTACCGCGATACAATGATATGACGAATAAATGTCAGCATGTGATAAAAGGTGAATGCCCAACAGACCAACAAGGATAGAATTTAGTGTCATAGCTATGTACGGCTCGGTACTGAAATGTTATAACAGTAATTTTTTAGATCTGGAAATGCTGGGTTTTGTAAATTAATTATTAACTATACCTCGATATAACGAACATTTTGGTAGTTTTCCCGAAATTCGCTAAATGGAGATGTTCGATATAACGAACCCTCGATTTAACGAACAAATTTCCACAGTCCCTTGACACATCGTTAAATGGAGGTTCCACTGTAAATCTGTGGAACGATCTGACTATAAAGAAGAACGACCTGGCTTGCAACGATCTAAACCTTGCAACGAACTGACCGTAAAACTTTTTCACATACTTTCAAAGATAGATAACAAGGGGCATGCAGTGGTTGTTACAGCTATGACAGTTATATGGCTGATTTCCTATGTAGAGAGACAGGTACAGTCGACTTCCGATAACTCGAACCTCCCGCCAACTTGAACCCAAATTGATTTCCCCTGGATTTAGATCATACATTCACTGTAATTTACCCTCGGTAAATCGAACCCTCGATCACTCTAACTTCCCGCTAACGCGAAGTAATTTTGGCTTCCTTTCAGATGATTTCATATAATTTTATCCTCGATAACTCGGACATGTTATAATCTCTTGACAAGTCAATCGAAGAGGAAAAGTGTGTACTGCAGTCCGAAACATTGAATGTAATACTTCAAAGCAATAATGTATTTTTTGTCTTTACTTTTTGGTCATCAGTCCATGGCCAGTTCAACTACGGTGTCAAGCCCTGTGCATTGTGTATATTAATGAGGAGCATTGAGCTTTGTAAATGCGTTATATAAGAACGTATTTATAATTATTAATAATGAGGCCTTGTTGCCTATTTCCTTTTTTTCGAGTAACTTGCTTCGAACTCCCTATAACTTGAATTGTTAAAGATTTCCCTTAAAGGTTCGAGTTATTGAGAGTCAACTGTAGATCATAGGCCATGTTTAGTTCATGTTATAATATTGAAATATTAAAGGAGATGAGAACGATGAGATTAGAAGTTGATGCTCAGACAGAAATCCAATCCACAAACATAACATACAGTAACTTGTTAGATGCTTTACTCACTATGCTACGAGCGACTCCTGGTCAGCAAGTTGCAGTTTTGTGTTGGTCACAGGAATTCACATCTTTTGAGTACACTGGACACTAATAAGAAACACCTCTAGACTTAGTTGTGAGAGCGTGGAAACATTAATTGCAAGGTTCTGTGTTTGATTCCTGGTACACATTTTTCTCTAAGCATTTCTTCATGTACACGTGCTTAAGAATTATTTTCAGTTTTGTGGCATGTGGGTGGTTTGACTAAAGTTAAGTGTAACTATCACTGTGCCCCAGATGCAAGGTGAAAGTCAATAGTCTTTCATGTAATAATACAAGGCAGATAAATACAACCAGAACTTTATTAAATCTGAAATAAAGGACTTGTGTAACACTGTGCTAAATAATTTAAAATACAGTGTATACGATGCCCATTAAGACTGAAATGAAAGTACCATGCAGTTGCTGCATCAAGAACTTGCCTACACTGTAACTAAAACAACGTATTTCTACTTGAAGTAATAACTATTAACATGACAAGTAAATATAGAGCCTATTCACAAAGGTGTGACTGGCCTGTAAAGCTGTAAACTTATTATGACCACTCCAAACAGCAGTGAAAAGTTGCATGATTCTTTTCCTTCTCGCCTAGGTATACTGTAGTCATATATTTAGTTAGCTTATTTGCAGAGTCAATCACTCAGTGCCATTAAAAAATATTCTTTATGAATAGGTTCTAGTAATCCGTTCTAAATGGAACTGTTTTAAGACTTTCCCAATTTTAAAAAGCAACATCAAATGACAATAATATTGCATTACACACATCCAAAGCCTGGCGATGAGAATATGTCTTCTGCTACGTTGGTACAGAATGTTTCCAGATCACTGGTGTATCTTGGCGACACTGGAAAACTAATACTTGGTCCACAGGTGTTTGCTGTTACCCTTTTCCCTTCTGGGGGATTATGCTCAAAATCAATCTCTACCTTACGTTCAAATCCCGTAGCTGGTAAGTGATATGACCCAGTGGAAAACATCACAATGTCATTAAGAGTAACTACCTTAGTACTCTGGGTCTCCACAACTTTATCATTATCATTACCAGTATTAACATCCTCTTTTATCTCAACTGAGATAGTTGTTTGGGAAGCCTTTCCTCTAAACACATGACGTAGAAAATTTTCCCAGTTATACAATGTCTTCTTCTGCAATTCTCAGGTTTGAACCACGGGTAGAAAGGTTTGCTTCAAAAATATTTGTAAGATCTTCGGGGTGATCACAGATTCTGTACTATCTGTCAGCTCTGTAAATGACTCTTTTGGAAATTTCCGAAGAACATTTAGTATCCCACCAAATGAAAGACCTTGTTTAAACTGCAGTATTTCATCATGACATATATTAATTACATAGTGGTAAGCCATGGTTTGGAGGAGTTTCTCTTTATCATTAAGGGAAACAGAGGCCTTGTTGAAGCCTGCATCAAATCTCTCATCTAGATCTTGAACGTTGTCACTGAAATCCTTTTCCCCAGATGTTTCTTGAATTTTTAGACACTTAGTCCTTATATCTGGGTTGGGTATTTCCTCAATTTTAAACTTACAACACTGCTTTTCTTCATTTAAAAGGTAATGGACCAGAGATGGACTTAAGTTATGGGGCCCACTACACCCATTTAGCAAACTCAAAGCCACCAAAACCCCAAATATTTCATACTCTTTTCTTTCATAGGCAAGGACATCATGGGAAAAAGTTAAAAATGGAGAACTACCCGCAACAATTCTCTGTTGCTCTAGACCTTGAAAAAGTACCCTAAAGAATTCTCTTTTTGGACCTCCCAGATCTACTGCTTCCTCACCAGTGAATCGGACATTAAGAGGTAAATACAAATCTGACTTATCCTGGCCTCTAACAATTTCGAAAGTGTCGCTCCACACTTTTCCTCTCCTGACATTTATGCGCAACTTATTTTTGTTCTCCCTGTTACAGGAACCATACACTTCCCTGGCAGCTTCATTTAGTGCTTCTTTTAGAGTGCTGGTACAATCTGGGCCTTTCAGAGTACTTGTGACGTCACTGATTAGTAAATTTAAGGATTAAAGTTCGTTGTAATGATTATGTTGTCATAATTGTGACATGTCAAAGCAGAATATGGTGTCTGCAATCATAATTAATAGAAACTTCAATAATATTATTTAAAATGTAAATTAAGTTAAACAGTGTGATGTTACATTGTTGTAGGGTCTCAGTACATACTATCATTAGATGTGTCTTGATCTCCGACAATATCAGCAACAGCATCACTAATTGTACCATTCTTGTCAAGGACGTCTTTCAGAAATGTAACTTCATGTGAAGGAAACATCTGTATCAACTGGTCAAGGCCATCAAGGCTACCAAGCTGTGAGTGCACTTGTTGTTTTGACTCATCTGTAAATGTCTCTACAAAGATGACAATAGAAGAGTGTTTACCACTTCAAGACACGAAGGCTAAGGAAATGCTTAAAACTGTACATTGTGTATGCATGGTTATATTTTCATATTGCAAATAAACTTGTCAAAGAAGTGCTGTGTCACATTTGTCAGATCCACTGACCAATTACACAATTTGATGGTGAAGGCAAATCAAGTTTTCTATAAGAATAAAAGTACATTTATATGAATTCAAATTGTTATACTGTACATATCGTTAATGTACCAAAGTCCATGTGTGCACCAACCCAGTACTGACAGTGCCACTTGCATTTTTATCACACCAGAGGCAAAATTAATATGGGTATACTTGTACACGACTTTCAATCTATTGACTGCACTAAAAAAAGAACACACTGCACAGTCCCTGTTACCCTTGATATTGTGTTCTTATTGGAGCACATTACCATCACTTACTCATTCTTTGGGTCTTGACATTTTTCTTTGTGTGATTTAAACGTACTAAATGGAACGTTTACTCCACAAAACATGCATGTCACATCTGGGTGGCCATCATCCGAATCCTGTGAGAGAAAATACATGTATATTGTGCATCTCTTGCAATGCCTCAATAAAAGGGTGTTTGAAATAAAACTGACTACTGATAAACCGCCTTATTGATCTTTAAATTTTTCCTGTATTTCCTTGTATTTATTTTTTGGATATTAGATGATGAGTCACTTATAAATGAAAGTGTATCGACTTTTTACTGCTTATGCCACCATGAAGTCTGTCTTTTATGATTTAAAATCTAAGATTTACGAAATAGTGTTTAAGTGAAAAGTCAAAGTTAGGAAATGTGTTCTTTTAATTCATAGTCTTTGCCTTGAACTTTCATAGTAAAATAAACGCATGTAGCATCCCATTTCGCTGACTTCATTGTTATTTTGACTTCAATATAATTATTTTGTTTCGTTTCCTTCAACAAAAATTACACAGTTTACCTCATAGGAAAAAGGTGATTCATCTAGGTCAGTTTGTAAGGGACGGATGTAAACAGCAGCCTGAGAAAAGCGTTCTCTCAAGTGGGACACTGTGTACCCCTCTCTCCCAGGGGGCACATAATGGAGAGGTCTTCGGCCTCCCCCTCCACCAACAGCTCGCAACACTTCTATCCCTCCTCCATCTGTAAGTCTTGGAAACTTGGAAACCAGGAAGTTCTCCACTTCAATGTGACTTGCCTTTTTATTTGGGAAAACAAGTTTCATCTTTCCCAAACCAGCTTGCATAAGGACATCCATTCTTTGTCTGTCTGGTGTTATGTTTTCATCACACCTTCCCAAGACACAAATGTCATGGGTCCACGTTTCCGGGGGTGTAAAGCGAACAGGTTCATACCCATTTAGTTTTGGCTTCTTGGATTGAGGAGGATTACTTGCTGCAGGCCTTACAATCGTTGCATTTGGTTTAGCTGTAGACATAGGCCTTCTGGTCACATTTCTTGAACAAAGACCTGGAAATAATCTTCTGTTGAAAACAAAAAGGTCAAGTCTTATTCACTTACACTGACCCTGTGATGACCTAAATTATTGTTTGTCTTCAAATTAAATTCAAACAGATACCACTTTGCAATGTGAGTTCAATAAACTCTAAATAACAGAAGATTAAATATCAGTTCATTAAGTCTTCAATTTTAACAATACCAAGGAAAATTACTGATGCAGAGAGTTCATTCAACTTGTAATTCAAAGTGGTTTCCACTTGAATTATTGTGAAGATAAAAAAATTAATTATTAGCAGAAATATTATACTTTAGTCTCGCACATGGATATGCAAAGTATTTCAGTCATCACAAGTCACACAGCAAAGTGCTAATACATGTACTTTAACCTATCTGATTAACAGGAACTGGCAACTTGTTTTTTTTTTTAGCATTTAACAAAGACTAAAAACAGAAGACTGGACAAATGTCTTCTTTGATTTCTAATTCATCAACAAGCATCTACTCAAACACATTGGGAAACCTCAACACTTTTATTTTGTACAAAACAATGGGTGAAGTGGTGGGCAATAACCCGTGCATGAGCCCGGCAAACTTTAAGTACCACTCACTGCCCTCCCCCGCTTCTAAAGACAGATCACGGACATCTTGATGAATCATCTTGAAAGAAACATAATCACAATTTTGGGCATCATTTTACCTGTGGGAAAGAAATCTGAATTTGTTCGTACAACTTCAGAAAAAAAAAAATTTCAAGAACTTTTTAAGGACAACTTAAGGTTTTCAAGGGCTATGAATAAATCTTAAAGATTTATTAATAATGGGCATTCGATCTTTACCTCCCTTTGATCACCCTAATTGCCTAAAACACGTCATGGAGTCATTTACAATTTGTAATTCTTCGGCCATTGTTCATCACATTATTTTATACCACTTTCTATAGCAAGACTTTGCAAAATGACTTTCAATTGCATCTGAGGTACAGAAATAGCATATGAATTAGGGAAAAAAATAAAATATTGTTCATGCACAAAAATGTTTTGATGTTACCTGTGAGTTTTATAGGTTATTACTCCGAGGATGAGCCAAATTTTCCTCAGCAAAATGATCTAATTTTACAGAAAAAAAGGTGTGAATTTCAAAGACTTTTCAAGACCTGATAAAGAAATCAAGTATACGTACTTTCCGAATTCAAGGACGTTTCAAGACGACTAGTAAAATTCAATATCTTTTCAAGATTGAACGAACGATGTTCGTATTGGAATCCGAAACACCCACTAATAAGAAACTGTGGATTAAGAAACTCGTGGCAGAGATTTGCCACTTTAATACCCAAAAATACAACAACCTGTTTAATAAGCCAAGCAAGATTAAGCAGGTTTTTATATGGATTGCAAAAAATAAGTCACATAAGAAAATACTGAAGCTAACCGTATATACGTTCGGTAATCTGTTTTGTTAGAGGTGTGAACTTTTCTGGTAATAAAAAATCTACTAAGTTTTTTCTTCATAAAAGTTAAGAACCTTGTTAAGAACCTAGTTAGGCTAAATTGCAAATAAGGAACCTATTTTGCCAATTTTCTCCCCCGAAGACGTCAACTGTTAGAAGTTTACATTGTGGATTATTATTAAGTATAACTTGGGCTTAACTAGATAAATTCTTGTTTGTTGGAAACTAACTAATAAAGTGTCGCTAAGTCAGGAAAACAGAGGCCAAATAGTTGACAGAAACTTTTCATAAAAATCGGGAAGCTTACCGAAAATCTCTCCGTGCATCTTCTCTGGAGGTGCTCGATGTGGAAGCCGATGTCGATACCATTCCTACAGTACCACTCGAATTATCTGATGTTGATGATGAAGGCAGGTGATAATTTTCTTCAAGTTTGGTAATAGCTTCCTTCAAAATAGAAACAGCCTGTTTCGTCGGATCCGAGGAACCAGCCATGTTGGTTTCTGAATTGATCTCACATGCACGACAAAGGCGACAAAATCGACAAAGGCGCAAAGCGCGGGAAATAGCGCAACCGCTGGTCATAAGTAGTGACTGCTACGGCACGAGTTAAGTTTCGTTGTTTCGTCGGCGTGACTCGACGACGATTGACCACACGAAGTGTGATGTTTCGCGCATTTTTAAACTAAGCCGCTGACCAGTTAAACCTTCAACCTTCAACCTTCTCTGCATACGATAGAGCAGCATGGGGCACGATATAGCAGCATGGGGCACGATATAGCAGCATAGGGCACGATATAGCGGCATGGGGCACGATATGGCAGCATGGGGTACGATATAGCAGCATGGGGCACGATATAGCAGCATGGGGCACGATATAGCAGCATAGGGCACGATATAGCGGCATGGGGCACGATATAGCAGCATAGGGCACGATATAGCAGCATGGGGCACGATATAGCAGCATGGGGCACGATATAGCAGCATGGGGCACGATATAGCAGCATAGGGCACGATATAGCAGCATGGGGCACGATATAGCAGCATAGGGCACGATGTAGTGGCATGGCTTGTAGCATTTCTTGCCACCGCCGCTCACAATTTAGCATCACTGAAGGCGATATAGCAGCATAAGGGACGATTTTATGGCCTGATCGTTACGGATCGAGTACGATATAGCAGCATAGGGAACAATTTGGCAGTACCAGGCACGATATACCAGCATACGGTACGATGTAAGGCAGGACGATATAAGGTTACCGAGTACGATAATACAGTGTTCCGGTTACAATAAAACATCACCGAGTACGACATAACAGCATACCGGGTACGGTAAGACAGTGTACAGGCAATTCGATGTAATGCATCTTATGGTACGATCCAATAACATTTTTGTCCAGTATTCCCCTCCATAGTACTGAGCACACAATTTGCAGGTGATGATGTTGGGCTTTGGCCCTTTTGCAATTCGTACGTAAAAAAACGTAAATTGTTTACTAGAAAATTTTTTCAAACGATTTTAAACAATCAGCTCGGCTTCATTACAACATCTGCAATTAAATTATGCTTCATGCAACGTCAAGGCTGATATAGCCTAACATCTATTTACTTCCACGAAAATTATCAAACTG
This sequence comes from Porites divaricata, assembly GCA_038088405.1. Taxonomy (NCBI): domain Eukaryota; kingdom Metazoa; phylum Cnidaria; class Anthozoa; order Scleractinia; family Poritidae; genus Porites; species Porites divaricata. Next base: position 29,396,663 of record JBBMOI010000004.1, read on the forward strand.
CCGAATTCACTTTCTACTCATATCATGTTAGTCCACTCTTTAAAAAAATATGTAATTATTTTGTCAACTACAATTATCGTCAAAAGTGTTGGGAAGGTTGCTCTTTTTACCTCTTTTTTCCTTCCTCCCCCGCCCCTGGCCCAATGTTGATCAAAACGTTGATGTTTGTGCGCGTAATTGTTCTGTTATATCCCAACATTGAATAGGGGGGACGGGGGATATTTAGCAAAAGAGAAAAGTCTCTTTTTTCAGGATTAAAATGGACTACTGTTAAGTTGCCCAACCTTCCCAACTACTTTTGTCTGTGATTGTAGCTTCTTCCAAATTTTAATTCCCTGACCGCTACCGTTTCGACTTAAGTTACGCATCTTTACTAAATAAAATACGTTTCAATAACTATACTTAGTAAGCAGGAAGGATGTATCATATTGTTGACTTATTCATGTCTTAATCATTGCCAGAAATCGTGGACATTTCGCGCCCGTGATTAATTGTCAGCGGAATCTCATTTTCAAAATGGCGGACAAAAACGATCGCAGTCAGGGAAAACGTATCTCCTACGACATTTTAAATAATTTGAGCTCTGTGGATCTCTTTTACGACGAAAAAAAGCAAGAAAAAAACATCTTCAAAGAAAATTTTAAGTGTCTACCAGGCCGAGCGGCTGATAGCAGTTCACTCCACAAGCGTAGTAGTGGCCAAGGGATCTCCACACAAAACAGGAATTCATACTGCTGAGAAGCCTGCTGCTTGACATAATGAAGAGGAAATTCTGTTCCTATCTTTAGTGCCCACTCTATCTTTCGTTTTTTGTAACTCTCAAGAATCTCAGACATTTTGTTTTTATTTGGTGTAAGCAAAGCTATACTTTGTGGGTTTGTTTTTAATTTTCCCGCTTATATACTTCTATTTAAACCAAGCCTGGCATGCTAATCGAGGATTTTTCAGAGCCTGGAACCTAGTTTATATCCCGTGAAACATCTCTGGATTTATAGCAACAAACAAAATGGCGATTGGGTGAGGTTTGGAGTTGTGAAGCTTTTCCTTTTCCGTGTCCGACCGAAATGGGTCATTCGCAAATATGGCGTCTATTACTGGACTACAGATGGAAAGCTGAGGGAAATAATGCGCCTTTGGAAGTATTTTGCAGTGCCAAAATCGTCCTTTTTACGACTGTTTAGGAAACATCTTACATCGCAGAAGTGATATCGAGTCGTGCAGATTTACTTCATTGAAGGGTTTATCCTCTAATCTACGAGTATTTCGCATGACTTCGGCAAGATTTTAAGACAATGTATGGAGAAATGGAGCGTACAACGAGAGATAAAAGTGGCCACTTCGGGAAGTAAGCAAACCTAATTCTACTTAGCCATTTTTAACCCAGATGCGAAGGTTACACAGCACTTAACATGTTTCGAGTCGTGCACCGAAGACCCGTAAGCTCATAATCGATATATTTGAACAAGTTTCCTTATCTCCATACATTTTCTTGTACGAATTCGCAGCCATTATGGCCTTAGTGCGCACGCGCAAGCGCCATCTTGTCCCTAATTTCTGGCAATGTGCCCGAACGAAAAGGTCTGTTGAACTTTGTAAGCGAAAGAATAAAGCTTGTTTACAGGATTAACAATACTCGAAACAAATTCCAAAAAAATAAGCTGCCTTTCAAACATCTAAAACCACAATTTATACACCGCATACTTTTCGAATTAAAGTTCATATCTAAATATCAATTATTGTTTCATTGGAAGAGCTATGAAAATATATCATCTTTTATACTCTACCTGCACTGGAAGCAGGTAAAACACAACTTATAAATACGTGCATTGTACCGTTCGCGATAGCCGAATCGGTCACAAATGTCGCTTCCAAACACCTGTAGGCGTAATAAAAGACGAAAAAATTGTGAAGAATCAAGATGGCGGTCTCAAAGTGCCCTTGTTCGACCTTTACCAATGTCATGTTTGGTTGGGAGACTGGGCCGAGCGTCATGCCGGAAGGCCACGCGATGTGAAGAGCAACCTCAAGAAGGGAAAACCTCGGTTATTTTGAATCAGAATTATGACTAAATCCAAAAGGGGGGAAAGAGGCTCCAGCTCTAGTTCTGTTTCATCAAACACCGAATTAAAAAAAGCGAGGATGAACGAAGGGGAAGAGGAAACAAAATCACTCAGGGACTTAATTCAAAACTTAACGGCGAATATGGAAAGCAACTTTGCGAAGCTGTACGAAGAATTATGTGGTCTGAGGCAGGAAATGAAGGAAGAAATTGATCTGTTGAAGAGCAATATTAAGGACGTGGAATAAAGTGTGGATGAAATATGGGCGGCCATTGAAGATATGAAAGAGGCAACCAAAGCTCTGAAAGACTCTAAGACTGTGCAGGAGGACGAGATGCAAGAACTGCGAGCGCTTCTTACAAAAACCAAAGCTGAGCTAAAGGAGGAAAGAGACAAAGTTATAGAGTTGGAAGATTACACTCGGCGCGAGAATCTAAAATTTCACAATATCCCAGAATCAGAAGAAGAAGGTGTTAACCACTCGCCGAAACAAGTTATTCTCAGCATTTTGCAAAAGGAGTTGCAAATGGACGCTGCACAAATTCGATTTCACGCAGTGCATCGAATTGGCAAGCGAAAAGAAAACAAACACAGACCGATCATTGTTCGCTTCGTTTGCCGAGAAGACAGTGACCAGGTTTTTGCCAGGAAGAAGGGAATTAAAGAGAGCACAAGGCTCAAGGACGCCTACATAACCGCGGATTATGCAAAAGCTATACAAGATGAACGAAGGAAGCTAATAAAGGCGATGTTCAAGGCAAAGGAGCAAGGTTCAGAGCCCAAAGTGGTTGGTAGATATCTGTACATAGGAGAACTGAAGTATGATGTAACAAATATCCCTGAGAATTTTAAGTAGATCAAAAAACGAACATAGATCTGACAGATCTGTTCAACTAATTTACGGTACTACTGGTGCAATACACAACTTCTTTAAGTCAGATTGAAGCTAATTAGATTCTGAAAAACACAATATTTAAAATTGTCGAAAGGCTAGTACCTTCTTAAAAATACTTCATTTGAGTATCTCAAGGGAGTATGTTTCGGCTAGTGTTTTGGTGGTTAACGTGTGTCGCTGTGTTATTTTCTTTTTCTTATCTTTTAGTGTTGTATTTGAGATTCTTTCGAGTGTTTTTCTATTCTAATTTTCGCTTACTGGTTTATTTATTAATTTCATCTATGCTCAATCAGTATCCTCCACTTGCTTTCAAAGTATGTCTACATTCACGCCTTTGTTTGTTCAATTACACGTTCGCCTCCTTTGTTTTCGGCTATGCAGTCCCACAATTTGCATACAGTAACATTAGTTGTTCAGTGCTTTTAAACTAATATCGCTTAATGTGAAGGGCTTAAGCAATTTCCGCAAAAGAAGAACCATTTTTCTCTGGTGTCGTAAACGTAAAGCTGACCTTGTTTTTTTACAAGAGACGCACTCGATCGCTGCAACAGAGAATCAATGGAGAAATGAATGGGGTGCTGATATGATATCTTGCCACGGTAGTTCTAATTCGCGAGGTGTTGCGATTTTGTTTAAAAATGGTATTGATTGCAGCATTAATCGTAAAATTGTAGACCCCGAGGGACGATACATTATTTTAAAAGCTTGCATCCAAGATAAAGACTATGTACTGATTAATTTGTATGCGCCGAACAAAGATAAAGACCAAGCGAATTTTTTCAACAACCTACATTCAATGTTGCAAAATGAAAATCTGGATTCTGAGGATAACATTATACTTGGAGGAGATTTAAATTGTCCACTCGATCCATTACCCGACAAAAAAGGCGGAGCAAGTAAAAAAAGGAAGTCAGTTATCTCTTGTGTCGAAGATTTCAAAAGTAAATTAGATTTAGTGGATATCTGGAGATCCAAAAATCCAGATGCAAAAAGTTTTACGTGGAGTCAAAAATATCCCCCAGTGTTTTGTCGTCTCGATTACTGGTTGATATCTAACAATCTGAGCGATTTTGTCGAATTGACCGAAATAATAGTCCATGGGCCAGGACCTCAAATTTCATGATTTGGTACCAAAAAGAGGGACAAAGAGTGACTTATATTTTTAAAAACTATGACTCCTCTAGTTTATTTTGATGTATGATAACCACGACAAATGAGTAGTTTTATAGTGTTTATCACGTGATGAAATGACGTCACTCGGCTTTCTACAATGTCAAATAAATGTACGTACGTAAGTTTTTCCTTATGTTTTTACTCATGTTTTGGGGACACGTTTAGATGATTAAATGGTACCACTGTTTTGCAAGTGATTTTCGAGACTTTGGTAGCAAAATTAGATGAATTCTGGTGTTTGTTGCCATGGTAATATAGAAAAGTAGCCCTTTAAACCAGAGGGTCGATATTAACTACAGTAATAAAGATGAATTGTTTGAAAAAGCTGTTAAATGATAGCTCTCGATGACAACTAGATACTGGTTTGACTCAGGTGTTATAGCTACTTATGAGGCTGCTATATTATGACATTACCTTTTTTGGCGGCCATATTGGATCCGCCATCTTTGATTTTCAAACATGCCAATTTTGTCCCCTGAAGTGCCCCAAAACGATTAAAACTGGAAGAAACATGCAAAATCCTCATAATTCAAGCTGTGAAAGAAGCTGCTCTCAAAACTATAAACTAAAAAACCATAGTTGCAAACTGTTCCGGCAAAAGCACTAATTGTGGTTTTTCTGCGAAGCCATACTTTTTGGATGTCCGAGGGTGACATGCAAAACGTTATAGTTCCTCTTACAATGACCATTTGTTTTTATGTATTTTGGGTGCACATTAATAGCAAGTCATATGTTTAAATGCAGCAGCGACTAGCGATGACTGTATTCTTCTGTAGGCAATATATCATGTCGACAGCCAAGACAAATATGCTGAGAAACAGAATCGGACCACATATTCTAGTCCTCGTCACTCTCGTCATCATCAGCATCGACGTCTACTGTGACAGATTGTTCTTCTCGCCTGTTATCACACTCGGAGAGCCGGCACATGTCTGTGCACTTAAGTGTCATTGTCTGAGAAAGTGTTCCAGGGGCCAAAAGTTGTGGTCAACCGATTTGGCTGAAATTTGGCACAGAAGTTGGAAGTGATGAGATATTTCAAAAGCCACTTTGGCTCGATTATATGACTTTTAGTTTTGGAGTTACAGGGGGGGGTCTCATTTTTGCCCTTTGAGCACCAAAAATCCAGCCTTCCAGGGGGCATTTTGAAAGTGTGATAAGACCCCACTGGTAAATTGTGCTGCCAAATGAATTTGACCATGAACTCTACTATAATAGAGCTTTCAGTTCATACATGTAACTTTGTCCTAAAGGTATTGCACAGAGAGGAGCCTGGGGCTAGAGTTTGGTCAAAATTGATGTTAAAATTTCAACCCAAAATAGCCATTTTTCAAAAATTCACTATATTCACCTGCCTTCTTGCACAACTTCCATACTTATACCACTGTTTACTTTAGTCACCCAATTATCAAAATCAGTTGAGAAAAATTTGGCTTATTATGGTTTATTGAATTTTTGGAAGAAACACTTCATGCCCCTCTAAGGCGATGCAAAATGGAATTTTGAGCATAATTCAGGCCATAAACAAACCAAATTGTTGACAAGAAGACCTTATTCTGTATTTGGTAAGTGAAAATGAATTATCAAAGCCAAATCAGTTTCGTTGTTTAGAAATACACCGATTCTTACCTTTAAATTGATCTAAAACGAGCCTCTGATTAGCACAAAAAACACATGATTTAGCAAAACAAAGGTGATTTTATTCTTTGAAAACCTAGTAACCACCATAGAAGACAAATGAAAATGTTCTGACGTAGATATAACGACCTTTTTACAGGATACTTAAATTTTCCTTTTATTTATATTCAGTTTCACGTCATATATCTAAGAATTACTCCAAGCATGTTAAGTCTCCATATTTTGTCAAGCCCATTTTTTTACATTTTTACCAGATAAATTTAGCTTATCAAAAGGTTCGCTAACATATAATCTTCGTCTGACCTTGTAGTAGCCTGAATAGTTGTTGTAAATACCCATCAGCAAAGGAGTATGACCATATACATACGTAGATTATACAAACATATACGAGCTTCAGTGAGCAGTATCGAGGTGAACTGTGATTTTCCGAGTCGTTTAGAGCTGAAAAAATGAAACCATCCATCCACAGTTAGGAGAGCTGGATAACGAAAAGCTTGTTTTGCTTTTATAAAGAAAACAACCCAAACAAAGCCTTCCATTGAGATAATGGAATTGTTGTTACATCAAGTTAGCTGGCCCGCCATTTTGGACTTGGAGGGTGTGGGGTCTGGACCGAGTTCCCGTCCAATCCTTCTCTTTTTCGCGGGAATTTTTCGTGTTTTTCCTTTGGCGTGTACGAAATTCTAGAAAGCGATCTGTTTAAGGATAATTTTACGATGGCACTTTATTCCTTTGGAGGGGTGAATTACCAGTGTGGTGTCACGTTGTGGGCTGTACAAGGAACAAGAATGCTTCCTTTGTTGTCTTGCGATAGTGGCATGACTGCATTGTTAATGTACAAGTAGGGGTTCAAGTGTGTCCGGGGAAGAAGAGGAAGACATGGTGATGCTAAAGCTACAGGTGATTCAAAAGATCAGGTAGGGATCATACACGCGCACAAATGGCTCTTATCGCGGTTTACGGGGCTCTTTTGCTTGAAGAGAGACGATGATATATAATTTACGATATTCTCGTTTCAAATTGTTTGTTTATGGTTGATTGATTCCCTTGTTAATTCCCTGGGTCCTTACGAAGACCACTAAACATTCAACAAACTCATCGCAGCAATATCTTTATAAAAAAAAAAAAACAACAACAACAATAATAGGAATAACTGGAAGGCCGGTTTTTGTCTCCTCGAGCTGTTTGTTTACATTCAGCTTGTCACGTGGACACGCTTATCAAGCAGTGCTAAGTTTGGCAATGCACAATTTCGAGCCGGCTTGCATTGAAACTCCACCGGTCTCCTTTATTTGCCTGTTTCGTCGAAGACAAGTAAACTTAAAATAGGCTTAGCTACATAATTCCGCAGGAATTGTTTTGGGAATTTTAGACACCAAAAAGAATTTTAGAAAATCTCAAGAATATTACAAAAAAATTGAAAAAATACTAGAACTTGAATAGCAGTATATATAGGAAAATACTGAATAGCAGTTTGAACAGTCAACCGAATTTTGGCAACATTTCACAGGCAAAAACGTTGAAAAAACGGTCTTATTTTGTCTATATTTTTTCATTTATTTTTTAATTCAATAGTTAACATTATTTTAAATATTTTTTAAATTAAATAATGAACACTTTTTTCTACAAATATACACGAATCTTCCGTGCTCTTCCAGAACGATTCAGAGGCAATTTCCATTCAAGTACGACATATGTGTGTTCATTGCCTATGTATTATATATTCCAAGCAAATCCAGTAATATCAACTAATTCGGTCGATTTTGCGACGACGTTTTAATGACATTTTCTCGCTGAAAATGTCAATTTCATCGAAAACGTTAGATGCAGCATGTTTTCAAAGATCTTTGACGAAAAGGGTAAATAATGGAAAGCAGTAACTGGCTTGTGCATTGCATGGTAAGAGTATGTACGTGGCAAGCTGAATGTAAACAAGCAGCTCGAGCAGACCAAAACCAGCCTTCAAGTTATCCCTATCGTACTTGTCTTTTTTTTGACAAATTTGTTGAATGTTTAATGCTTTTCCTAAGGACCCAGGAAATTAACATGGGAATCAATCAACCATAAACAAACAACTTGAAACGACAGTATCGTAAATTATATATCATCGCCTCTCTTCGAGCAAAAGAGTCCCGTTAACCGCGATAAGAGCCATTTGTGCGCGTGTATGATCCCTAACCGATCTTTTGAATCACCTGTTGCTTTAGTATCACCAGGTCTTCCTCTTCTTCCCCGGACACACTTGAACCCTTCTACTTGGGGACCGGCAAGTTGGTGAGTTATCTGTGGTGAGTTACTGCAGCGAGTTAGCGAGTGGTGAGTTGCAAGATATGGAATTTTCCAAATCTTGCCGGCAAGATTTGGAATTTTCCAAATCTTGCCGGCAAGATCTTGAATTTTCCAAATCTTGCCGGCAAGATTTGGAATTTTCCAAATCTTGCCGGCAGGATTTTGAATTTTCCAAATCTTGCCGGCAGGATTTTGAATTTTCCACATCTTGTCGGCAAGATTTGGAATTTTGTTAATCTTACCTGCAAGATCTATGAATATTTCAAATTTTGCCCCAAGATCTTGAATTTTCCAAATCTTGCTGGCAAGACCTTGAATATTCCAAATTTTGCATGCAAGATTTTGAATTTTCTCTGAGCACCTGTAAATCTGGTAATTTTCAAGATATCAGTATCGCGATGTCAAATTGCGTAAGAGCTGAACTGAGAGCTGCTTTGTCTAGCACGAATTTTGTCTATCCCTACCAAAAAATCTAACTTGAATCGGTGAGTCCGTTTCAAGAACAGAAGGTTGGCTCTCCAACAAAGAAAACAGACTCAAACGAAAATTTTGCCACTTGTCACGACATATCACCCGGCAATACGTGGCCTAAAAGAAATTTTAATGAATAACTGGGTTGTAATACAAAACCAGCTGTTACTGAAAAGCATCTATACTAAACCTCCTATTATATCATATAAGAGAGGCAAATCCCTAAAAGACACGCTCGTTAGAGCAGAAATATACAATCTTTTGTTTTCAAGGTACGTTTACCGTTGTTCATGTCGACGCGATCAGAAAAAATCGAAGTTATACCCACATGGATTCACAAATTGCCACGTACAGCAAATGAGAAAATTGCACGATTTCGAAAAATTCCATATCTTGCCGGCAGGCAACATTTGGAAAATTCCAAATCTTGCAAATTCCATTTCTTGCCGGCAAGATTTGGAAAATTCCATATCTTGCCGGCAAGATTTGGAAAATTCCAAATCTTGCAAGTCACACGAGTTAACTCACCACCCTTAACTCACCACTACTAACTTACAACCCTGTTAAACTCTTCTACTTGTGCTTTACCCATGCAGTCATGCCGCTATATTGCCGCTATCGGAAGACATCAAAGGAAGCATTCCTGTTTCTTGCACAGCTTACGACGTGACACTGCACTGGTCATTAACCGCTCCAAAGGAATAAAGTGCCATCGTAAAATTATCCTTAAACAGATCGCTTTCTAGAATTTCGTACACGCCAAAGGAAAAACACGAAAAATTCCCGCGAAAAAGAGAAGGATTGGACGGGAACTCGGTCCAGACCCCACACCCTCCAAGTCCAAAATGGCGGGCCAGCTAACTTGATGTAACAACAATTCCATTATCTCAATGGAAGGCTTTGTTTGGGTTGTTTTCTTTATAAAAGCAAAACAAGCTTTTCGTTATCCAGCTCTCCTAACTGTGGATGGATGGTTTCATTTTTTCAGCTCTAAACGACTCGGAAAATCACAGTTCACCTCGATACTGCTCACTGAAGCTCGTATATGTTTGTATAATCTACGTATGTATATGGTCATACTCCTTTGCTGATGGGTATTTACAACAACTATTCAGGCTACTACAAGGTCAGACGAAGATTATATGTTAGCGAACCTTTTGATAAGCTAAATTTATCTGGTAAAAATGTAAAAAAATGGGCTTGACAAAATATGGAGACTTAACATGCTTGGAGTAATTCTTAGATATATGACGTGAAACTGAATATAAATAAAAGGAAAATTTAAGTATCCTGTAAAAAGGTCGTTATATCTACGTCAGAACATTTTCATTTGTCTTCTATGGTGGTTACTAGGTTTTCAAAGAATAAAATCACCTTTGTTTTGCTAAATCATGTGTTTTTTGTGCTAATCAGAGGCTCGTTTTAGATCAATTTAAAGGTAAGAATCGGTGTATTTCTAAACAACGAAACTGATTTGGCTTTGATAATTCATTTTCACTTACCAAATACAGAATAAGGTCTTCTTGTCAACAATTTGGTTTGTTTATGGCCTGAATTATGCTCAAAATTCCATTTTGCATCGCCTTAGAGGGGCATGAAGTGTTTCTTCCAAAAATTCAATAAACCATAATAAGCCAAATTTTTCTCAACTGATTTTGATAATTGGGTGACTAAAGTAAACAGTGGTATAAGTATGGAAGTTGTGCAAGAAGGCAGGTGAATATAGTGAATTTTTGAAAAATGGCTATTTTGGGTTGAAATTTTAACATCAATTTTGACCAAACTCTAGCCCCAGGCTCCTCTCTGTGCAATACCTTTAGGACAAAGTTACATGTATGAACTGAAAGCTCTATTATAGTAGAGTTCATGGTCAAATTCATTTGGCAGCACAATTTACCAGTGGGGTCTTATCACACTTTCAAAATGCCCCCTGGAAGGCTGGATTTTTGGTGCTCAAAGGGCAAAAATGAGACCCCCCCTGTAACTCCAAAACTAAAAGTCATATAATCGAGCCAAAGTGGTTTTTGAAATATCTCATCACTTCCAACTTCTGTGCCAAATTTCAGCCAAATCGGTTGACCACAACTTTTGGCCCCTGGAACACTTTCTCAGACAATGACACTTAAGACCATTCGCTAGGCAGCTGCAGTTAGGAAGCCTACAAGATCTTGTGCAAGAACAAGAGAGTAGCTCTAAAACTGTTGCAGGAGCTGGCTGACCACTCATCCAATCAATCCCTAACTTGTTCTCATCCTGAATCCAGCCATGTCTTAAGGGACTCGGAATTTCAGGGCAGTTCTCAAGACTACGCCTCCAGATTCCTGTTTGATAGTTTGCTCGACACGCATGTTTATACAGGCAATCAGCGCAAGGTGGTAGTTGGTCGGACTCGATGTTACCTCTCTTTGAACAGAACAATCTATATCTTAGCTCATTGATGCTGTTTGTCCCTGGGCGGGAACTGTACATACGACAGGTGAAATTCTGAAGCATCTGAAATAGATCATCTGAGAGTTCCCATTCCACTCCTAAGAGGTCAAACATTTCCTGAAAGGATCTCTGTTCTTTGACGATTCGAAGTGCACCAATCTTACCACGCCCAGCAAAAGCACTCACGGTGTCGCAACCAGTATAAGCGTGCATGCCAAGGAGACTGCTGCACAGATTTTGACCTAGGGCTTGCACTATACTCGTGATGCTGATGTATCTAACTCTTGTTTGTGTTCCACACTTGAAAAATATTGACGACGGAATTAAATGCTTGAATGACACACAAAGAATGAAGACATCTGTATCTTCTGATGCCACAATCAATGTGCTGTAATCCGATCTGGCTGCATGAGAGAGATGAAGAAGAATCCTTGTATCAGCTTCTTCTTGTGTTGAATTAAGTTCTTCAACGGTAAAGGCAGCCTCTGGTGAGATTTGGTGACACTCTTCTTCACAGGCTACAAATAGGACCTTGCCTGTGAGCTTTCTTCTATACTTGTCTTGTTTCCATTCTTTGGTCACAAATATTGTTAAGGCTTTCTTATTCTGTGGATTCAGAAGGAACTTTCTCCACTGCTGCACCTTATGGTCGGGTTGGAGATTTCTAAATTCATTTCCATACTCAGCCCCTCGATGCTCTCTTTCTGTATTCTTAATTGAATTCTCCCTATACACATCGAAGATAACGTCAATTCTCTTCGAGGACGCACCCTCATGTAGAACCATTCCAAACAAGGAGTCAGCAACATCTGAAAACTTTTTATGGTCACCTTTCAACCTTTGCACTAGTACCATGCCATCTATGATGCATGCAGATGGCTGAGGAATTTCCTCCGCAGCAGGTACATTCTTTTGCAGCTCCTTTGCTAGTGCTACTTTGCTGGTTTTCCGTAGTGACCCATCTACTGTGGATAGTGCATAAAGGGAGAGGTCCCAACGGATGACAGAGGACATCTCTCATGTGAAGTTGTCTGTTTTCTGCAATTATAACCATTTGACCAAAAAGAGCTCTATCAGCTTTTAGGATGATCTCGTTTGCTGTTTTGCTTTTGAATTTCACCTTCTTGTTAAGTTCAGAGAATGTCTTCAGCTTTGATTTCTTCAGGGTCTCGTGAAATTTGACTGGCGGATTTGCCTCCAAGCGCTGTGCACGAAATTCTTTGTATGCCTTTTCCCCGATAGCTTTTGCGCCCAACAGGTCTTCCTCTATCTTTTGGGTGGCAACCTTTCCTGTAGACAAACATACCAAATCCTGCTGCTCAGCACTGAATGGCTTTATCCAGTTGCTTTCTAGCATAGCAATCAGCGACTTCACGTCAGCCTCGTCTCTTGCAATTCTTGTTTTTTGAAGATCAGTATGCACAGAATTGGATTTGCTTAGATTTAGCATGTCCCTCAGCTGCTTCAAAAAAATACTTCGAAATTCAGAAACTATATAATACTTGCTAACTGCTCCTGCTTTAAGACTGAAGCCTTTGGTGCCCCCGGCTGTCTGGGTGTCCTTATTGACCGTCTCCTCGCATGTTTGATCAACTGGAACCCTACCAAAGGGGTTTTGGTCACCGATCTGGACCGAGAATCCACCAGACTTAAGAAATTCATGAGCCTCAGGATGGCTCTCTCCGAGGTGGGTCATCTCAGACAGGTATGCAGGTAAATAGCGGGCATAATTTACGTTATCATAGGCAAAGCACCATGGTATCATTTGTTCAATGGCAGATAAATGCAGCTCCCAATGCCCTTCTCTTGATGCTCTCACCATATTTAGCAGAATGTCCACGAGATCAATGTATGGCATCCAGAAACTAGATAGTTTCCCGTTGTTATTGCGTAGATAGTCAAGGTACATATCGTACAGTGTGATAAACTCTGGGAAACTTTGACTATCCAAGACCCTTTGATGTTCCTTTTGGCACAGGTTGTCGTATAAAGGTTTCAATCCGGCAAAGAAATCTTGGATAAACTGTTTCTTCTCGGGGAACTTTACTTCTACCCACGTCTGAAATCCTTTCCACATAAGTCTTTGGAGTCCTTCATACATCAGTTTATGAAACCTGACGGCACGGTTGTATCTACGTCCTTCAAGAACTCCTGTCACAGAACCTTCAGCAATTACCCCTGATTCAATGCAAACGTCCCTTAAGCCAGCGTCTTGGAATCTCTTTCCGATTATGGAAAGAAGTGTGCACACTGTATGGAAGACACCCATCCGAAAAACAATATCTGAAAACTTGTCTGGATGTTTCCAAGCTATCTCTGTTGCCTTGGCATACAGAGCTTGATCAAATACGAGTACTATGCTCTTCAGTTCAAGAGCTTCTCTTATCTTCTTGGAGCGGACCAAAATCTCATGAACAGTTGACATGCTAGTGGCAGGCGCATCAATGGTGGGGAGGTATCCGATATTGTCTTGACGAGCCTCGATTTCGTTGCGCACCAAAATGTTATAGCCAGTTCATCCACTAACTTTCTGGCTCACCTGTGCATGTAGGCGCACTAAAACCCACAAAAGGTTTTTTCTTCGGGCATTTTCTAACGCTTCCTGGTCGTTTACTTCAACATATGCTCTTGGCTTAGGGCCTTGACGCTCACCTGCATTGTAAATGGGTAGAGCAACAACATCAAGTGGCTCAACACTCCTTTGCTTACTTTTAGTGATCCCAGGTGGCGCTCAGTGAGGGGATGGGGGCCAAAATGTCTCGCCTGTACTGCTATGCCGTTTACACGGTGTGAAGTGCCTTCACCTGAAAGAGTCTCTTCGAGTCTGTCAATATTATCCCACGCTAATGTGGTACTAACGTGAGGTTGTATATTGGCAGGTAGAGGAATTTCACTTGTTGTTGTTGCCATTTTCTGCATGCAAAAAGCAGTGTTAATTTCCTCAAGCTGGGAATAAGAAATACCATGACCATAACGGTTTAGTATAGACACTAGCTCAACATTGTTTGTGAGAGTTTTTACAGCATAAGAGAGAAGAATTTGTTTAGGCGGCTTGATCCTCCCTCTGGTTACTCCAAACACTAGGTCTTGCGCGAACGACTTCATCAACCGCTGAACTCTTTGACAACATTCTCCCTCTGACGAATCTTTGTTGCCAGTCAGCAAGGTATACAAAAACGCACTTAGCTCTTCAGGGACCTCTATGGCGCTGTCATTGAGCTCTGAAGGGCGCGGTGGCCACGACATTTTGCTCTCTTCGTTTCGAATGGCATCGCGGATGTCAGCTGCAGCTTTCTGAATACTGGAGATCTTTGTTGTTGAGCCTTTGTCTTCTTTTTCTGTCATAAGGATATTTAGTACATTTCTGGCGATTTGCACTGGTGTTAGGCTAGCAGGCATTAGGAATACACGATTGTTGTCTAGCAAGTTTTCAAACTTGATCAACTCATTGAATTCTGCTTCTATGTTCCTTTTGATATGCTTCTTTGTTGATGGCTTACACTCCATAGCTCCTAATGACATTAGATACTGTACAAGTAACTGCGTCATCTCAGACAGCCTTACGACTTTCTCGTTTTCTATCACATCTGAACTGATAAAGTCAAAAAGCATCTGGTAAGCATCACACTCTAGACGGGCATATTCATCATCCGGAGATTCACTGCTCATATCAGGGTTCACAATACTGCTTGCTTCTGGTCTAGTGTAACTCCTGTAGCATGTCCTGTGATAACAAGCCTCTGCTGCAACTAATTCGCGCGACACAAGGGCAAGAATCTTGCTGTCATTCTTTTGTGTAGCTATCTTTCTGATAGAGCTATCTGCACGCATATCTCGGCATTGTACTAAAGGTTCACGATTCCTTGTACCCTTGAAATATTTTGGCTTTTCACAAAAAATACAAATGCGCTCATATGTTGTGGAAATATTGGAAGATCCGGATCCTCGAATAGAGACTCTCCTAGCCACTTGTTCTGGTTGAGTCTGGCTATTGGACGATTGCTGGGATAATTTATCTAATAACTTCTTCATTGTGAAAATGCTTCGACACTTTCGATGGTAGTAAATGAGCGGGACTTCTCCTTCGCTTAAAGACTTCGAAAGTTCTACAATTTCTTGATGATTTCGAATCTGTGCTGCTCGTAGCAAGGTTTTCCACGACTCCTCGTCTTTAGGATTAGCTAAATCACTGCTATCGTCGGTGCAGTGAATGATACACTTCTTCATGCAGAATCGTTTGACAGCACTTGACTCCTCAGCATCATCAACACTTCTCTTAGATGAGGACCCTATTTGTATCAGATGAATATTTTTCAGCGTTTAAGTTGCAATACAACTGCAACTGAGACGGGGACATAACAGCACATACGGTATATTATAATTTACGAAACTCTGGACTTCCAAAAGTTTTTTTTTGTCACCATAGCGGTGCCACGATTTGGAATGATTTACCACAAAAAAAAACATACAAAGAACAACATCGCTAAGTCAATTAAAAAGGGAAATAAACCTGTTAGCTCTCTAGTTTTCTGATTCCCGGCACACGGTAATCATGTAAGCCATTCAGGTATGTGTAGTCTTTATATCCTTTTTTACTTCACTTAACTTTTTTAGACTGATGATTTTAGCGTGTTTAAAGAAACCATATGTATGTATGCATAAAAAATGGCATATCACGTGGAATTTTCATTACCGAATAACCGATAATTCAAATAATGTTAAGCAGATATGTATGATCAATATGAGCAAAAATTATACTTCAATTTTTATCGGATTATCAAAGTAAACATTCTACAAGATCTGTAAGTATTTCCTAAATTCTGCTTATCAAGTCAAAACTTCAAAGACTTTTGCCTCAAAAAGTTTGAGCGCTTTATTAACTAGATGATTTTGCTGACTTTTCGTGAAATTATTGCGTTTTATACGGTAAAATGGTTATTAATCCGGCAAATCAAGAACCCACTCACCTTCCATGGCAGCCGCCATTTTGGATTTTACCCATAATGCTATTCGAAGGCTACTTTTGAGTTTTCCTCGTTCTACTTTGGTTAAATTCAGAACAATTAATATTTTGGCGATAAAAAACGCAACAAAAACACTTCTTATGTCTCATAATAAATTAAATTACAAAAGATATAGAATATATTAAGTGCACATTTGGTTGGCTCTCAAAGGTCATTTCCGGTACTTACGTGAAAAAAAATACCTGAAAGCTACTCCTACAGAAAGGTCATCATACAAATTTTCAATCTCCACCTTATGTGCTATCAATTCGCAGCAATCATCCTTTGTCCTTCGAGTTGGTACCAAAATCACGATTGGCCCATGGACTATAATCCCGGCTGTACGAACAGATCATGATGCAATTTCTTTAGAACTCGGAAAGTTAGAGAACGAATTGAAAGGGCTAGGAAACTGGAAAATGAACTGCTCACTGTTAGACGATGAAGACTACGAAGAAGATATAGCCAGGATGATTCCACTTTGGATAGCGGAAGGACAGAAAGAATTCACAGGTAATCGAATGATATGGGATTGGATTAAATATAACATAAGAGCTCATGCTATTTAATACTCTAAAAGAAAGGCAAAAGAAAGGGGGAAAAAGGAACATGACCTTCAGGAAGAATTAACTAAAGCAAAGAGTAAACTTGAAAGTAATCCAAATGACCATAACAAAACCTATTATAACGTAGTTCAGGAGAAGTTGGAGTCGTTTTACGAAGAAAAAACCAAAGGCGTAATAATACGAGCACGGGCTAGATGGCATGAACATGGAGAGAAAAGCACAAAATATTTTTTAAACTTAGAAAAAAAGAACCACGTTAAAAAGCATATAAGAAAACTGTGCATAAATGGTAAAATTACAACGGATCCGCATTGCATACAAAAAGAATAAGAGCGTTTTTACAGAGAATTGTACAAAAGCAGCATTAATAGTCCCAATATAGGAGAGAAAATATCTTCATTTTTGAACGTTCTGAATATTACCCAACTTTCAGCGGAGGAAAAAAATTCCTGTGAAGGATTAATTTCTCCAGAAGAATGTTCTGAACTCTTGGATAGCTTTCAGAATAATAAATCCCCTAGAAATGATGGCATTCCAGCTGAATTTTATAGAAAATTTTGGCCTTTAATAAGCGAAAGTTTTATCAGGTGTGCAAATGAATGCTTCGAAAAAGGAGAAATGTAACGCTCACAAAAACAGGCTGTAATTACTCTGCTTGAGAAAAGCGGAAAAGATCGCGCTCTCCTCGAAAACTGGCGGCCAATATCTCTTGTTAATGTAGATACGAAAATTATGTCCAAGGTGATCGCAGCAAGGGTTAAAAAGGTGTTACCCAGCATCATTCACTACAACCAGACTGGTTATGTTAAAGATCGTTTCATTGGTGAAGCAATACGTTCTATTTTCGACATTATGGACTTCACAGCTAAGGAAAACATCCCAGGTTTACTGCTGTTTATAGATTTTCAAAAAGCTTTTGATAGTGTGGAATGGGAATTTCTCATTGAGAGTCTTAAAAAGTTTAACTTTGGTCGAGACTTCCTTCAATGGGTGAAAACCTTTTATAACAGCATTCAAAGCTGTGTTATAAACAATGGCGTTAGTTCTAACTTTTTTACTCTGGAACGCGGTGTTAGGCAGGGCGATCCACTCTCTCCTTACTTATTTATAATTGCTGTAGAAACTTTAGCAATTGCTATAAGGCAAAAAGAGTCAATTAAAGGAATTACAATAGGAACTAAGGAAACTAAGCTTTTACAGTTTGCAGACGATACAACCGCTGTGTTAGCCAACACAAGCTCGGCTGCGAGATTATTTGAACTACTTAACAAATTCGAAATTCTCTCTGGACTCAAGATTAACTGTTCAAAAACTGAAGGCATGTGGATTGGATCTAAGAGACATTATAAAGAAAAACCATTCGGTATTAAATGGCCGGACGAGCCAATAAAAGCTCTAGGTGTATATTTTACTTATGACCAAAAATTGCTTAAAGAAAAGAATTTTATAGAACGACTGGATTCAATTAAAAAACTTATTAATATATGGTCCGCTAGAGGCCTGTCGATATACGGTAAGGTGACAATAATCAAATCTTTTCTTATCCCTAAGTACATTTACATTTGTTCGATCCTTCCAACTCCCAAGGAATTGCTAAAAGAATTGAATAAAATACTGTTTAAATTTCTCTGGAAAGGTGTAGATAAGGTAACAAGAGCTTCAGTTATAAACGAATACGAAGAGGGAGGGCTAAGAATGGTTGATCTCGAGTGCATGGTTAAATCATTGAGATTAGCTTGGTTAAAACGTATCTTCAGTGGGACTAATGGAACTTGGAAAAACTACCTACAACACATACTGAGCTCTGTTGGGGGATTGTTCTTTTTTAACTGCAACTACAATATCTCGGAGTACACAATCCCTTCTCAATTTTATCAGGAACTTTTGTTATGGTGGTCGCAATTTCGTGAAACGTTTGCCACTGAGGAAGACTGGAAAACGATAATCTGGAATAACAAAGAAATAAAAGTAGAAAACAAGCCGGTTTATAATAAACATTATGTTAATGCGAGAGTCATTTGCATTGAGGATCTTTTATTTAGTCTGAACAGTACTGATTCTTATAATCAACTGTCTAAAAAAATATGCAAAACAAATATTTTAGAATGGGCTGGCTTACGCAGGTCCATTCCTCTATCGTTAAGAAGTTATGACAGGTATCCTTCCATAAACTTTCCAACATTTGTGGTGGGTGACAATAATTTTGATGTTACGAAAGGGAAATCAAAGGATTACTACAACCTACTCATCAGAGAAAAAGCTAAACCGCCCAATATTATTCAAAAATTACAGAGTAATTTTCATTTTAACATCGACAATCTAAAGCAAATATTTAAGCTGCCACACTCTATCGTTGTCGAATCGTATGTTAAAGCCTTCCAGTACAAAGTAATTAACTCAATTCTTTACACAAATACAAAGTTGTATAAAATAGGTTTTAGAACAAATGATTTATGTACTTTCTGTGACAATCAACCTGAATCATTAACCCATTTGTTCTATCACTGCTCACGCTCTAAACAGTTTTGGATTGAATTCGAACTATATTGGTGCCTTATTTCGAATCAACGAATTCGTCTCTGCTTGGAAAATGTGCTCTTTGGAATTTTGACGGAAAATGCTTGCCCTTCACTCCAATTGCTGAACTATTTTATAATTATTGGAAAACTCTATTTGTGGGACTGTAGGAGCAAACAAATCCTTCCAAACATTTATGGATTTAGGGCCAAGATCAACGCTAAATATGAAACAGAAGAAAAAATCAGCAACAAAGAATTCTTCAAAAGAAAGTGGATACTGACACCTTATTTATGTTAACTGTATTATCTCCGTATTATTTCATTGCCTCGTTGTACTTTTTTACAATTTCTTTTAGCCCTGTAATAATTTGTCAATTTATTTTGCTTTAATCTGTTAATGTCTCTTGTTAAAGTGTCATTTTTCTTTGGAGTATTGTAAATGTAATTATTTAATGTGATTATCAATAAACATATTAAAAAAAAAGAAAAAGAAAAAAAAGATGTCATTGGTTCCTAAGCATCAACTCATAGTACCTTCAACCTTATTGGCTCTGGGAACAAACATCCCAACATACAAAGATACAAAGGTACAAAGATACATACTCACACCACTGACATATTTTGAAAAAATAGCTCAATAATGATAAAAAAAATATCCGGAAGTGTTCCGACAAAACCGGGAAGTCTCAGATCAACTTCCTCAGTGAAGCTTAGATTAAGTGTTCCGAGAAAACCGGGAGATCAACTTCCTCCGGTGAAGCTAGGATTCCATCAGTCTACAGCATCTGTTATAAGATCTTTTTGTTAGCTTTTTGTTGTTTTTTTTTAGAGAAATATTACTGAACTGTATATTAGGTTTAATGTCACCTTTCATATGCATGCTTTATTAGTTTACAAATTTTCCTGGATGGCTGCATTTTGGGAGCTATTTCTGGAAGCACTTACGTCACTTTTGTTGACGTAATTTGATCAAAGTGGAACGGGAAAAATCCCATAGGTTAAGCCTTTTCTTGGTAGAAGGGTTGATTGTTGCTTTAGGTAAGTTTTATGCAAGTCTTGTTATTTTGTGAAGGATAGCGCAATTGTCTTTTACACTTAAACTTGTCTTACAAAGTATGATTTCCTTGTAGACTATTTCTTCGTGAAAAATCAAGCCAGCGAACTATCAAGAGTACTCGGGAATTTTTAACTGAGGTAGGCACTGTATTAGCTGAGGTAACGCTAGGACTCGAAGGTTCCTTTACCTTAGAAATGCATTCGGTTGAGGTTCTTTATCTCCAGGAAACTGTTGTCAAAGTACCGTAAAATTCCGAAAATAAACCCCGGGCTTATATTTTCAAAGGCCCTTTTTGAGGGGCCTACATACGGAGGGAAAGTTGCGTCTGAAAATCGATTGGTCTAGCTCATAGTTGGAAGGAAATTTATGTCAGTAATTTGCAGCAAGTTTTTAGTGAAACTCCCCTTGAGGATGTAGATCTTTCTAGAAACTCAGCCATGCAAGTACTTTGTCTATATGGACCGAGGAAATCCAAGGTTATTGCAAAAACAGTTTTTATGTCAACCCCACTGTACGATTAACTCATCTCAATGCCCCTTAGACCCATCTCAATACGTTTACTCTGCGAAAAGAAACCACGAACAACGTACATTCACTAAGGCCCGGGTCGCACTAGCGCGAATTGTTTTAACCTCAAAATTTTTGGCGATAAAATTTCTGGAGAAGAGAAAAAGGTTCCAAATTTTAACACGGGTCGCATTATACGAATTTTGCATTTTCCAAAACTCCAATGACTGACATATATATCATTCAAGGAGAGCTCTTGCATTACATACTTCAAAGAAAGCATCACGTAAGAATCAGAAGAATTGATGGCCGCCAATGATATAATTATTTTCGTCGGCCTTTTCTTAACTGAATTTTCTTCAAGTTCTCGCAACGAAATGCCATAGCAGTTCTGGTAATAGTTAAGCGTTATGAAGACTATCAACACTCCTTTACGTAGTTGGCTGCAGCTTTTAGGAGACGCAGGTCTTCGACTTTACCACGACTCATTGATACAATGCTGCTAATTAAGTCGACGGTTTGAATTTATCGCAGGATAGGATGCAAAGTTCGTGGCACATCGAAATAATTGCTAGCGAGAGGGAGGACAGAGGGCGTAGAAAAAAACCATTTGCCGTGGCAATTTTCAAGTGCGCGAATGGAGTAAATGGTTAGATAAACAAAATTGTCAACTTTGCCAAAATTTGGTAGCCTCCGAGGCAGTACCTCGGCTTCTTTGAACATTGGCAGAATTTTGGCAATCGGCAAAAAAATGGATAGAATTTTTAATTTGGGGTCGCTCCTATTTTTCGTTATGTATTGACAGATCAGGTGCTTATATAAACAAAATTCGCTCTAGCGCGACCCGGGCATAAGACTAGAAGCTCGAGTAAGCATTTTCGGCATGGAATAACTTGTCACGTGAAATTTCAGTTAATGCAAAAACAGTTTTTATATCACCCCACTGTACGATTAACTCATCTCAATGCCCTTTAGACCCATCTCAATACGTTTACTCTTCGAAAAGAAACCAAGAACAACGTACATTCACTGACTAGAAGCTCGTGTAAGCATTTCCGGCATGGAATAACTTGTCACGTGATATTTCAGTTATTGCCAAAACAGTTTTTATGTCAACCTCACTGTACGATTACTTCATCTCAATGCCCTTTAGACCCATGTATTTGATTAACAGAGTAACTTGAAAGAGCGTTTTTTTTTTATATTGGTCTTAACAGAAATGAAGAGTTTAAGAAAAGTAAACAGATATACCTTTTCTATCATCGCAAGACCCGCATCTCATTTTTTACATTTTTAGGCTTCGATTTTTTCTCTTCCAACATTATTATAATTCTCCCTCCTAGTAATTACGAGGTCTGGGCCGTTTTGGTGTTTTTTTTTTTTTTGTTTTTCTATTTTGTCCTAATTTCAACCGAGTAATGACAACATTATGACAATCATAAATTAGTACAAATAACTCGTTGAAAGCTCAGACAGACGGCATTTCATTAAACCCGGGACTTGTCGGGGGTTACGAAAGATAATGGAATAATGGCAAGAAAGGTAAGTTGTTCCTTTTTTCTTTGATTGTTTGCTGTGATCTTTTATCCTTCTTGTAATTTAAATTATGTTATAACAACGACTTATATTGCGTGTCATTTCCTAAATAGAAAGTCCGAGCTCGTCAAAATCTGGATTGTCAGCGACTAGCGGAACTAATAGTTGAGACCGGACTCCCTGGCACTTCTGATATCTCGAAGGGATTAAAGGAAGGGTCTTACTGGCAATCAATTGCCACAACGGTGTCCCGGGATCCAGTTTGGTGAAGGCCGCGATTTATAACGTTTGGAATCGGTTTAGGGGAAGAGCTCCCAGCCAATACTCCATACGGGATTCACTGGCAAACGTTAATCGAAGAGCGAGACCAAAGAAGAGAGACCATCCGAAAACTGCAGGAGAAGGAACAAAGAACGTCTAAAAGAAAGCAGAAGACACCGAGAAAACTAAGAAAAACGGTACCAGACCACAAGTAAAGCTCCGTTCTCAATGGCAATAAACATGCAACCCTTCTAAACCATTCTAAAACGGCACTATTCGCGTTTTGTTGAAATGAGTGTAACTTATCATTGAGACGAGTTAATCGTACAATGACGTTTACATTACAACTATTTTTGCTATGATAGAAATGACACGTGATAAGTTCTTCCTAGTAAATATATGTTGTCTGTGCTACCATTTCTCACAGTAAACATGTTGAGATGGGTGTAAAGGGCATTGAGTTGAGTTAATCGTACAGTGGGGTTAACCCTTTACATCAAAGTTGTTTTTGCAACAATAGAAATCTCACGACACGTTATTCCACACCGGAAACGCTTGTACGAGCTTCTAGTCTTGGTAAATGTACGTTGTTCGTGTGTCCGTTTCACAGAGAAAAAGTGTTGAGATGGACCTAAAAAGCATTTAGATGAGTTAATCGTACAGAGAGGTTTGTATTAAAATTATTTTGAAAAGAATTGAAATGTCACGTGACAAGTTATTCCTTGCCAGAAATGCTCGCACGAGCTTCTATTCTTGGCAAATGTACGTTGTTCGTATTGCCGTTTCGCAGAGTAAACGTGTTGAGATGGGTCAAAAGGGCATTCAGATTAAGTAATCATACAGTGGGCTTTACATTAAAACTGTTTTTGCAATAACTGACATGTCACGGGACAAGTTATTCCATGCCGGAAATGCGCAAACGATGTTATAGTCTAAGTAAATGTACATTGTTCTTGCTGCCGTTTCACACAGTAAACGTGTTGAGATGGGAGTAAAAGACACTGAGATGGGCTTAATATACGGTAAGGTTTACAATAAAATTATTTAACTGATAAGTGAAATTGCATGTGAAAAGTCATTCAACACGCGAAACTTTCGAACAAGCTTCAAGTGTTATAACTGCTCCATGTTTGAGACTCTTTTTTTAATTTCTCGTACTAAACGTGTTGAGATGGATGCAACGGGCATTGAGATGAGCTAAACATGTGGTATAAATTATAATAAAATTAGAATAATGACAGGTAATGTGCAGCATTGAAAGTTATTCCGTAGCAAACCTTTGATCAAACTAAATAAAAACGAAGATCAAATACTCCACTATTGCGATGTCACGCAACACATATTTGTCATTCAGAACAGCTGAAGGGGTTTGAAAAACCTTGTTTAAGGCGAATGTAACAGTCCTCTTACTGATTCTTAGAAATAATGTGACTATTTCTCGCTTATATCGAATTGGCAGACAATAGTGGAACTCTACAAACTCTGCAGATTAGCGCATTGGAAGAATTGTCATCTAGTAGTGACACTGCGTTGAGACGACGTCTAGACGCGATGAACACATCCTAAAACTTGTTAGGAAATGTATACATGGCCGGTGCCCTCAGTATTTTAAGAACTACTTTGTATTTAACAAGGACATTTGAATGTGTACGTTCAACCCGCCAGGGCAATCTCTTGCAGCTGCTTGCATGCAATAAGAACAGAAGTAGCTAGAAGTGGCCAAGAGATCCTTTTATTACCATGGGAGTATGGTTTTTAATAGTTGTTGTAAATGTCTTTAATTCTTAATCATTAATGATCTTGTGAAAGGTTTGAACCCAGGAGTCATTACAAAAGTAGGTTGAGGTAATATTAATCTTAATGATCTTGTTTATTTCTTTGTTATTTTATCTTGTATCTATATATTATATTTATTATTATTATTTATTATTAATATTTATAGTCTAGTTAGTGAACTCAGGGCTCCAATTGATAGCAGGTATGCTTTGTAAGCTCCCTGAATGGACTACCCTGGGGAATGGAAGTTACCTTTTGATTTTAAATACAGGCGGCTATCTATCATAAGATCGCTAAATAGCACCACACGTGAGTTCAAGTTATAAAATTCAGAGTTCCATTTTCAGTTGCCTTGAGTAGCAGCATAACCTTCCTTGCCCATCAAGTTATTCTTTCCTGGGGGGGGGGGGGGGGGGGGTACTCCAGCGGATTTTGGATAGGGGTGTGCCGCGAAGGTTCGGGAACCCTAACCCTATTTAAGGACTAAGGAAGCAAATACTGATACCCTTTTTAGGGCCCAAAGCCGAAAAATAACACCCTATTCAAGGGAAAAACAAAATTATTAATAGCATGAAGAGGAAAACTTTATTTCTTCTCTGTAACATTGGATGTATAGCATCAAGCATAAAATACTAGAATAAGCCTAGTTTAATAATATGCAAACATAACCGGCGTGCGTTTCCACACTCCAGTATTAGATAATACAATTATGAATTAAGATACCCTATCTAAGGACCACACCAGGGACACTGAAACAAAAGGGTCAAACAAGATACCCAATTTAAGGACCGAAAACCTCAAAAACCATACCCTATTCCGCGGCACGTACCTATGTAGCCCATATATGGGAGTACCCCCCCCCCCCTCCCGGGGCTTTCCTTCTCCAAGCCGACGTTGTGGAGAATAGACTGCGTGACCAGCCAAAAGAATGATGTTTGTGTGGGGGGCAGGGTGGGGGGGGGGGGGGGAGGGCAGGGAGCTGGGACTTCTGTTTTATGCTACAGTTTCTCTTAGTTTTACCTTTCTAAAACTGTTTTAATATACGAAGTCCTTAGTCTGCGTTTCATACCTACTCCGTGTTTTATACTCAGTCCGTAGTTTCTAGTCCTTATTATTTTTATACCTAGTCCGTGCTAGATACCCAGTCGGCAGGCGGTGGTCCACATGTTTTATACTGACCGCATACCCCTTAATGTTGTTTTGTTGGAGCTGTTTGAGTCGGGTTGTTTGTGAATCACTAGGTACGGTGCTTCGTGCTCAGTTGTGATAACCAAAATCAACATGAAGTCAGTGCTTTTCTATGCTGTTGGCGTCTTCGCAGTCTTTCAAACAGGTTAGTTTTAATTGAAATTTTTAAAAGTTTAAATAAACGACAGTAATAGCAGTAAGGCCTTTTGTGCATGCCGGAAGCTTTGATGCCCTTTGAAACATGGCTGCTCATGTAGCCCCCTCTGCTCAGAAGGCGAACCGAAGAAACAGTGTTTCAGATCAACTTTTTTTTTAGTCCCAAGTCTGCTCTACTCGGGTTTAAAACAAGGCACAAACGAAAGATTCAATTCTAACAAGAGAGAATTCTAAGAAAGCTAACCGCATTGGAATTTATAATATCCAGCAAACATTCTTGACAGTCGTGACATTGTTATGTTGTATTCCGTATTCATATTTTCAGCGTTTCGCCTTTGAGGGCGCTCATTATCTCATCAAATTGGCTAAAAATTGGCCTGTAGACTTGATTTGGGGTCTTAAATAAGGAATAGGTAACTTTAAGTTCTAATTCCTCCTATTTCGAAAATTATCGACATGGCCGGTTTTTGGTTGCCTCAGACCCGCGCCATATTGGTTAATAGAAGCTGCTTTTGAGCCTTCGACTACAACCCTGTCTTCAATGCAAATCTTCCATTGCCGATACATATTGAAAGAACTATCCCTCTTTATTGTATTTTTAGAAGCAATTCGAAATTGATAATGTTTACGCAACGATCGATTATACTTTTGGTGGGTATACTTTTTGAATGTTTTACACCCGCAAAATTAACAGAAATTCAAAGGCTTACAACTCTCTTGCCACATCGCATTGAAGCTTACCGCTCGGCCTGAATACTCATTGTTTGTACTTAAATTGAGTTCGTTAATAAAAAAAATTGGGCTAATTTAACGGAGCAGAAACAAAAGTAACGAATGGAAGGGTGCCTAGCGACTTTATCAATAAGCTTCACACCGAATACTCGCCAGGTGTTGGCAAAATTACAATCGATAATAGAGCTCCTGTCACTAAATCTGTACAAATCCTTTGCTACTCAAAACAAAACTTACATCAATATTGCCACCAAATATGTTAAGAGTACGGGGTAGTTCACTAAAATTTGCATTCCCTTTACTAATCTCCTTAAAAATGCACTTCCACATTGAACAATAGCATGTAATGTATCATACTTTCAATAGTGGGAGGGAGGACAGGGGGGCGGGAGTCCGAGAGAACAGGGGGCGAGAGGGGTTAACCTGAGATCAGGCGTTATTTATTTCTTTTTTTTTTTGGTTCTTTGGCTGGAGAGAGAAAAAAATAACGCCTGATACATTTATTTAACAAGCCGTCAACCGCCCCCTGATTTACATAACGTAACGTCTGCTTGACCTGTCATGTTATTAGACAATAAGCGTTTACCATAAGGGAATCAAATTTTGACGCGAATAATGTCTCTTTTGAAATCAATTTTAGGGAAAAGAAAATTTTTAAAATATTTCAATGGATGAAATTTCTATTTAGGCATTCTTCAAATTCAAGAAAACTGAGCCGGCAGAAATTTCATAACGAACTCGCGTGTGTATTCACTGCCGCACTACGCAAGCAAAAATGCATACTGAAATCAATTAACAACAACTAACGGATGGCGGCATTTTGGCCAATCGAAACGGCGCAAATCATTCGTATTGTTTCCTATCCAATCAGAAAAAAGTCCAGATTCTGGCTTTTTCACATGTGATCCGACAAACAAATGTATCATGCCCTCTTCCCGTGAGATACATAAAGGGCTAATAGGGAGAGGGTATGATCTCAGGCTAGAGAACAGGGGGCGAGAGGGGTACAAGAGACGGGAGAAGAAAGGGCTGGAAGCGGGAGAGAAATTCAAAAAGGCAAGCTTTCGTTATTTGTTACTGCTTATCATCCAATCAAAGAAATGTGTCTTTAGGTTTTTAGGGTGTTCTTCGTCTTTTGCTCTCATAAAATGCGCGGCGTTGCGCTGGACAAATAGAAGGATAATCGACGGGGCGATTCGGAATAACTGAAGGACGGAATGGGACTAAAACTCGGTAGAACACTTCGCTAGGCTGCGTGGCCAACGTCACAAACAACGCTAGAGGTACAGGGTTGCTAGTAACTTGTCCGTAGAGCAAAGCAGAGATAACTTGTGACCCCCCTGTCCCCCCTCCCCCGCACCCAGTAACTACAGGGCTGCAAGGCTGGGTTCTAGGGAAAATTTCAGGGCTCACAAGCATTTCAGCTGCGGTACCCAGGCCTAAAAGATACAGCCCTTTGTTCTCCCAAACATTTTAGTTGGGGTGCCCGGGCCTCCAAGTTGGTCGCCCAAATTAAAAAATCAGTGAGCTATGAGTTAATTATTAAAAATTAAACAAACTATTTTCTAAACAAGTCAAGGAGAATTTTGTGAATATTTTTTTTTCATGAAAAATCACATCCTTTTACCTCCTAAGCGTGCCAAAGTCACGACACGAAAGACAATTCAGGACTTTGTGGATTTATACCCGTTTCTAAAACAATCACAATAATAGTCGTATCTCTTTTTGAACATCGTATTTTACTGGAATAACAATCGTATGTTATGTTTTAGCCTCGCAGACAGCGGTAAAAAACAGGTAAAAATATTTAATTAACATAAAAACATAAAAGAGCGACTCCCGTGTTTATTTATTAATCTACAGTCTTTAGAGTTGTTGCTCTTTTCTTTACCATACTTATCAATATTTTCAAATGTATTAAAACTTATTAATCTGTACTACAGCATATTCCATCAATTGCTATTACTGTATTGGATCACAGAGTGATTGCACAAAAGAGAGAATGGACAGCAAGAAAGACATTTTTCTTGGTCCATGTCTTCCAGGTAAGGAATCCTTAAGGTTCACTTGACCCCTTAAGCAAAACGCCCGTGGCTGTTTAGCTTTAGTATTTTTTTTTTTTATCATATTTTTTCCCTTTAACTTGTTTCCCATCATTATCAGTGCAGACCCTTTACAGCTTCGTGAAAGAAGCTATCGTTTTGCGATAGCGTATTTCTAGTTTTGGCTCAGACGGGCATTTGCCGAGCAGTTCTCGTCGTGTCGGTCCCGGAAAACAACTTTTTCCCGGGACGTGGAAATACGGACAGCAGCTAAATCCCCTGCAAAAAACGTATAGTAGAGATGTCTGACTGAAATAAACTTCCGCTATTACGGACCCTCCCTAATGAGGAAACTAACTGAAGGTCGCTACTGTTTCGGCTATAAATCAGGGCCCTAGCCAGCGTGAGGCAAGACGAGGCAGTTGCCTCGTCTTGATTTTAGCCCTTTTTTTGCATTTAGTCCTAAAAGTATAAGAGATGGTAGTATTATAACACGGCTGTCTTAAAGTTGAAGAACACAAGCAAGAGTGTATCGAAACAGATAATTGATAAGTGAGCGTGATTCTGCATATCATCTAAGAGCTAACTTCAAAAAAAATGTTACCTAAGGCTTCTCCTAATTATTTACAGTATAAAATAATAAACGTTGGCCACTCTCGTGGATTCATTTTATTGTTATAATACGTGTTACAACACTTGAGTGCTTTAAAATGCAGATGGTCATTAACTTGGCACCAGTATCGCTAAGCAATAAAAATGTGAGCTTCTACACTTGCCCAAGATTGACTTTTCTAAAGAAAAATGCCACGGAAAATACTTACAAGAGCATTTTGAGCCTTTAGATTAAAAACGTTTCTGGAGGGGCATGCCCCCAACCCCCCCCCCCCCCCCCCCCCTTAGATCGCGCCTTCGGCGCTCGAAACTTGCCTCGTCTTGTTCTGAAGTCTACGTATTCAATTTCAATCTCATTGTCACGTGGAAGGAAGCCAAAGGTCATCACGAATATACAATTGGGGCATATTTGAAAGCTCCATCATCACCCTACCCCTCAGTACTGCTCATTTACTGAAAAATGCTTGAAATTGACTGAGCCGTTTATGTGAGTTCTTATGTGTTACTTCATTTAAATTATATTTAACTCATTTCGACTTTTGCCCATTTCATTTCAGAATATGATCGATGCATTCGGCACTCAACCAAAATAGGCGACGTTAAGGGAATTATTTATGCTTGTGCAACGGGACCAGGCTGTGTACGCCGAGAAAATTACTGTAAAACATGGAACTCGGACGCTCGTTCGTGCAAAGTGGAATGCTGTCAGAAAGACGCGTGCAACGATTCCGTTCTTGTAAACTACAGCTTTTTACTTCTGTCAATATGCACTATTATTAGCTTATGGCTGTAGATTATTACCCATCAGTCAAAGTTAAATTCCTGCGACCTTGGGGAAATAGTGGGAATTTAACAAAGACAAAACCGGTTTTTAACGACCAGGGAGGCAAAATATATAGAGTTATTGTTGTTGTTTATTTGTTTGTTTAGCACCGGGTCAATGTTGAATCTTCCGTTTCTCCCGGATGTAGTTGCTGTTGAAAAGTTTAAGTCATAGACCTGTGGTTAAGATGTTGTTAAAACATCCAAAATATTCATTTTTTTTTTCTGTCAATGTTTTAACAGTCAGTTCCGTTAGTGTGTTATTTTCATTGTAGCAGTATAAAATATCTGAGAGCGAATAAAAGTTATTATCACTCGATGCAAATGTTGTTTTTTCCTTTTCATTGGCCGAGAGTCCACCACGTGACCTGCAAATAACTGCCTACAAATAATTGTGTGCTTATGCGCAATGTCGTTCAACTGTTTTTGCTGCAAATACTATTCTGCTCTTGCATAAATGAAACCACGCTTTTCTCTTTCTTGAAGATATTCCTTAAAAAACAAACTCGGTGATCGAATGATAAAACAATTATTGAACTCCTTTGTCGCAAAATGCCGTGATTTGTCAGTGTGCTCGCCACTGATAAATCACGATATTTTACTCAACCTCTTCCAATAATTGCTAATTATTCCCTTTGAGTGACTCTACTTTGTGACTATTTCCACACTGTACAAGAATTGGCGTGGAAAAGACAATGTACTAAGCACTGACGTACAGGTTCGAATTCGTCCTTTACTTTACCATCCACTAGAACGAAATTATGGAAAAAAAAAAAGAAAAAAAAAAAAGAATTAATAAAGGCGACCCAAAAACTTTTCAGAAACGATAAATTAAAGTACAACAAATGACAAACTAGCTACAAAATCCCAGTACGGCAATTCTAGATGTCAAACGACTGATTTTTGGACCAAAATTAAAACTTTTATACTAAACTAAACTAGCAACAATAGACCTCACGAACTTACGAAACTTGACAATAACGATTACGTAACTCGACTGAAACCGAGAATAGAATTACAGAAAAAAATAAGTTTATGGAAAAGGTTAACAAAATACTAAACCCAACGTGATAACAAAAGTTACTGTACTAATTAAACAAACTTC
>JBBMOI010000004.1:29430000-29567500 GCA_038088405.1 Porites divaricata
GAAAGCTTAACCCGTGTTTATTGGCGATGTCACTCAGTGGAGAGGTGTACAAGGAGTATAGCAGCGGACCAAGGACAGATCCCTGGGGTACACCAAACTGCAGAACATGACGCTCGGACGTCGAACCATTGACATTCACAAATTGAGTGCGGTCACTCAATTACGACCGAAAACATTCTAATGCCGTACCACCAATTCCAAATCGAGAAGAAAGGTGCGAAAGTAAAATACAGTGATCAACAGTGTCAAATGCCGCCGAAAGATCAAGGAGTAACAAAATCACTGATCTTTTGTGATCTAACGCCATAGCAATATCATTATGAACACGGATTAAAGCCGTCTCAGTACTGTGTAGTTTTCTGTAGGCAGCCTGATAAATGACATTAAGATTATTGGCATCTAAATAAGCAATAAGCTGCTTGGCAACACATTTCTCAATAACTTTAGACAGAAAACTTAAGTTCGAAATTGGCCTAAAATTCTTGAATTCATCCGGGCTCAAAGATTGCTTCTTGAGCAGTGGTTTGACGCTGGCCACTTTGAGATCAGTAGGAAGTTTACCAGATTCCATTGAAAGGTTGACAATCTTGGTTATCACTGGTCGAACAGTGGTGAAGCAGTCCTTCATGATACAACCAGGAATAGGATCTAGATCACAAGACTTTTATTACATAGATCCAACAATTGCCGTAAGTTCAGTCGATGAGACACTTGCAAAGGTAGTAAATTGACATTCAGCAGCAACGTCTCTGAACTCAAGAACATTGTCAGGTGTAGATCGATCAAGGTCTTCACAAATTCTTCTGATTTTATTGTCAAAGAACGCAATAAACTCCTGTGCTAACGATGCGCTACTTTCATGTTGCGGAAACCTGGTTTCTGAGTGCTGGTGATGCAATTTCGAAAAAGTCGAAAACAGTTTTCTCAAATCACATTGATTTTCAGTGACCAATCTAGAGTAATAATTCAATCTTGATGATGAGAACATATTGTTAACAGCGTGACACTGTCGAACAAAATTCTCACGATCAGAAGCTGACCGAGTCACACGCTATTGCCTCTCTAATCTCCTTCGCTTTCTTTTTTCAGTTTTGATTTCCTCCGTATACTAAGGAGCAGCAGGGCAAATAGTGAGGACACGCCTTTTAATCGGAGCATGTTTGTTCAGGGTAGAAACCAATGCAGAGCTGTAGAGAGCAACTAGCTGATGAAGATCATCCGGTGGATGCAACAAGAGTGATGAATTGGCAAGCTCATCACAAAACTTTCCAGTGTCTATGGTCTTCAGCTTGCGAAATTTAATTTCTTTTCTTTCAAAGCTAGGTTTAGCTATCGATATATCACAATGAACAACAAAATGATCAGATAAGGCAGGATCACAAACTGAAATGTTAAGGGCTAAAGGCTCATCTCTCGTGATTAAAAGGTCTAAAGTGTGACCAGCACTGTGCGTTGACTTATCCACATGCTGCTTTAAATTTAGTGATCCAAGAAGGATGCAAAAATCAGATGAAGCTTTGTCACCAGTATCATCAATACGATAATTAAAATCACCAGCAACTAGAAGATGTGCGGAGTCTGTGATATATTGCTCCATCAGGCGGCCAAAATCATCAAGAAACATTGGACAATTGCAAGAAGGAGGGCGATAAATAACCAGGAGAAGAGTTTCCCAAGAGGAAGCAGACGCGATTAGCAAGTCAATGAACTCAAAGGAAGTAAAATCGCGAGTTCTTCCAGTTGATTCCTTCACATGAAGTCCATTCTTAATAAGAATACCCACACCGCCGCCATTACCGAGTTGTCTGGGCACATGATAAAACGAATATCCATCAGGAGTTAAATCCCCGATTATTTGATCATCGCGATCATCAGGATGGAGCCAAGTTTCAGTGAGAGCAAACGTATCAATATCGTTGTCAACGATGTAATCCTTTATCGGTAGCCATTTGTTTCTCGCAGATCGGGCATTGAAAAGAGCAAGGCTGACTGTAGTCGGTTTCGAAGAACTTAGTAACAACATCCAGGTGATCTGTGACGTCATTGCGGGGGCCTGGGGAAATAAATTTTAATGCCGTATCCCATAAACCAACGCGCGCACCAATTCAATTCAATTCAATCTGTTCCCGTCAGCTTTGGTTTATGGGATGCGGCATTAAAATTTCTTTCCCCAGGCCCCCGCAGTGACGTCATAGGTCACCTGGATGGAACTACACATGGCGTAACTTAGAAATTGCATCCAATGAATTATCTTCCATAAAGTAGATGTGCCTAAACCTCTTCTCGGAAGAGGCCCCATGTGGTTCGATTCTAGTGAACGACCACCTCCCGCAAGCGACCACTTTATTTCATTGCATTTTGGGTGGTTGCTTAAGGGAGGTTCGAATGTATCCCACGTCTATTATTTTAGGCACAGAAACTACGAAAAAAACAAGACCAAGGTGTTTGTCTTCTTTTGCGGTGTTTCCTTTTTTTGGTGCTACTGATTCGTTGTTCGCTTTGCTTTTCAGGCCGTGAACCCTCTTCGCTTTATGCCCACGACAGGGCCGGTCTTTACCCCACTAAAGAAGACTCTACAACACGAATTGAAAAGGGCGAGCAAAGAGATTGAGAACTCGAACATTCCTGTGAGTCTCAAATTTTACAAGTGTCGGAGCCAAGAGTTTTCTCATTCACTTAAGTGTCATTGTCTGAGAAAGTGTTCCAGGGGCCAAAAGTTGTGGGCAACTGATTGGCTGAAACTTGGCACAGAAGTTGGGTGTAATGAGATGTTTCAAAAACCACTTTGGCTCGCTTATTTGCCCTTTGAGCACCAAAAATCCAGCCATCCAGGGGGCATTTGAAAGTGTGATAAGATCCCACTGGTAAATTGTGCTGCCAAATGAATTTGACCATGAACTCTACTCAGAAGCATATAACCCCGAAGCGTATAACTTCCCCCTATATGTTCAGAACCAAGCTCGGGTTTTTTAGCGGGCGCAGCCGTCCAATCAGAAGCACGGAAAGTTATTTTGCCCAAATATGGAATCAGAGAATTCAAGGCTAAAAACTTTGAGCTTGCAACGCTTATACATGTAATTTCTACGGCCGAAAGAAATCGTTTCGTGGCATAAAAGGTAAAGTAATTATGTTGCTATAAAATGCATCCCTGGCAAAACATAAAGAGCCACAAAGTTATAAGCAGTATGACTTGAAAACATCGACCAGCGACGAAGTAAGACAAGGATGTTTACGTTTCTTCACGATATCGCAAAGCCTCTCGCCGAAAATAGCAAAAGGCATCAAGCAGCCTGCAGCTGTTTGACCGACAAAGATTATCCTCAGGCTACTAGCTGCAAACCCATCTACCACGACAAGCCAGTTATCTGCAACCTCTGTTCTCATTCAGCAAAACCAGCATGGCGACTGCAAACAAAATGATATGGCAAGCTTTGCAGAAGCGTTGTTCAAGGCGCCGACGGAATCTTCTGTGACTGTAGAATTTTTAATTCACCCAGAACAGTACGCGAACACATGTATGGGAGTTTTGATGAGACGTGTGACATGTGAAAATTTGTTTTCTTTTTGAGGACAAAGAAAAGTTTTAAGCTACAAAATTTACCGTCGAGGACTTGTTTCTTTCACGGCGAATCGGAGCGCTCGTCCCTTTCTGAACCGCGACCAAGTCAGCAACCTTTTAAAAGAATTTTCAGGTAACTTACATTTTACACATTATGCTCGAGGAAAGTACGTTATTGAAAGGAAATGTATGTATTTATAAATGTTTCATAGACGTTTTATAAATTTTTGATAGAGATTTCAAGATAAATTGGGAAATGAGCCCGATCTGAGACAGATCATTTAAGTGTTAATTTTTGCCATGTGCTCAGCCGATTTTACCTGTGGGAACAGATCCACGATCCAGTCAGTATAAACTCATGGGTTTACGAATAAAAATTTTCAAGAAACAATTTGTCTGTTTATTGTTTTCTGTTCGTTCATCCATAACATTAGTTGAAAACATGATCGCCGGCATCTAAGTCTTGTTACACGCATTACAACTGCGAAGATGTAAGCCAATTTTATGCAATTTTTACTTTCGAGTTCAGCAACTACTGAATTTTATTTGAAGATATGTGTTACTAGTTATTCTAGATAGATAGTAAGAGATTTTTTAAAGGTAATTTGCGCTAATGGTCACGCAAAAACCGTTTTTGAAGTAACAACTTTAAGAAATCGCTTCTTTTACGGTGCATGTCATTTGTAATCGACTTTGTCTTGTTAGGAGGAACTAACTCAGTCCTGGTCATTTGGGGATTAATACTGTATTACGTTTTTCGTAAAATATTACCTTGCATTAAAACAGTAAATGCTTTTTGCACCACATCATTTACATCGCGATAATCGCGATACAAGTTTCGCGCGACAATCTGGCTTATCAGTAAAATACCCGAGCTTTGCGACAGAGTTATACGCTTCGGGGTTATATGCTTCTGCTCTACTATAATAGAGCTTTCAGCTGATGCATGTAACTTTGTCCTCAAGGTATTGCACAGAGAGGAGCCTGGGGCTAGAGTTTGGTCAAAATTGATGTTAAAATTACAACCCAAAGTAGCCATTTCTCAAAATTTCACTATATTCACCTGCCTTCTTGCATAACTTCCATACCTATACCACTGTTTACCTTAGTCACCCAATTATTAAAATCATTTGAGAAAAATTTGGCTTATTATGGTTTATTGAATTTTTGGAACAAACACTTCATGCTCCTCTAAGGCGATGCAAAATGGAATTTTGAGCATAATTCATTCAGGCCATCAACAAACTAAATTGTTGACAAGAAGCCCTTATTCTGTATTTGGTAAGTGAAAATGAATTGTCAAAGCCAAATCAGTTTCGTCCTTTAGAAATACACCGATTCCTACCCTTACATTGATCTAAAAGGGGCCTCTGATTAGCACAAAAAACACATGATTTAGCAAAACAAAGGTGATTTTATTCTTTGAAAACCTAGTAACACCACAGAACACAAATGATGATGTTCTGACGTAGATATAACGACCTTTTTTACAAGATGCTTAAATTTTTCTTTGATTTATATTCAGTTTCAAGTCATATTTCTAAGCATTACTCCAAGTATGTTAAGTCTCCATTTTTTGTCAGGCTCATTTTTTAAAAATATTTTTACTCGATATGTTTAGCTTATCAGACGGTTCGTTAACATATAATCTTCGTCTGACCTTGTAATAGCCTGAATAGTTGTTGTAAATACCCATCAGCAAAGGAACATGACCATACACACGTGGATTATACAAACATATACGAGCTTCAGTGAGCAGTATCGAGGTGAACTGTGATTTTCCGAGTCGTTTAGAGCTGAAAAAATGAAACCATCCATCCACAGTTAGGAGAGCTGCATGACAAAAAGCTTTTGTTGCTTTTTTAAGGAAAATAACCCAAAGAAAGCCATGCATTGAGATGATGCAATTATTATTATATCAAATTAACTGCCCGCCATTTTGGACTTGGAGAGTGTGAGGACTGAACCGAGTTCCCGTCCAATCCTTCTCCCATTTCGCGGGATTTTTTTTGTGTTTTTATCAGGTGTGTTCGAAGTTCTAGCAAGTGATCTGTTTCAGGATAATTTTATGATGGCATTTTATTCCTTTGGCGGGGTGAATGACCAGTGTGGTGTCACGTTGTGGGCTGTGCAAGGAACAAGAATGCTTCCTTTGTTGTCTTGCGATAGCGGCATGACTGCATGGTTAAGGTGTTTCGATACAGTTTTTCAGAGACCATACCGATATTTTCCTATCGCCTTAAACGGGATTTTATCTATGTCCGATCGCTATAAAATTTTCGCCAGTGATTGGCTATGGATTGAAGTTTGTCAAAATGTAGTTTTCACTAAAATCGATATTACTATGACAACAATAAACAAAAAAAATTGGAAATTTATAAAAGCCGAATTTTGCGCAATCTAGACCTGCTACTAAAAATCCAACACTAGGAACTTAAAGTTTGGTGTTTAGCAAATAACCTCCGTGAGAAGTAAAAAATTCTGTATGTTTGAATTCAAATAAAACGTGAATATATTTCAAACCTCGTATTTTCAATAGCCGTGATAAATTATTCAATGAAAAAGTTCCAAATAACTTAAGTTAATCTTAAGTACCGTCGGAATGCTGCTTAAATATATTTCGATGCTAGGAAAGTATGGTGTATTTTCGTTCTTACGATCTTGAAAACCAACCTGCTTTCTCACCACCTGTCTAAACGCGACTTTATTCTAAATTTTGACTTTCAACGCTTTTTTTAAATCAAATCCCGTAATCTTCATAATGTATGTAATAATGTCTGAAACTTTCATTAACATTGATTCACTTTAACACCTTGAAATTTCAAGACGAACCTAGCCTACGAAACGGCCAAAAATCTGTGTGACAAAATTCACTGTTTTGACGTAATATGCTAATGATTGCTAATTAATGCGCACGGTACATACCTCCATGACTAGTACATTTCAAAAAAAAGGAAAAACATAAGGCTTAATTTTTTACGAAATATTCTATCGCACTGAAATCTACTAATTGATTCCCTTGTTAATTCCCGGGGTCCTTACGAAGAGCACTAAAAATTCAACAAACTCATCGCAGCAATATCTTTGTCGAAAAAAAAAACAACAACAACAATAATAGGAATAACTGGAAGGCTGTTTTTTGTCTGCTCGAGCGGTTTGTTTACATTCAGCTTGTCACGCGGACACGCTTATCAAGCAATGCTAAGTTTGGCAATGCACAATTTCGAGCCGGCTTGCATTGAAACTCCACCGGTCTCCTTTATTTGCCTGTTTCGTCGAAGACAAGTGAACTTAAAATAGGCTCAGCTACATAATTCCGCAGGAACTGTTTTGGGAATTTTAGACGACCTTTTAATGACATTTTCTCGCTGAAAATGTCAATTTCATCGAAAAACTTAGATGCCGCATGTTGTCAAAGATCTTTGACGAAAAGGGTAAATAATGGAAACCAGTAACTGACTTGTGCATTGCATGATAAGAGTATGCACGTGACAAGCTGAATGTAAACAAGCAGCTCGAGCATATTCATATCGTACGTACTTGTCTTTTTTTGATAAATTTGTTGAATGTTTAGTGCTCTTCCTAAGGACCCAGGAAATTAACATGGGAATCAATCAACCATATACAGTATCGTAAATTATATATCATCGTCTATCTTCAAGCAAGAGTCCCCTTAACCGCGATAAGAGCCATTTGTGCACGTGTATGATCCCTAACCGATCTTTTGATTCACCTGTAGCTTTAGCATCACCAGGTCTTCCTCTTCTGCCCCAGACACACTTGAACCCTTCTACTTGTGCTTTACCCATGCAGTCATGCCGCTATCGCAAGACAACAAAGGAAGCATTCCTGTTTCTTGCACAGCTTACGACGTGACACCACACTGGTCATTTACCTCTCCAAAGGAATAAAGTGCCATCGAAAAATTATCCTTATCCAGCTCTCCTAACTGTGGATGGATGGTTTCATTTTTTCAGCTCTAAACGACTCGGAAAATCACAGTTCACCTCAATACTGCTCACTGAAGCTCGTATATGTTTGTATAATCTACTAATGTATGTTCATACTCCTTTGCTGATGGGTATTTATAACAACTATTCAGGCTACTACAACGGGTCAGGCGAAGAATATATGTTAGCGAACCTTCTGATAAGCTAAATTTATCTGGTAAAAATATAAAGAAAAAATGGGCCTCACAAAATACGGAGACTTAACATGCTTGGAGTAATTCTTAGAAATATCGGACGTGAAACTGAATATAAATCAAAGAAAAATTTAAGAATCTTGTAAAAAAAGGTCGTTATATCTACGTCAGAACATTTTCATTTGCCTTCTATGGTGGTTACTAGGTTTTCAAAGAATAAAATCACTTTTGTTGTGGTAAATCATGTGTTTTTTGTGATAATCAGAGGCCCGTTTTAAAGGTAAGAGTCGGTGTATTTCTAAATAACGAAACTGATTTGGCTTTGACAATTCATTTTCACTTACCAAATACAGAATAATTGCTTCTTGTCAACAATTTGGTTTGTTTGTGGCCTGAATTATGCTCAAAATTCCATTTTGCGTCGCCTTAGAGGGGCATGAAGTGTTTGTTCCAAAAATTCAATAAACCTTAATAAGCCAGATTTTTATCAACTGATTTTGATAAATGGGTGACGAAGGTAAACAGTGTTATAGGTATGGAAGTTATGCAAGAAGGCAGGTGAATATAGTGAAATTTTGAAAAATGGCTATTTTGGGTGTAATTTTAAAATCAATTTTGACCAAACTCTAGCCCCAGGCTCCTCTCTGTGCAATACCTTGAGGACAAAGTTACATGCATGAGCTGAAAGCTCTATTATAGTAGAGTTCATGGTCAAATTCATTTGGCAGCAAAATTTACCAGTGGGGTCTTATTACACTTTCAAAATGCTCCCTGGAAGACTGGATTTTTGGTGCTCAA
This sequence comes from Porites divaricata, assembly GCA_038088405.1. Classification (NCBI taxonomy): domain Eukaryota; kingdom Metazoa; phylum Cnidaria; class Anthozoa; order Scleractinia; family Poritidae; genus Porites; species Porites divaricata. The sequence goes on from JBBMOI010000004.1 coordinate 29,438,502, forward strand.
AGGGCAAAAAATGAGGCCCCCCCTGTAACTCCAAAACTAAAAGTCACAGAAGTGAGCCAAAGTGGCTTTTGAAATATCTCCTCACACTCAACTTCTGTGCCAAGTTTCAGCCAAATCGGTTGACCACAACTTTTGACCGCTGGAACACTTTCTCAGACAATGGCACTTAAAATAATATCAGGCTCTCTTTGTTTTAAAACGTTGAATGAAAAAAGTTTGAGCTATTGCCAGTCGAAAAACGTTTTTTGGTAAGGGATGAAAAAGATCATTCCTGATAACAGACATAAAAAGTTTATTTAAAAAGAACTTAGCCTTCGTCAAAAAGGAAAAGTACACACGCGAACGTACGGTCAAAGCCAAAGTAGCCCCGAAATATGAAACGCACCCAGTCATAAATTTAACAAATGTAGGGAGCAAATGTTTTTTTTTACTGTTTACAGTTGAAGATAGTTTAACCTACTATTACTATTAAGCTATAAACTTACCACAAAGGCTTTAGAATTACGGGTCGTGTACGTACTTCGCGGCCTTCTGTCCCACATGCAAATTTTATTAGCTTCCGAAGTTCGGGCATGCACAGAAAGTAAAATTTAGTCTAAATTTGGAGACTTTCTTTTCGTTTTCTCTCCTCCCCTCTTTTTGTGCTTTTCTTGCCTATTTCTTTTTCCTTGGCATTTCAGGTGGGCTTCATTTTGATGGAAAAAAAAAAAAAAAAAATTGGAAAAGCTTTTTTAAGAGCCAATTTCTGTAATTTTCGAAAATCGGTTGACAGTCGTCAATTTTTTAATTTCCTCATCTTTTGCCCAAATAATCTCTATAGTACACTAATTTCAAAAATCACGTTAAAACTTGTAACTGTTTTTTTTTTTTATTTTTTCAGGAATCAGGCAAAGTTTGAAAAACTCTAAATCGGCGCTCTTTCGAGTAAGAAATTAGCGAAAATTTAGTATTTTCTTCGCGCTCGTACGTAACTGGATCTCCAAATGAAATCAAGTCACAAAACAGACACACCCTTTTACTTTATAATTCAGCAATATAAATTTTAAATAAACCCTTTAAATGTGACTCTGCTGGCTGCAAGAAGAAACACGGTTTCAGCACTATGAGACTCTCCAGGATACTTACAGTTCAGGCGATTTGTGTCCGCGCCCCGTCGAGAGACCAAAAACAGAAGGGTATTTTGATACCAGGAAAGCGCGTGAAACAAGTAAATTTCAACGGGATGTTACTAAAAGGAGGAACGGGGAACGGGGAACGGGGAACGGGGAACGGGGAACGGAGAACGGAGAACGGAAGTAAAATAACCAGAAGTCAGCGGTATCCTCCATAAAAACCCCAAAAAATGTCCGATCAAGAACCCGGTAAGATCGATGATGGAGGAGCGTCGAAACAACAGTTAAGGTCGCTATTTTACTAATGAACTAATTATGCTCTTGAGGTGCTTGAAATAATACGGAGGTAATAATTGCATGACATTTTTCACCTTTTTGCGTTTTACTGAACGACAAAATATGCTCCAACAGCAGTTGAAAGAAGCTACAGTCGGAACAAAAACTCTCAAAGCACAGCCATATTTGGAACTCAAGCGAATCTATACTGTGTCTAACTCACAAAGCAATAAACTACTTTTGCTTGACGCGTTTCGTAGGGTTTTGGCTTCAATACATGCTGAAAGATAACGTAGATCGAAGCAGTCAGGTGTATTTCCTCGACAGTAATAGTGTGGCAGTACTAGTGGAGCTCCTTCCTAGCTGAATCGTTTTTTTCAGGCCCAAATTAAAACATGTTGGCGAGGAGATAAAACTGTAAGTCTAATAATATTATATTTACAAACCTATTATGAGAAGTAAGTGCAAATTGTATTATGTGAAAAGATAAGATGGATCAGGTTATTTAATACCTCAATAAAAGGCAACTTTAAACATATTAACATGCAATGTGCCAGGAATATCAACCATACCTTGCTCTTAAAGATGACAGTTGTTTAAGAGCAAATGGCTATGCTGTGGTTTTATTTTATTATAACCATGGTTTAAATTTTGTTTCCCTTTGTTTGGGGGTATGGTAATATGAATTTTGTAATTATGAGTTCAAACAAAGAGATTAAAATTGAAACTTAGGATAAAAGTGAACCACAACTGAGCTGCAATATTAAGTGTTGCAAGTGTACATGGGGAAGTTCTTTGGTTGGAAGGTACTTTCTAAAGGCTAGCTGTTAAAACATGCATGGGAAGTATACTTCCTCTGCTTAGCCCTCTGGATGCCTCTTTTTTTCTAGGGGGAGTCCTTTAATGTTTTTGCAGAGGGGAGCTCCACTTCTCTTTAATGAACGTTATTTTTACTGTGGAGAAATATATTTCAAGCTCAGTGTAAAACTGAATGTGTCAGTGACTTAAACCAGTTAATATTGTCAAGCTGCTTTATTAGCTTAATTCAGTAATATTGCAACTTGCACCTACCATCAAGCATCACATCATCAATGTTGCAGAGGTTGGCAGCTTCTTAGAAGGTGGTTGATAAGCCTTGTTTCAAGCAAGCTGTCTGTAGTTTTGGAAATAAAGAGTTCAAGGTCTCACGCAAGTGATGGGAGGCAAAAGATTGGAGTGCGAATATGTAAATAATATCATTTTATTATTCTGTGATGAAACAATTTGTTTCAGGTCAATTCGCACAGTATAGACCAGTATAATGACCCTAATGGAACCAAATTCACTCATTTTCCTCACCCTAATTAGTAAACTTCAAAGTCTTACAGTGGCCATTTGTCTTTCTGCAAAATACCCCTGACGACCCTTTCCTGAATCAAAACCATTGGATTGCATTCAATGCAAGATTCTCACTCACTGCAGATCCTCAATTAACCACCCCCCCCCACCCCCCACTAAGAATGAGATCCCAAACTCTTCCCTTTCTTTTGAAGAAAAATGAAAATTATCTTAAAATAATCAAAGTACCTCTTCATGGGCACAAAACGTTTGGTGCAACTCATACCATACAATATCACTGTATCAAGTACTGTTCTCAGTGCAGGAGGGGGTACTATAATGGCCTAAACAGAGAGGCTCCCCCCAAAAAGGTTTCCTTTTTCAGGCTTCAGGTATATGAAAGGGAAGGGTCTCTTTTTATAGTTGAAGTATATGAAAGGGACATCTGTCATTTCAGTCAGCTGAAGGATCAAAATGAAATCAGTCACAGGCGCACTTTATGGATGTGAGAGACAAGAAAACCTGTTTTAGCGATTTATTCATATTGTAAAGATGGTGTATTTACAGCACTCAAAAAGGGATGCAGCGTTCAAAAATTAGGTATGTGAAAGAGGTACCATTTTGTTACTGCAGGGTATACAAAAGGGGTACCTTTTCTGTCTAAAATGGTACATACAAAGGGTAAGGGGTTGGTCCCTGGGGCAGAGCCTCTTCGTATAAAACTTCAGTGAGAACCCCCCCCCCCCCCTCCCCTCTGGGTTACTGTTACTGTAGTCTGATTCTTCTCTTTAATTTCTTTGATACTGTGCTTCATTAAATGAATTTTTATTCATTTAAAAGCTTCCTTCCCCCTTTTAAAATCCCGATATGTTCATGAAACATTGAGTAAGTGTAATGTGGCCACTATACACATACAGTTGCGCGGGAGGGGGGGGGGGGGGGGGGGCTCTCACTGAAGTTTTATACGAAGAGGCTCTGCGTTTAGTCCGAGGCTAAACGACGGAAGATGTATCGAGCCACCTCGCGTTCAGGGGGCGTGGCAGGGATTTCACGCCTTTTACCATTCATTAATTAAGAAATTCCGCTGGCGATGAATAACATGCCACACACATTTTAGCATCGATTTTGCGTGTTTACAAATATCTCCTTTCGAAACAGTGATTTTATACAGTTTCTGGGACATTGCTCCAAATAAAATCGGCAAACATGCTCAGGTGAAACATTTTCCTAATCGAAGCGCTAAGCATGCTCGCGTCACTGCAGATTAAAACGGTTAAGCTTCCCGATAAAAAGTCAGGCATTTCTGACAGAAGGTGTACAACATTTCCCTGGGCGGGCTGCTTCAAAAACATGTTGGCTTACGTGATTTATCCGCAAAATACCCAAAATCCTTTTTGTGTTTGGCACTGTACTATGAAAGCGTACGTTTTATAGAAACGACGACTTGTCGACTACATGTCAGTGTCGGCAACTTAAACTAAACCTGTCTGACGACCAATCAAACGCCTGCGTTGCTGGTACAACGCGCTCCGTGAACGCGAACTGCAGTTATGTTATTACAGTCCCTCTATTTTTCTCGTCTCTATTTAATTAATCCCCGACTCCCGCCCCCTCAGTACATTTGAAAATCAATATGGCCGCCATTAACGGCAGGACGCGCTGATATCTCGACAATCTCACGTAAAAATAGGGGAATGTGAACAGTCTAATTTTCCTTCAAACCCAACACCAGCAGTCCCTCCTTTTCTTGCCATGATAGGAGGACACAGTTTTCCCCCATGTATTGACTGGTTAATGCGCATGCGCCCATGGCAGAGGAGTTGGCGTTTAGGGGAGCGCTGGCAAGTTAACATTTAAACTATCAGGCCACAATTTGTAAATTTCACACGATTTTAATTCAATTATAGATTAGGATATGAACATAACAAATGTATTGTTAATGTAATGTTTAATAATGTACTGTTATCTCAACCACATTAATGTTTTCAACTGGTTACTTCGAAGGTTAACTGAAGGAAGGTTATGATAAGGTCCGAAATTCGTTTTTAGGTACTGTATTCATCTAACATCCTTGTTACCCTGCTGAAAAATATTGAAAACCAGAGAAAAAGGCAAAAACACATTGTTTCAGTCCAGAAAGTAAAGGTTCGCTTCTCAATAACCAGCACAAGGTATCTCGAGATCCACAGAAAGTCATAGAACGGGAGGGTGGTGAGGTCGGATGAAAGGTTCGATCAAGTAATTTTTAGGTTATAATTCCATACATTTTTCGCTGTTTTCCCTTATTGAAAAAAACCTCTGCCACCTTTACTGTCTATTTCTTTTGTTCAATTTTGAAAGGTCCCTATAAGAGAAAAATTATCATTGACTTAAAAGTACCGGTAGTAACAAATAACCTCACCTCACGGTCACGTTAATGACCTAGCCACGGTAACGACGCCAACGTGGACGTGGGCGTCGACGACGACGTCGATTACGCCTTCGTCGACGAAATATTCTTCGTCCAAAACGTTTAACACCACGAATGAAGCGTCTACCACCGCGAATGACGCGTCTTCCGAAACGTCTTGTGTGATCGACAATACGCTTTCCACCTCGAATGATGCGGCCTACTCGACGCGCAATACGTTTTCCTCTTCGAATGATACGACGAATGCCTCTGCCAATGAGTCGAAAGCGAATTCTTATTGGGTCTTGATTTGAAGATAAAGTGTCACCCTGTTCATAAAAGTGCTGTAGATTTCTTGGGTCTTTATTGCCCTTCTCTTCACTCTCACCAGATTCATCTTCGTCTTTTGGACCAAGATTAGATTCACTGTAACGAATTTGCTTCGAGTGTTAAAAATAGAATATAATTTACTCAAACGTTCACGAATTCTAATTTTGACAGTAGTAATCGAAGTACAAACATAGAATACCCTCCTACCATGCAGAAGTTTAGCCCTATGAATTAAACCTTCCTTAAATTTTTTTATAGGTTTGTGTGGAATTAAGACTCTTAGAGAACGAAGACCTCATTGATACACTGAACGTAATTTCTGATAACAAATACTAACGATTATGCATTCTTCTTTTTTTCTCTTTAATATAGGAGTACAACAAAACATTCAGGGATAAATTGTCTTACTTCTCGACAAGAACAACAGCTTTATTTCACTAGTATTCCCACGTGAGTACACGATATTACCTATTATTTATGCTATAAATCTTAAATCAAAGTAAAAGCTATAATTAAAGAACAAGTTTTTGTGTATATTCCATACATGAATGTATGTATTGAGCAGCTGTAAGTCTGTAGATATGAGGATGAATTAAATATAATGAAGAGGCTTTTTTCATTGTTGTCAAAGTTGATAAAAAGGGGGTATCAGTATTACTAATGTAGGTTGAGTTAGATCGTCCGAGTGAACGTAGTCCTGAATAGGACTGTTGTTGTTGACAGTGACTGACGGTTCGACAACCTGTGCGGTAGTCATCTTCAGAGTCGAAGTGAGTTGTATCACGTCATTTAATGGTATATTATACTCTGGTTATTGATCTGATTGGTCAATTAAGTCACGATGTTATTGGTCGAAGACTCGTAATCAGTAATTGGTGCGTTTCGATCCTTCTATTGTCACAGTTAAACAGTAGTCTATTGTTAGTCAAATAGTCAGTTCTCTAGTCGTTCTCTCGTAGTTAGTTTTGCTTGATCTCGTCAATAAGTCGTTTGTACGGCGCTGGTAACTGTCGGCTACGATTCAGTGGCGTTTGTTCTAAGTTAGTAAACCAGCTTTCTAAAGTAAGACGTTGATAGTAGTCTGTAGAATACGTTATACATGTCGCAGAGTCCCAGTCAATTTGATGTTTCGTCTGTAACTGATGCTCGGTAATGTGATTGTTGACGTCACCATTCCTCGTCGCTCGTTTGCAATTGTGTTCGGTCAGTCGCGTGCTAAGGTTTCTGCCGGTTTCACCAATATAACAAGCCTGGCAGTCGCAGCATTTGGTCTTGTATACTGCTCCCTGTCTGTCCTCCTGTTTGTCTTTGTCCTTGACATTAGTAAGCAGGCGTCGTAAAGTGGTTATGGGTTTGTGTGCAACAGGTTGTAATGTACGTGCAATAGTTTCAGAGGTGCCTCTGATGTACGGTAAAGTCGCTGTCGTAACAGGGCCAGAGTTGACGTTCGTCTGAGTGTTGGAATCAGTGTTGCTGTGGGTGTTCCGTCTAACAAAGCCCGTGTTGTAATTGATCTCACTAAAAACGTTGTTAAGATAATCAGTCTCGTCTTGTAGACTGTCAGGTGAGTCGCAAACTAGTTGCGCTCGCCTCGTCAAAATCCGGATAGTTAAGTAGCCTTTTGAGTGGTCGGGTTTTACGAAGATCTAGTAATCGGTCGGTATGTGTTGGTTGTTGTCGCGAGTGACCAAGCAGTCTAGGAAAGGTACTTACCATTTTCTTCGATCTCCCTGGTGAACTGTATGTCCGCGTTCCGTCTTTGGGTACGGCGGTGAATGTGTCGTCAACGTAACGTAACCAGAGAGAGATAGTTCGCGACGGAAACTGGAGAGCCCATAGCTGTACCGTGGAACTGTTTGTAGTGTTACTGAAGATACGTCGAAGTCAAACACAGAGGTTGAGTAGGTCCATGATGTCGTCTGTAGGTGGTGGTAGTTCAGCAGTAGAGTTCTTAATAGCGTTCTCAGTACAGTCTAGAAGTTGAAGTGGAATACTGGTGAACAGTGATTTCACGTCAAAGGAGACTAGTTTGTGGTCGTCCGGTATCTGTATCGTCTTAATGGCGTCAATAAAGTTCTCAGTCCTATTCAGGACTACGTTCACCCGGACGATCAAACTCAACCTACTTTTGAAATGACTCCTGGGTTCAAACCTTTCACAGTATTACTAAATAAATGTTTCTGTAAAAGTTAGATCGAAGACTATCGTAAAGATTTCAATCTGTGAGTGTAAGTGTAATTCGTGTTCAACTTCATTTAAGTGGCAGAAGGGGCAAATTCGAAGATCTTCTGGAGTTTTCGGTATTGCGGTATGTCCGCCCGTTTCAATTTGTTAGCGGTGGTTGCCGAGTCTGAATTTTTTATTCAGTGTTTTTGGGTCAGTATTCATATTGGTGATTATGTTCAAGTAATCACTTTTGTGACAGTCATCGAAATCATCGTAAGCAACCGGTCACCATTATCAAATAAAGTTTCTTGGTCGTCTTCTTCGCTGTCATCATCATTCAAATTATTTTCTGATTCTCTGAATCAAGAACAAGTTTGAATCGTTTAGCAAACATTTTCCGTTTAAAGGCCAAAAATGTATTGCTAACAACTCTGTATAGTCCCTGTTTCGACCTATTTCATTGGCTCTGATCTATTTGTATGCTAGAGTGAAAAGCACTTTCTGCATGCTGAAGTCGTTTGATGTGATATTTAGCATGTAACGAGGGAAGAACAAAGAAGAGTCTTAAATTCTCGACAGAAGTGGAACCTATGACCGCCCGAACTCCGAACGAAAGCATGCCCAAGGCCAAGGTTTATGGCTGGTGTCCTAGCTGAATACCGCAAGGATCAGCAATACCGAGAAAGTACCCTAGGTGATAGAAGAAAGATGGTAAATTTAAATTTCAGTGGACTGCTGGTAATTAAAAAAATGAGAATATGGTTTCACTCGCCATGAATGCATTCACGTAGAAGCAAAGTGCAACTTTGGATTTGTTTTTTTTTTTCCTTAAATAGAAGTTTCTTTAATTGCTGCCGCAGTGAGTGAGCCTGAAGCGAACGAACGAGGCAGCTCTCTAATCGGCAAAAAATCACATTATAGGGGCATTGAATCACTTTTTGCCAAACGCAAGGAATTGTGGTTATGTGCGAATGGAACATTTACGATGCGCAATGCACTCGCAAGGAATTTTGGTTATGCGCGAAAAAAAACATTCAGGATGCGCAATGGACTCGCAAGGAACTTTGGTTATGCGCGGATGGAAGATTTAGGATGCGCAGTAGACTCGCAAGGAATTGTGGCTATGCTGGAATGGGAGATTTAGAATGCGCAGTGGATTACCACGTGCTTTCTATTGACACTGATTTTCAACTGCAATTTGAATAATTTGCAATGTCGTTAAAGTATAGAAAAAAAAGATCTAATTAGAAAACAAACAACTTTGCACGTGCTGCATACTTTTGCAGTTGGCCGACACTTGTCGACCGAAAACCGAAGGCATTCATGATGAATTCGTCATAGTCGATGCCAAAGCAGAATGAAAGAAAAGTTCGAAACCTCTGTATATTTGGGTTGGTTTTCGGAAACAGAAAACGCTAAGACCAGCAAAATAGCGTAGCATATGGACAAAGAAAAAGCATCACTGGAGCAAGCAGCCGTTTAAATATCTTTCAAGCAATCTTTCAAGCATACATGTACTTTCACAAAATGCAATATTTTTTAAATTCAATTTTTTAAGCAAGGACCAGCTTACTGTGATTAGGGTTAAGCACTGAGAATACTAATTTAAGCACAAACCATACTGGTTAGGGTTAAGCCCTAAGAATAGTGATTAGGGTTAACTGTTATCTTTTCATTACTACCCTTTGCATAGCGCGCAAAGCGCGAATGAAAAACACCACGACATATATGGAGTGTGACTCTTGCTGGGTGTCTAATGGACACAATGGACCCGCGCGAGATTTATTGACAAGATATCTTAGCAATACAGTTCAACAATGATCTTAAAAGTAATATAAAAAATTACAGAAATAATATAAGTTCTACATAAACGAAAATTTGAATAATATGGAACGTGACAGAAAATAGAATCAAAGGAATGATACACTACCCGGTACGAAAACCCGGAATAAAAAACCCACTGGGACAAAAAAAAACCGGGAACGTACTCCTCGATCGAATGCAGTGTATCGAGCTCCGAGGATTAGAACTTTAGACTAACTTAGGAACTAATAATAAGTTTGGTCACCGACAACGGCTGTCCAAAAGGCGAGATAGCCAAAAAAGCGTCTACGTCGATATTTATACAAATATTCATAGAGTATAATCAAATGTAATTACGTAACCTCTATTGAAAGACTGACAGAAAAAATTGACACAAAGGTGACAAAAATGCTACGAACCGTAATGAAACAGCTTTTCAACTACACGGTGTTACGTTGAAAAGCATTTAGTATTTTGGGTTGGGGTTTACGGTATAATATTTGAATAAAATCATCACCTTACAGCGAAACCACGGTGGTCTAGTGGTTAGAGTAGTGGTATGCAGACCCTGTGCTCCGGGATCGAGTCCGCTTATATTCGAGTTATTTTTTTTCCCTTAAATTTGAAGAGACTTACACTTTGACAACATTTTTTGTTCAGAAACTAAGTCTCTCAGTCTATTCTTAATCGACGTATGATAGTTTGGTCTGGCTAGGATTCTTCGGTCAAAATTATTGAAAAAAAAAAAATTGATCGGACTGCCGATCATTTAGTGTTTTGAAAATCTTGACCGGTTACCGGCCATATATAGCCGCAGCCTTTATTATTTTCCAGCCTTTATTATGTTCTAAGAGGGAATCACACAAGCAGCATTAGAGCTACAAGCCCCAAATGTATGTATCATATTTATCAAAAATTAAACATAACTGCCCTCCAAAATTTTTTAAATTGGTGTTTCGCGAATTCTCAAACCTATCTTGTAGCACAGATCAGAGTCGAACAAATTTCCTTAAACTTAGCAGATGAAATAAACAGTCTTAAACTCAAAAATTTTAAGTTTCGTGGTAATCGCTCTATTTTTGTGCGAACAGAAAGACTGAATACCGTTGTTAGAATGTTTGCTCGCATCGCCAAAGTAAAGCTTCAAAATAAATTTCAGTCATTCAGTTGAAAGCGAGGATGATTGAACTTTTACATTATCAAACATTATCTGGGTACCTCTGACGCGACGCGAGCACGTTAGAAAAATACTAAAACTGGCTCATAATTGATAGTTTAAGTCACCTTAATTAAACGCGATACTCAAAAGGAAGATAATTTCTAAATTTAGGTCATCTGGGTCATCACTGACAAAGATTTTTGATAGTCCTCTTAGCCTCATATCACCTTCTACTAAACACTTCACACTTAATTTAAATTTCCATTTCTTCACTATTCCTTGCCTACGGCAGCATTTCTATACCCTTTAGGTATACTAGTTTAATCGTTAAAAGGCTACTTGTCCATTCCAGGGTCACTATATTTATCATCGCTATTATGTAAATCATTTTTGTGCAGTGCCAGTGTTATCCTGTCAATTTCATCCGCTATGTTGTAGCGAATTTTGTTGTAGGGAATTTGTAAGGAATTTATCCACTTGTAAAACAAAGACTTTAATAAAAAAAGGTAGAGATGCATGATTTGTGCAATTTCTCATTTTAACCCTTTAAGCCCCAATATCCAAAAAAACAATTTCTCAACACTGATCTCTGTATATTTTCTAACAGAACATAGTTCAGAAAATGTTATAAAAGATATCAGAGAGCAAAGCATTATCCCTTTGGTGGTCATCTGATGTATCAGATATATTCTCATTACTGACTTTTTCTCGTGATTATTTAACAATTAGTCGCCGAAGGCGACGTGAATGTCGGCGAAAAGTCACCGAGACGAAGTCGAGGTGACTATTCGCCAATATTCACGTCGCCTGAGGCGACTAATTGTTTTAGTATAATTACATTGATGATTATTCGAGAAAATAAAATTATTGATCAATTTCCGACCCCGAAGCATCAAAAAATCTGGCTGCCATTTTGAAACTGCTAGCCTTCAATGCTATAATCACCGCGCGGTGATTATAGTGGGATAGTGCGAAGCTCCTAGCCAATCACAGCGCTCTGTTTTCGATAGTCATCGATGTAATTATACTAAGTATTGATATTGTTCTGAGAAGATTGAGGTTAGTTACTCTTACGGGAATAAATGTTTTACCTTTCCTCTTCATCATCATCGTAATCATCGCTGTCGTCATCATATAAATCGTCCTGTTCGTCCTTCTTCGGTGTCATCGTCTTCCAAACGATGTTCTGATTTACTAAAACAAAAACATAATTCTTGTCTTCTTTTCAGAGGCTCAGTAACACGAAGTTTGAAACGTTTAGCAAATATTTTACGCGTATATCAGGCCAAAAAATACTGTAGGCAATTTGCGATTCACTGTATATTTTTGTCACTTTTTTTTTACTGCGATGTTTTCAGTTAAGTCGTTCTATAGCGAGTTGACGAGTGCGGCACCAAGAAAAAAAATTATTATCGAGTCCCTTACAGGGTCCTGAGCCTACGTTTAAAGACACAAAATTCACACTGATTCAGTGAATGGTAGTGGTAATGGTAACACATCTTTTTTACTGCTATGTTTTCACTTAAGTCTTCCTGATGAGCATGGGACAAAAAAAAAATCTTGAGTCCCTGACGGGATTGAAGTCTATGACCTCTTAAACACCAGGTGGTTGCTCACTATCTAGCTATTGAGATATGAAGAGCCTCGTAGTAGCAAGGCCAAACATGTATACAAGGTTTATATTTGAAAATTGTCCTACGCAGGATGAGCAATGTCGATCGAGGTCAAGCGTACTGTATGGTGATCCCCGCCCCCCCCCTCCCCAAAAAAAAAAGGGTCAATTTGAGTTGCGAACAGTAATTCCAAAATTAAGATTCAATGTCGCACTCCTTTTACTTAGAACTGGAATAACCTGTATGCCTTCACAAGTGCAATTTCACTGTTACTGCTAAAAATGTTATCCTGTCATTCATTTAGTAATTTTAAGCACTTTTAATGTATTTATATGTTAGGGAAAATGAACTTTGGAGTAAACAGTGTTTTTAATAGAAATATAATTTCATGTAATTAAAGCAAACTTGTCCAATTCAGTATCACCATTTTATCGTCACTGTCACTTTCTTCTGCATCAGTGTCATCCTCGTCAATTCTGCCGGCTACATTTTTTGTGCCCAAGAGGAGTTCACTGAAGAAAATAAGTATTTTTAATTGGTGCTAATTTTAATGTTGGGTCATAGTGCTACATTAAGAAGCGCCAGTTTTTTTAGTTCCAGTGAGAAAAATTACGTTGCAAAGTCTCAACCTTTGAGCTTTAATTATGGGAGAAGAACCTGATCATTTAACATACGGAGCTAATAAAATAATGGAAGTTCCACTGCGTGTTTCAGTATAGAACCCCTCTGTGACCACATTGAGACAACTACTCAAACGCGGTTGGGTTGTAATACTGAACAAACGGCTGTTGTTTTACTGGCAAATAAATACGGTTGACGTAAAACTTGTGAGCCTATAGAAATCTGTCCAAAGAAAACCAAAAATCCATCGCTGAACTAGCGAACAAAGTCATCTCTCACTGCCGAGCTAACAATGCAACTTAAAAAAATAAACGGCTTGGTCACCTGACCCAAAAAGGGCGCGAAAAACACACTACCGCGCGGTCCTGGGCTGGCTAGCAGCCACACCCTCCCAAAAATATTATGCCATAAAACCACATCAACTCTTTGTAAATGTGACTAACCTTTCTGCTTTATCGAGCTCTTCACTGTCTTGAATTTTTGTGCGAAGAAGTTCTCTGGATGGAAAGGCTAGTGCTACAGTTAGCACACAGCCAACCAAAACAAGCAGAAGAAGGGTCTTCATTCTCGAACAAATGACCGACCCAACTAGAGGGAAATTCGAAATGCCTAGCCTTTTAAACTTGCTGTGTGCTGATTAACATAAAGAGCTTTTAATAGCCGTGCAAAAAGTCACAAATAAGGTGTTTGCCTATCCTGATAGTGCTTGTTTACTATTAATTTAGTTATTTTGGACGCTGTGGAGGTTTTCTCAGTGTGTGACCTTTTCAGCTGTTAAGTGACATTCTGTTCTGGTAAAAGCATCACGCAAGCCGTTTAATAACAAGTGTACACTATTATCATGAAGCCATTATTACAAGGGATTGATAAATTAATTGACTCGATAGCCAGTTCTTTAAGGTGGCTCTGTTGTTGTTGTTTTCATTTTCAACTTTTTTTTTACCATTACTTAGATGATACACGATAAGAAGGAGCTAAGAAGTGCATGATACACCTTCTATGTTGTGTTTCAGCTGATGCAGTAAGCACAATATGAACTCCACTATATTTACACAAGTACGCGATAGTTGGACAATTACGACTTTGACTATCCATTCATTTGAAATCATTCCTACTTAGTTTGTGCCCTTTAGTTCAAAATGTTCTTATTCGAAAGTTTTAAAATAACGTCGCCTTTCACTCCTGTGCTGGATTGTTATTGACGTTATGGTCATGGATTCGAAGAGGCTTTGATTTCATATTGAAAGGACCTCTTCCTTATCTAAAGGGTCTATTTTAATAAGCTTTTAAGCACATCAACTCATTGTAAGGACAATACTGCAATTGTGACTCTGTTAATTAATGTTGCTCTCAAAAGACATAAGTAGCTCCTAAGCAGGATCTTATATTTGATCATCAAACGAAAGATCGAGTAAAGTACATGCTAAAAAGAGAGTATATATCCCTTTTTGTGTTTTTATATTTATGTAGCTTTAGTATCTCCTTTTTTGCAATAATATGACAGTTATCTTCTGTCAGAACGAGTTGTATCACGTCTGTTGATGTTATTAAGGTCATTCCTCTGAATTGCATTGCGCATCTCTACTGCGCATAACATTGCAACACTAGTCACGCAATCTTTTCAAGATGGCTACCGTCGGCGTCGGCACCAAGTCGAGAGATAAAAGAGGTTTTTTTGTAAGTTCAAAAGAAAGGGGAAGACGCGAGAGGTTAAAAAATATTTGGAAAAGGAAGTGTTGTAATGTGGAAGGTGATGGGGGCGTTAGCACAAAAAAGAAATGCATCGAAGCCCGCAGCTGCAACTTTCGAGGCAGACGAGTGATCGAGTTAGACGTGCTGGCCAAAGCCCTAGATAGTGGTTGCAGTGCATGTGGAAAAGCTCTTCAGCTATCAAACTGACTATCTCCGGGTTGGGTAGTTTTTTGTATATCATGTGCGGCGATCCGGAATGTGGAGAGGTAAATGTGTGCACCAGAAACAAATCGCATCGTGCCGCCGGTGCTGGTCGCGGCCGACCAATTTTTGATGTAAACACCAAACTTAAGCTTGCCTCAGGTACAGTAGGTATATTTATTTGATCAGCAGCTTTTATCTGAACATTTTTCCGAGCTTCATCATAATTTAACAATCATAATACCGTGTAATAACTAACTTTAATTACATCTGTACGAATAAGTGCAGTTAAATTTACTATGTTTTTTTCCTGGAAAGAGAAATGGGCCTGCCCGCCTGGGAACAGAAAATGATGGCATAGCTTCTAAGCGAATACCGGCACCCCCCTCTTTTTTTCGCTTATTTGACTCTAAAAACAATAGGCTGCCTACACAAAAAAAATGGACAATTTTCTATGTTCAGAAAAAAAGATATAAAGGAAAGTATAAAGCCAATACTCATTTTTTCATTTAAATTATTGTAACCATGGTAACGAATTTAGGGTAGTGCTTCCTCGACATATGCGTTTTCGTACCAAAAGCCTTTTGAAAGTGTTACTCTTGTCCAACTCTAAATATGTATAGCCTCATTTCGCACAATCAATAAAATTCTGAGTGTTATTAGGCCTAATTATTAATATAGTCCATGGTGCAAGGCAGCAAACCGGAAGTGTTGAAAATTACCTCAAAGGGGGTATGATTGAGCCCTCGCAGCTCTTAAAGGAATACCGGCACCCGCCTTTTTTATTTTGATTTCGAAGTCCCAGTATGATGAATAGTTAATAGACGAAATTTGAGAAAAAATCTATGTTAAGTTCTATTTCAGGGGAATGACCTTAACCAGGAAAACGTTGTTTGCAGGTAATGTCGTACCGTATGACCAATTACTGTTAATGTCTATACGATAGGCCATTTTGACTATGGCGGAACTTGTTGTTTTCCTTTTTATTTAAATTTTATAATCAAAGCGAAGTTAAAATAAAAAAATCTATTTTTTGTACAAGAAAGTAGCTAGAAAAATGACGTCATATATCGTGCAAATAGCCTATTGCAAAAGGACATAATTATGTACATTTTTCCTAGATTTGGAGGTAAGAAAGATCACCCCAAGCCAAAACTGAGCTATTGCTCTGTATATTAATATTGATCAACCTACTTTGAGCAACGTAACAAATATCGCATGGATATAAAATTCTATTTTGTGGCAAGCTGGTGGCTGTCACTCGCCTACCCGAACTACGATGGGCAAGCCAACTTCTTCTGCATTTCCTTACAAAACTGAGCGAGTCGTGTACATGAGAAACAATCTCCGGTCAAGGCGAGAACGAGCTAGCGCTAAGCCAGCGCTGTTTTTAGCTCTTAGCTCGGGCAGTGGGGTCAACCTTTTTTACTGTATAAACGCCCGCCAAAGGTGATTCGGTTGGTCCAATGTTTTAGAATTTTATTCCACGGCCGGATGAACCGTAAGCGGAGCTATCCGTGGCTGCGGCTTACGAGTAAAGCAAGAAATGAGTGAAATGAAACTAGGACAGCAACTCATACAGCGATCGCTCATTTGTCGAATTTGATCCATGGAATCTACCAGGAGCGATAAAATGCACGAAAAGAAACTGAGGCTTATCACATATGGCAGGGAAAAGAAAACCATATATAATATAAGACGCAATTTCGACATTTTTTCTACTTCTGTTTCTCTTGAAAACTTTTGCAAAGGCACATATTCACCAAAACCGATCGTACTCAAAGTTATGAACCACGCGTAAAAAATCTCTAAGAAACTCCAGTTTTCAGTAAAGGAGGTTGACAAACTCGCCAGCATGAGATGCTGGAAAACAATCATACAACCCGACACACAGAGTGTCTTCAATTTCACATGTCTCGGCTCGGTCCTCTTGAGAAGAATGGTCTCAGTTTTGATAACCAGGATCTGACGCCGATGGCTAAGTTCCCCCAGCGACTTCATGGCCAGCATGGTCATAGGAATGCCAATGATGAAATCACTGAGTGAAACTTTTTGTAATCATTACAAAATGATTTTTCAATTCCCACTGTACATTTAAGCGCATTTCACTTCCTGTTTTGAAACCTTCATCGTTGACAGTACCTTGGAATAATTTAGTATTTACCTCTTAACTGAAAACGCTGACAGAGAGAAATAACTTCCATGCGTTAACTGTGGCTTACCTATCGTGGTAAGAGCAGCGACAACGAAATTGCAGCTGTTGAAAAAATTCCAGTCCAGTTCTTCTTTTGCCTTCATTGCTTCAGCGGCTCTTTTGACAAAACTATTAAATTCATTGTCTGTCATGTTGTATTTAAGGTCTACTTCATTTCTTAGGTCTTTTAACATCCTTTCCATTCGTTGGTGTGCTCTTTCGTCCAATTTCTCGATCATGGTAAAAATCCAGGCCATAAACATGCCATACATTTACATTATGAGGATCCGTATAATTGCCTTGCTGAGAAGAGGATTCATTTTGCTATAAAAAGGGAATTGGTAGTAAGATAAAATTACTTCATATGTTACGCAATCTATTACACTTATTACATATTACTATTATTATTATTATTATTATTATTATTTTCCATTATTTATGCAGGATTCACCCTTAAGCAGAGATGATATCAATAAGGGCCCTAATCAATGAGAATTTTATCTAGTAAGAATATAACAAAATATGGAAGTGCAGATACAAGAAAAACACATTTAAAAAAATCTTTGGCATCAGTTTGTATTGAGATAAAGATTTGCACAGATATGCTGAGTCGGGAAGTCCATCAGTGTAGGTTTTTGCTCCTTTTGCATAAAATGGAAAAATAACATGAATGAAATACACTGTTTCTTGTCATAGCATCATTGAGTGAATAGTTAATCGGTATATCGGCATAATGTAAAATAAATACGTCTCTTACTGGAATCAGACCCTTCAACAATCACAAAAACTCAGTTTTTATTGTGCAATCAAAGACGAATATAGCCCCTCGCCGTACCTAGCTTTAACAAGAAAAAACCCTTCTAGAAAAGCATTGGTTAGATTTAGAATAAGTAGTCATCAACTTAGAATTGAAACAGGTAGATACGAAAAAATCCCTCGCGAAGAAAGGATATGTTACTTTTGTACAGCTAACAAAATTGAAGATGAAAATCATTCTTACTATATTGTAAGGCTTATTCTCAGATCAGAGACACATTTTTCTCCAAACTAGAAACTAAAATATCTGACTTCAAATCACTTTCACACGATACTTTAATATCTCTTCTTATGAATTCTTCTGATTATTTGATTAACTGTCAGCTAGTTTCATTTATCTCGCAATGCTTTGAATTAAGAACCAAATTAATATCAATGAATGAATGAATGAGAACTGAAACGTTTTGTAATGTTTTGCACGTACTAATTAGTTGCATTAGTTCTTAAATTTAGACTAATAGCTTTTGCAATAATGTAATTCATTTATGGTCATGCAAATAAAGCATTTGTTGTTGTTGTTGTTGTTGTTGACTTGCTGATCATGAACAATATGGTGAAAAAGTTTGCACCTTCACTTACGACTCCTTTCACTGAAGAACTAGCGTTTTATCCGGTGGATAGCGCTAACCGACTTTTGAACAACCGGGGCCAGCACAACAGTAATCACTTTTGTTACATCCCCTTAGATATCAACTTGGAACATGACGTGCAAGGGAAGAAATTCCTGTGCCGTCATAAAACAAGGAGTTCGACCCTCTATCAATGATATATATTCATTGTGCCAAGTTATAGTCATCAGCTTTTATATGTACATATCTTTTGTCTTTGGCTGTGGTCAGGATTTCGAACTGATAACGCAGTTTTATTGAAAACAGCTAAAGCCGGTCTCCTGTTGTTCACCAAATAGCGACGCTATATTCAGAAAATCTGCACTACATAATCTCTAGAATTGTTGCTCGCTATGGATTACTATGGACTGTTTCCGATTGTTGACAATCGATAAAACTAGACTTCAATTTTTATTGATTTTCGTTATAAGTTTGTATAAGTTTCCAGCCCCGAAGCATGTTTCATTCCGAAAATACAACAATTTGAACTTGCAAAACTACTGTAACCCCGATCTTTAATGTAAACGGCAACAGCTTATCGGGCCCGTTAATTATCGGGACTTTCGAGAAACGCGCCCCAGAACCCGATTTAATTTATGTACGTCAACAATTTAACGGAAACAGTATTTATTTGAAAAAACTCATGTAAAAAAGTGCAGTTTATGTATGTTACTTCTTTTAAATAGATCCTTCCACGGTTTTTCAACTTTTTACAAGGAAAAGTTAGTGAAAAACCGTCGACACAGCTGGAAAGTAAAGTTGTCAAATTTGAAAGTGATTTGTCGAAAACGGACGAAGATGGAGCTCTCCATTTTTTACAGACGTTTTATGTGTTGGGGGGAGGGGGGGGGGGGGGGGAGCACGAACTTGCCCCCACCATACAAACGTCTCGACTTCATTTAATTTTGGATCAACATCTTCGCTCTCTTTGGACGTATCGCCTTTAAACTTGGAAAGTTGTTGATGGATATTCGCTTACTGCTCTTTCTAAAAATATATAATTATATAGAAAAGTTTAGATTAAAAAAAAGAAAAAAACATTGAAGGGTCTATTCAACATTTTACTCATTTTGACATTGGCCTTAATTGATTTCATTTCAGGCCATGATCGATTTATGCGACATTCAACCAAAATAGGCGACGTCAAGGGGGTTATTAGGGAACTTAAGATAGAGACGTTTTCGGGGCGGCGGCAACTTCAACCGCACGTGACATCATCGTTTGTTGGATATTGCGCATGCTCGTGCTCACCACCTTGCCGACGTGAAATTGGTCTGTTTGGCGTTGTGGCGAAAACGTGAGTATTTAACTTTCATTTCAATCAGGTTTGTTGCGTTTAGCAACCAAAATTTTGCAGATTATCGTTCTTAAATTGTGCTTGTTTTCTTTGAGTCACATTTCAAGCTCGATTTCCAAGCTCTGTTATCTAAACGTTTCTATGTTTTTATGTCACAGGGTAAAGATCCAACTTGGCCAACAGCCAACCGTAAGTGAGCTTGACATGGACAAAATTGTCCTAAGTATCCAGACAGAAAATATGAACTCCGATATTTTAGTTGTGTGTTTTTAGTTCGCTCTTTTCGTTAGGATGTCGTATAAATGAAACGCATTGAAAATTATATAGAACGAATAGTTGGTAATACCATGTACTAACGTGGGAATACTGATTAAATAAAGTTGTCGTTGTTGTTGCATGCAAGTATTTCCCGGGAATTATTTCAATACCAAACTAAGAATACAGTTCCTTGGTAGCATTTTAATGTTTCTGTAATTTGGGAGGCTTCGGCAAGCCTGCGGAGATCATTTTTTTTTTCAACACGAAATTCTGCCTTGCACTCAGCTGCATCCCGCATGTTTTTTAGCGTGAACGGATCGTAACTGTCCCGAGGAAAATCGGGATTTTTGGACTCATAATTTTCCCACAAAACGAGAAACTGTTCATCCTATGCATGTTGTCTGCATAGCAAATATTTATTCTCTTAATTCTTCATGTGAAGCCATATTTTCCTCTTCGGTATTCTTTCAATTAAACTGAAGGCGCCGTCCTTCGGAGTTCACTGCGATCTTAATGTTCGATTTTTGACGGGAAGCGACGGCTGCCTCAGTTCCAGGCTTTCTCTGCCTGTCCGGTCGCCGTCGCCCCGAAAACGTCTCCATCTTAAGTTCCCTAATTTGGGTTGTGCAACGGCATCAGAATGTGTATGGAGAGAACATAACTGTAAAACGTCGAGCTCAAAAGCCATATCCCGCAAAGTGGATTGCTGTCAGAAAGACAAGTGCAATGGCGACTACCTTGTCAACTACAGCGCTTTTCTTTTGTCTGTATGCATTTTCATTGGCTCATGGCTGTAGATTATTATCCATCAGTCAATGTTAAATTCGTGCGGCCTCTGGGGAAAAGACGGAATTTAACACAGCCAAAGCCGGGTTCTAACGACCGGGGGGCAAAAAAAATTTTCTTACCTTTTAAACCCCGGATCAATGTTTAAAAATTCTTCTTTTTGTCCCGGCTGTCGTATGGTCGGGATTTTAATCGACTTAATAATGCATTTATACTGAGATTTAATCACTTTTCATGAGTTTGAGCCGTAGAAAGAAAACTAAAATAAACCTTATTTTAAAGAAGTTAGTTTTTCATCAGTATTTTAACAGTCCTGCAATGTGGAATGCTGTCAGAAATTAAAGACGCGTGCAACGACTCCGTTCTTGTAAACTACAGCATTTTACTTCTGTCCATTGTTATTGGCATATGGCTGTAGATTATTATCCATCAATCAAAGTTAAATTCTTGCAGCCTCTGGGAAAATAGTGGGAATTTTTAAACCAGGTCAAGACCGGTTTTTAACCACCGGAGAGGCAAAATAGAGTTATTGTTGTTGTTGTTGTTTTTTTTTTTAAGCGCCGGGTCAACGTTAAATTCTCCCGTTTGTCCCGGGGTACGGAAGGCCAGGATTTTAATTGACTGATGCATTTATATTGACTGAGATTTAGTTATTGTTTAAAGTTTGAGTCATAGACCTGTGCTTAAGAAATTATTAAAACATCCAAAATATTCAATTTTTTGTCATCAATGTCTTAACAGTCAGTTTCGTTAGTGTTTTTTACATTGTAGTAGTTTAAAGTTTAATTTCGACTAATTCTACAAGTTTTGCGGCAGCAAGAAGAATTGGCGCGGAAAAGACTATGTAATAAACACTCGCGTACAGGTTCGAATTCGTCCTTTACATTTCACGATTCACTAGAACAAAATTAAAGTAAAAGGAAAGAAGAAAATACAGATGGAATTAATAAAGCGAACCGAAAATTTTTGTCGTTCGATTGGGAAATCAAAAAAGGATTTGAAAAACTGTCTTTAGGAACAGCGGTCTTGCATGCACACGCATAATTAGTAAAAAGAAGACCGCTGTTCACGAGAACAGTTTTGGGAAATCCAGGAATGGAAAATCCAGATGTAGATTTTGAAAATCTAAATCCCGTTTTCCCAATCGAACGTACCCTAAACTGAACTAGCAACAATAGACCTAATGAAGTTACGAAACTTGACAATAACGATTACGTGACGCGACAACGAGAATAGAGTTACAGAAAAGATACGCTTATGGAAAAGGCTAACAAAAAACTAAACCGAATGCGATCACAAATTAAAGTACTAACAGCTAAACTCACTTTATCCAACACAAAACACGAAATAAAGAATAAGAAATTCCGCAATCTCTCTTGGCTAATGACTAACTAAACAAAGGATATTCTCTACCTTTAATAATAGTAAAACTTAATGATAATAATAATAAAAATTATCATGACAGCGCCGATATCAATATTGCTACTTTGCTCAGCGCTTAAAAAATATACTCGGACTACATAAAGTATACAAAGTGCATGAACCTTACAAAAAGAGTTACAACAATTATGTCAACACTAAAATTATAAAAATTACCTAGATTAATTAAAGCGTAAAACGACTGCATAAAACCTACTGAAAACGAGATAAAAAAGCAAATAAAATTACAAAAAAAACTTTCTGAAATAAAAATGACTTGCATGAGTGTCTTTTGAAAAGATGCTACTGAGGGGCTACTCCTAATCGCATATATAGAGTGTTTTCACTCACGTGGCCAGGATCTATGCAAATTTATCGGAACAAAAGAAAGCGTTTGCATAAGAAAGGAGTTCAACTCCCGCAGGACTGGTTTGGGACACCAAGATGGCCGCCGTTTCATTGTTTTGAGACACCAAGATGGCCGCCGTTTCATTGTTTTGAGACACCAATATGGCCGCCGTGACGTCATGTGAAAACACTCTATAGGGCAATGAATTCCACTTGTAGTTGAGGAGCAGCAGCAGCAGCAATGAAAGATCGATCTCCTAACGTTGAATTTCACAAGGTTCAGTAGCAGTCCATCACATTCGGAGCGTGACTTGTATTTACATGCTTCTTTAAGATTAATAAGTTCCTGGATATAAAAATGCGCTAAGCCATCGATAGGCTTATACGTTAACAGTAATATCTTAAAGACAATTCGGAATTTAACCGGCAGCCAGTGCAGATTATACAGCAACGGTCTTACATGACAGTATCTGAAAAATTAACCTAGCGGCAGCATTTTGGACCCTCTGTAGCTGTGGACATTTGATTGGCTTCTATTGCTGACGTAACTTAAACGCCACAATATCTGAATGAAAGTACTTTTCGCGTATTCGCGCGCACGTTCATTCAAAAAGACGATCAAGATTTCTTTACATGATCATTAGTGATTGTACAGCGGAACTCAGACATAACGAACCTTAATTAACATAACGAAGTATTCTGAATAACGAACAGTATTTTTTTATCCCAGTAAAAGTTCAAAATATGGAGAAAAAAAAACCTCGTTATAGTGAATATTTTTTCACTCCCGCTTGGACTTTCAGTATGTCGAGTTTATTTAAGCTTTAGACCACACTTTTTATGGGTTTACCGGAGTGATAACCGACACGGGATGTCGGGAGAACACGAGAAAAGCTTTTCTAGGGTTCTCCCAACATATATATTAGTATCCCAAGTGGGTTATCACGCCGGTAAACCCATAGAAAGTGTGGTCTATTGGTTTTATTAAATAACTTTAAAGCATGTTTCAGTTTTCTATGAGTTTACCGGCACAATAAACCAAAAGCTTTTAACCAATCAGAACGCGCATGCGATCTTAGTTATTTTGTAAAAGGTGATGTGGTTTAGACACTATATTTAGGGAAGGGTGGTAGTGGAAGTAAAACTTCTCCATATGATTGAATAATTTGGTCTGGAGTTGAGCCTCTATGTTTTCAGTAGCATGCAGTAACACTGATCAAAACAACTCAGGTGTCAAAGGGAAGAGGTATTCTTGGAGCCTCACACTTGCCTTGCAAGCAAGCTTGCTAGAATATGCTGAAAAAATCTTTAAATCTCACGCCATCTAATTTATTAATGGGAACTTTCCTTTTTTTTCAAAAAACAGATTATAAAATATTTGCACTGGTCGGTAATTGAAAGTTCGGGTTCTTTCCTTTTTTCCCTAACTTAACCTTCTCAGTAACGTGTCATTCTTAGATAAACAATAGTCTTGTTTCTGAAAATTAATAGCAAATTATATAGCGATAGTACTGGGACGAAAAGTCAAAAAATTATTTTCCTCGAGTTTGTCTTGTTTGAAGATACCTTTGAACAAGGGCAAATATAATGACAGATTTGAATCACATTTGTCTCACATTTCCTCGAGACAAACGTGATAACAGATTTGTCTCACATTTGGGACATTTGTTGGGTGGACAAATCTGACATCTGATTTGTCTTAGATTTGTCTTGGAGGCAAATATCATTTAATCCATTTATTCGTCCAGTGTAGGCTGGCAGGCCATAGAGCAGGCTGTTACAATAGTCGAGGAGACTTGAGATAAATACTTTAATAAGCGCCTCAGTGGACCGCCCAGAGAGATATTTCCTAATTGGCCAGCAGTTGAAATATGCAACAGCCATTTTGAAAGTTTTTAAGTAAGTCAAATTCATTCTAATGAAAACTTTTATTTATATGTTTACTCTTCCAACATGGTCACTTCAAACCACTTTACTCAATGTTTTTTTTTCTTTCTGGAAAATTGCAGGCATTGGCGGATTGAAAACAAAATGCTCCTTACATGTCATATCGGTCATTTCCGTCGCTTTATTGATTCATTTTTTTCATTGTATATTCTCCTTAGTTTTTGCAAACAAATTATTCTCTTTTTACTTCACTTTTAAAAAAGGTTATCATGCTCAATACATCCAAAGAAACTGTGGGTCATTTTCAAACAACGCAGGTCTTCGTTAAAAATTAATCTCAGCCATTACACTGCTACGGTGCTATAGAGGCCGTTTTATGTGTATCAATTTATGTTTTTATTATATTCATTTTTAGTTCATATCTTCTTTCTTAGGATACTGTGAAAATCTTAAGACTCAGGTATCTTTTTATTGAATGATTTTTATTTTGAAGCAGATAGTAAAATTCCGAAATCGGATTTCCGACCGAGGTTAGTTTGAAACAACATTTATCATGCGATTTTTAAAAAAAAAAAATATACTTGAGCCTGCGAGCATTTGAAAACTAGTAAATTGTCAGCGGATAACTTCAAAAAAAACTCGACCTCGATGGGTTGACACCTGAGCCCGAGATACGGTCATGTGATACTGGCCAGCGGAACCCTTGTTTTGACAGCTGTCAAATAGCTGATATTATCTATGATTGATCACAACATTGATGTGCAATCAGTTTTCTCCTGGGCTCCCAAAGTAGTTAAAAAGTGTGAAAGTAAACATTGGTTGTCCTGTGGTGCGGACAGACGGTCAGGCGGTCAGTCGGTCGGTATACGGTCACGTGATCACATAATTTTCTGGGATGGGTAGATTTACTTAGCCATGGGGATCCGCCCACGCGCGCGCTTCGATCATGTAACTTGGATTACGTATTTCTAATGACTGGAACTTGAATTCAAGATTCAATCGTTATCGCGATTTCGGATTCCTTGATCTGAATTCCCCATTTCAGAGTCCAGGATTTCGGATTCCAAAGGCAAGGATTCCGAATTGCAGAAACAAAAATTATTCCGGACTCCGGAATTTAGATTAACCTTACTTGGGGTGTCGTAATGTAGAATTTTCTTAAGGTGATGTTACAACATTGTTGCGACATTGTCTCGAATGGTTTCAACATTGTTCCACCATTGTAACGTTGTGTGGCTCTAAGAATCGTCGTTGCGAATCATCCCGTGTTACATCACCCTTACACCAGATAGAAACAGCCGTGCCGCGCAGGATGGGGTTGACAGAACTGTTAAATATGATCTAATCCGATGTCGCTTTAAACAAACTGTTAACAATAAGCGATTTCATATTAGCTTTGTATTTAGGGCTTAATTCAGGGAAGAATTTGAAATACACTGTGCTGCATAATCCGAAAATGTCCCCAAAGGTGACTTAAAGCCTGCGTCATGCTATCTCATGCAGGTACATATCAAATCGGTCAGTATAAAACATGGGCCACGGACTGCCGACTGGGTATAACTAGGTATAAAATGCGGACTACAGACTACGTTGGTAAAAATTCTGCTAATTAGTTCTTGGTAAGGTAAAGTGAGATCAGAGGCAATGATTTTTACAGAGTTAATACTTTTTGGGACTTAACAGAGGCTTGCGAAGGTAGATCAGTTTTCAGTCAGTGTCAATGGGTCTGCTATAATGCGTGTTACTGTGTTTAAGCACCTGGGTGTCGTCTTCGATGAACACCTCAGCTGGAACGAACATGTTAAAGCAATTGTGTCTAAAGCTGGCAGGCGGGTCGGTCTGTTATGACGTGTTCGCCGTTACATCACCACACATAGTGCTAATGCTATTTTTTAATCTATGATTAGACCGACTTTAGAGTACTGAGCACACAATTTGCAGGTGATGATGTTGGACTTTGGCCCTTTTACAATTCGTACGTAAAAAAACGTAAATTGTTTACTAGAAAATTTTTTCAAACGATTTTAAACAATCAGCTCGGCTTCATTACAACATCTGCAATTAAATTATGCTTCATGCAACGTCAAGGTTGATATAGCCTAACATCTATTTACTTCCACGAAAATTATCAAACTGCCGAAATAACTTTCTACTCATATCATGTTAGTCCACTCTTTAAAAAAATATGTAATTATTTTGTCAACTACAATCGTCAAAAGTGTTGGGAAGGTTGCTCTTTTTACCTCTTTTTTTCCTTCCTCCCCCGCCCCTGGCCCAATGTTGATCAAAACGTTGATGTTTGTGCGCGTAATTGTTCTGTTATATCCCAACATTGAATAGGGGGGACGGGGGATATTTAGCAAAAGAGAAAAGTCTCTTTTTTCAGGATTAAAATGGACTACTGTTAAGTTGCCCAACCTTCCCAACTACTTTTGTCTGTGATTGTAGCTTCTTCCAAATTTTAATTCCCTGACCGCTACCGTTTCGACTTAATTTACGCATCTTTACTAAATAAAATACGTTTCAATAACTATACTTAGTAAGCAGGAAGGATGTATCATGTTGTTGACTTATTCATGTCTTAATTGCCCGAACGAAAAAGGTCTGTTGAACTTTGTAAGCGAGAGAATAAAGCTTGTTTAGAGGATTAACAATACTCGAAACAAATTCCAAAAAAATAAGCTGCCTTTCAAACATCTAAAACCACAATTTATACGCCGCATACTTTTCGAATTAAAGTTCATATCTAAATATCAATTATTGTTTCATTGGAAGAGCTATGAAAATATATCATCGTTTATACTCTACCTGCACTGGAAGCACGTAAAACACAACTTATAAATGTGGTAAATGACAATGTAAACTAAAGGTAGAAATGAGAGACACTTGAACACTGCGAGCGTTGCGTGACATATCGTGTTACATTATAATTCGTGGTGTTGTATATGAAGGGTGATTTAATTTTACTATATATGAGCCCGCAAACCTTGTGGTTGCAGTTGGCCGCCATGTTTAGTGTAAGTAAGAGATTTGGTGATTAAAGCCTAAAATTCTCCAGGCGAACGTCTTCTTACATTTCGTTCGTTTCCAATGAATGGCTTCATTGGAAACGAACGTTCGATAACTTCTTGGCTGTCCTACCACAAAGGGACCTCGACCGGCTCTCAGTATTGGCGAATTTCGTTTCTCCCTCAATCTTTCAACACATCGAGGACTGCACCGACTATGAGGAAGCCGTAGAAATATTACAAACACTTTTTGTGAAACCTCGAAATGAAATCTTTGCCCGCCATATCCTTGCCACGAGGTGCCAACAAACTCACGAAACGCTGGATGAATTCCTTCAAGCCCTGAAAACACTTAGCAAGGATTGCAACTTCCAAAGTGTTACTGCTTCTAAATATTGCGAAGAAAGCATCCGGCACGCTTTTATCACTGGTTTACGTTCACCTTCGATCCGCCAGAGATTATTGGAGAATAATACGCTAGATTTGAAGGCCATGTTTGATCAAGCTCGTTCTCTGGAGTTGGCTATGCGTAATTCCGAATCCTACTCTAGTCCTCCTTCATCTGTCAATGCAGCAGTTCCACTCGCCGCTACGGTGGATCAGGAGCAGACAGACCCCAGCATGCTAGCTGCAGTAGGATCAAATGTCTCACCTCAAGCGACCACTTGTTTCTTCTGTGGAAACATTAACCACCCTCGTTCAAAATGTCCTGCCCGTGATGCAGTTTGCTCTAATTGTCAGAAAAAGGGTCATTTTGCAAAAGTTTGCCGTGGAAGGAAGATAAGTAAGAATAAAGTTTCAGCTGCAGCCTGGTCTCCTACACTTGCCACAGTGGGTGCCCCTGAATCCCTTTCAAAGTCATCAGGAACTGTTACTATTGAAGGATTGGAAGTCAAAGCCCTCTTTGATAGTGGTAGCACTGAAAGCTTTATTCATCCAAGGTTGGTGGAGAAGGTAGCCCTTACCGTTCATCCTTCATCTGGTACAGTATCGATGGCTACATCAGTATCTAGTACAGTTAGCACCACTGGTACCTGTGTCGCTAATCTCTCCTACCAAGGACGTAAATATGCAGGTTACAAGCTGTCCATCTTGCCCGGACTTTGTGCTGACCTAATCCTTGGACTTGATTTCCAATCCCAGCATTCGAGCGTCACTTTCCATTATGGGGGCTCTGAACCACCTTTGGCCATCTGTGGTTTTAGTAAACTGAACATAAATCCACCTGAGCCATTTGCGAATCTGACTGCAGACTGCCATCCAGTTGTCTCGAAGTCTCGAAGATACAGCCAAGAGGATTCTGCCTTTATTGATGAAGAAGTGAAAAGATTACTCAAAGAAGGCATCGTAGAACCAAGCCTTTCACCATGGCGGGCACAGGTCGTTGTGACTAAGGATGAAAATCACAGAAAGAGGCTAGCGATCGACTACTCACAAACAATTAACAGATTCACACTTCTAGATGCTTTCCCATTGCCCAGAATAAGCGAAATGGTCAACAAGATCGCCCAGTACAGAGTCTTTAGCACTATTGATCTTCGAAGTGCATACCATCAAGTGCCACTCAAGGATGAAGATAAGCCTTACACAGCTTTTGAAGCTCGAGGCAGTCTCTATCAGTTCACCCGCCTGCCCTTTGGGGTCACCAATGGAGTAGCCTGTTTTCAGAGAGAGATGATGAAGTTTGTGGATGAGAATGATCTTGAGGCGAGCTTCCCTTACCTTGACAACGTTACTATTTGCGGCAAGGACCAAGAGGACCATGACGCTAACTTGAAACATTTTCTTGAAGCTGCCAAACGCAAGAACCTCTGTTATAACACTGAAAAGTGTATTTTCTCAACCCGGTGTCTCCCCGTCTTCGGATACATCACCGAGGAGGGTACCATACGGCCGGATCCTGATCGTCTACGACCCCTACGTGAACTCCCCATTCCACACGACTCAAAGTCCATGAGCAGGTGTCTCGGATTATTCTCCTATTATTCACAATGGATCCCAAGATTCTCGGATCGAATCAAGCCAATTGCCTCTTGCAAGTCATTCCCTCTGCCACCGCCAGCTGTTGAAGATTTGAAAGTCTCAAAAAGACGATAGAATACGCTGTTGTCACCGCTATTGATGAGACCACTCCCTTTGAAGTCGAAACAGATGCCTCCGAAGTAGCGCTTGCAGCTACTCTCAACCAGAATGGGAAACCTGTTGCCTTCTTCTCACGGACCCTTCAAGGCAGTGAGCTGAAGCATGCATCCATAGAGAAGGAAGCCCAGGCCATAATAGAAGCGGTCAGGCATTGGAGACACTTCCTTACTGGAAGACACTTTATCTTGAAAACTGACCAGAAATCGGTGTCCTACATGTTTGATAAGCATCACAGAGGGAAGATAAAGAACGAGAAGTTCTTACGCTGGAGACTCGAACTCTCCTGCTTCAGTTTTGATATCGTCTATCGTCCCGGTAGAGATAACGTCCCAGCTGACACACTGTCCAGGGCTACGTGCGCCATGGCCACTGAAGATTCGCTCTTTAAGCTTCACGAGGCTCTCTGTCATCCAGGCGTCACCAGACTAAACCACTTCGTGCGAACTAAGAACTTACCTTATTCCCTCGATGAGATTAAGCAGATGACGAGCCGGTGTCCTGTCTGTTGTGAATGTAAACCTCAGTTCTATCGCCCAGAGAAGGTTCCCCTTATCAAAGCCACTCAGCCATTCGAGAGGATCAGCATCGACTTCAAAGGCCCTCTTCCGACAAATAATGGAAACAAGTACTTCCTTATGGTTGTTGATGAATATTCCAGGTTCCCATTTGTTTTTCCATGTCCTGATGTGTCCACGAACACAGTCGTTAAGTGCCTTACATCGCTGTTCTCACTGGTTGGAATGCCAGCATATCTCCATTCAGACCGTGCAGCTTCATTTATGAGCAGAGAATTACGCGAATTCCTGTCTTCAAAAGGAGTAGCTTCAAGTCGAACTACCAGTTACAACCCAGAAGGAAATGGTCAAGCAGAGAGGTGCAATGGCGTGGTATGGAAAGCAGTTACTATGAGTTTGAAATCTAAGAACCTACCACTCAAGAACTGGCAGGATGTCCTCCCTGATGTGCCACACTCTGTCCGTTCTCTTTTGTGTACTGCCACTAATGAAACTCCACATGAGCGATTCTTTGGTTTCTCACGCCGATCCTCCCCTGGCGCCTCCATTCCCACCTGGCTAGCTACACCAGGGCCAGTATACATTAAACGCCAGGTGCGCACAAGTAAGATGGACCCTTTGGTCGATGAAGTGGAACTACTCCAGGCAAACCCTCATTACGCGCATGTACGCTATCCTGACGGTAGGGAGACGACAGTAGCCACAAAGCACCTTGCACCTAAGGGCCACTTGGAAGTTGTTGAGACCCTGCCAGCCCCAGAATGTATTCCAGAGGAAGCAGAGAACTTGCTCCTTGACACACATAAGAGTGTTACACCTGGTGCAGGACCATCATCTGTGACCGAACCCGAACCCGAACCCGAACCTCAACCCGAACCTCAACCTGAACTTACACCAGTACAGAATGCAGAACCTGCACATGTTCGTCGCTCCCAACGAGTTCGTCGTCCAGTAGTTAGACTCAATCTTTAAGGGACAGGGTGAATGTGGTAAATGACAATGTAAACTAAAGGTAGAAATGAGAGACACTTGAACACTGCGAGCGTTGCGTGACATTTCGTGTTGCATTATAATTCGTGGTGTTGTATATGAAGGGTGATTTAATTTTACTATATATGAGCCCGCAAACCTTGTGGTTGCAGTTGGCCGCCATGTTTAGTGTAAGTAAGAGATTTGGTGATTAAAGCCTAAAATTCTCCAGGCGAACGTCTTCTTACATTTACAACAATAAATACGTGCGTTGTACCGTTCGCGATAGCCGAATCGGTCACAAATGTCGCTTCCAAACACCTGCAGGCGTAATAAAAGACGAAAAAATTGTGAAGAATCAAGATGGCGGTCTCAAAGTGCCCTTGTTCGACCTTTACCAATGTCATGTTTAAATAGATGCCAAGATGTCATTGGTTCCTAAGCATCAACCCATAGTACCTTCAACCTTATTGGCTTAGGGAACAAACATCCCAACATACAAAGGTACAAAGATACATACTCACACCACTTACATATGAGCTATTTTTTCAAAATAGCTCAATAATGATAAAAAAAATATCCGGAAATGTTCCAACAAAACCGGGAAGTCTCAGATCAACTTCCTCAGTGAAGCTTAGATTAAGTGTTTCGAGAAAACCGGGAAGTTCCAGATCAACTTCCTCCGGTGAAGCTAGGATTCCATCAGTCTACAGCATCTGTTATAAGATCTTTTTGTTAGCTTTTTGTTGTTTTTTTTTTAGAGAAATATTACTGAACTGTATATTAGGTTTAATGTCACCTTTCATATGCTTTATTAGTTTACAAATTGTCCTGGATGGCTGCATTTTGGGAGCTATTTCTGGAAGCACTTACGTCACTTCTGTTGACGTAATTTGATCAAAGTGGAACGGGAAAAATCCCATAGGTTAAGCCTTTTCTTGGTAGAAGGGTTGATTGTTGCTTTAGGTAAGTTTTATGCAAGTCTTGTTATTTTGTGAAGGATAGTGCAATTGTCTTTTACACTTAAACTTGTCTTACAAAATATGATTTCCTTGTAGACTATTTCTTCGTGAAAAATCAAGCCAGCGAACTATCAAGAGTACTCGGGAATTTTTAACTGAGGTAGGCATTGTATTAGCTGAGGTAACGCTAGGACTCGAAGGTTCCTTTAGCTTAGAAATGCATTCGGTTGAGGTTCTTTATCTCCAGGAAACTGTTGTCAAAGTACCGTAAAATTCCGAAAATAAACCCCGGGCTTATATTTTCAAAGGCCCTTTTTGAGGGGCTTATATACGGAGGGAAAGTTGCGTCTGAAAATCGATTGGGCTAGCTCATAGTTGGAAGGAAATTTATGTCACTAATTTGCAGCAAGGTTTTAGTGAAACTCCCCTTGAGGATGTAGATCTTTCTAGAAACTCAGCCATGCAAGTACTTTGTCTATATGGACAGAGGAAATCCAAGGTTATTGCAAAAACAGTTTTTATGTCAACCCCACTGTACGATTAACTCATCTCAATGCCCCTTAGACCCATCTCAATACGTTTACTCTGCGAAAAGAAACCATGAACAACGTACATTTACTAAGGCCCGGGTCGCACTAGTGCGAATTGTTTTAACCTCAAAATTTTTGGCGATAAAATTTTTGGAGAGGAGAAAAAGGTTCCAAATTTTAACACGGGTCGCATTATACGAAGTTTGCATTTTCCAAAACTCCAATAACTGACATATATATCATTCCAGGAGAGCTCTTGCATTACATACTTCAAAGAAAGCATCACGTAAGAATCAGAAGAATTGATGGCCGCCAATGATATAATTATTTTCTTCGGCCTTTTCTTAACTGAATTTTCTTTTTCTCGCAACGAAATGCCATAGCAGTTCTGGTAATAGTTAAGCGTTATGAAGACTATCAACACTCCTTTACGTAGTTGGCTGCAGCTTTTAGGAGACGCAGGTCTTCGGCTTTACCACGACTCATTGATACAATGCTGCTAATTAAGTCGACGGTTTGAATTTATCGCAGGATAGGATGCAAAGTTCGTGGCACATCGAAATAATTGCTAGCGAGAGGGAGGACAGAGGGCGTACAAAAAAAATCATTTGCCGTGGCAATTTTCAAGTGCGCGAATGGAGTAAATGGTTAGATAAACAAAATTGTCAACTTGCCAAAATTTGGTAGCCTCCGAGGCAGTACTTCGGCTTCTTTGAAGATTGGCAGAATTTTGGAAATCGGCAAAAAGTTGGATAGAATTTTTAATATGGGGTCGCACTTATTTTTCGTTATGTGTTGGCAGATCAGGTGCTTATATAAACAAAATTCGCTCTAGCGCGACCCGGGCCTAAGACTAGACGCTCGAGTAAGCATTTTCGGCATGCAATAACTTGTCACGTGAAATTTCAGTTAATGCAAAAACAGTTTTTATATCACCCCACTGTACGATTAACTCATCTCAATGCCCTTTAGACCCATCTCAATACGTTTACTCTTCGAAAAGAAACCAAGAACAACGTACATTCACTGACTAGAAGCTCGTGTAAGCATTTCCGGCATGGAATAACTTGTCACGTGAAATTTCAGTTAATGCAAAAACAGTTTTTATATCACCACACTGTACGATTAACTCATCTCAATGCCCTTTAGACCCATCTCAATACGTTTACTCTTCGAAAAGAAACCAAGAACAACGTACATGACTAGAAGCTCGTGTAAGCATTTCCGGCATGGAATAACTTGTCACGTGATATTTCAGTTATTGCCAAAACAATGGTTTTTATGTCAACCCCACTGTACGATTACTTCATCTCAATGCCCTTTAGACCCATCTCAACAGGTTTACTCTGCGAAAAGGCAACACGAACAACGTACATTTACCAAGAGTAGAAGCTCGGGTAAGTATTTTCGGTATGGAATAACTTGTCACGTGACATTTCAAATATTGCAAAAATAACTTGTACCATTAACTCATCTCAATGCCCTTTAGACCCATGTATTTGATTAACAGAGTAACTTGAAAGAGCGTTTTTTTATTGGTCTTTACAGAAATGAAGAGTTTAAGAAAAGTAAACAGATATACCTTTTCTATCATCGCAATAGTATTGTCACGTAGTTAAAGACCCGCATCTCATTTTTTTACATTTTTAGGCTTCGATTTTTTCTCTTCCAACATTATTATAATTCTCCCTCTTAATAATTACCAGGTCTGGACCGTTTTGGTGGTTTTTTTTTTTGTTTTGTTTTTCTATTTTGTCCTAATTTCAACCGACTAATGACAACATTATGACAATCATAAATTAGTAGAAATAACTCGTTGAAAGCTCAGACAGACGGCATTTCATTAAACCCGGGACTTGTCGCGGGTTACGAAAGATAATGGAATAATGGCAAGAAAGGTAATTTGTTCCTTTTTCTTTGATTGTTTGCTGTGATCTTTTATCCTTCTTGTAATTTAAATTATGTTATAACAACGACTTATATTGCGTGTCATTTCCTAAATAGAAAGTCCGAGCTCGTCAAAATCTGGATTGTCAGCGACTAGCGGAACTAATAGTTGAGACCGGACTCCCTGGCACTTCTGATATCTCGAAGGGATTAAAGGAAGGGTCTTACTGGCAATCAATTGCCCGGCAACGGTGTCCCGGGATCCAGTTTGGTGAAGGCCGCCATTTATAACGTTTGGAATCGGTTTGGGGGAAGAGCTCCCCACCAATACTCCATACGGGATTCACTGGCAAACGTTAATCGAAGAGTGAGACCAAAGAAGAGAGACCATCCGAAAACTGCAGGAGAAGGAACAAAGAAAGTCTAAAAGAAAGCAGAAGACACCAAGAAAACTAAGAAAAACGGTACCAGACCACAAGTAAAGCTCCGTTCTCAATGGCAATAAACATGCAACCCTTCTAAACCATTCTAAAATGGCACTATTCGCGTTTTGTTGAAATGTAACTGAACATTGAGACGAGTTAATCGTAGTGTCGTTTACATTACAACTATTTTTGCAATGATAGAAATGACACGTGATAAGTTCTTCCTAGCAAATATATGTTGTCTGTGCTACCATTTCTCACAGTAAATATGTTGAGATGGGTGTAAAGGGCATTGGGTTGAGTTAATCATACAGTGGGGTTTACATCAAAGTTGTTTTTGCAACAATAGAAATTTCACACGACACGTTATTCCACACCGGAAACGCTTGTACGAGCTTCTAGTCTTGGTAAATGTACGTTGTTCGTGTTTCTGTTTCACAGAGAAAAAGTGTTGAGATGGACCTAAAAAGCATTTAGATGAGTTAATCGTACAGAGAGGTTTGTATAAAAATTATTTTGAAAAGAATTGAAATGTCACGTGACAAGTTATTCCTTGCCAGAAATGCTCGCACGAGCTTCTAGTCTTGGCAAATGTACGTTGTTCGTGCTGCCGGTTCGCAGAGTAAACGTCTTGAGATGGGTCTAAAGGGCATTGAGATTAAGTAATCATACAGTGGGCTTTACATTAAAACTGTTTTTGCAATAACTGACATGTCACGGGACAAGTTATTCCATGCGGGAAATGCTTACACGAGCTTCTAGTCTTGGCAAATGTACGTTGTTCGTGTTGCCGTTTCGCAGAGTAAACGTGTTAAGATGGGTCTAATGGGCATTGAGATGAGTAATCATACAGTGGGATTTACATTAAAACTGTTTTTGCAATAACTGAAATGTCACAGGACAAGTTATTCTATGCCGGAAATGCGCAAACGATGTTGTAGTCTAAGTAAATGTACGTTGTTCTTGCTGCCGTTTCACACAGTAAACGTGTTGAGATGGGAGTAAAAGACACTGTGATGGGCTCAATAAACGGTAAGGTTTACAATAAAATTATTTAACTGATAAGTGAAATTGCATGTGAAAAGTTATTCAACACGCGAAACTTTCGAACAAGCTTCAAGTGGTATAACTGCTCCATGTTTGTGAATCTTTTTCTCCGGTACTAAACGTGTTGAGATGGATGCAACGGGCATTGAGATGAGCTAAACATTCGGCATAAATTATAATAAAATTAGAATAATGATAGGTAATGTGCAGCATTGAAAGTTATTCCGTAGCAAACCTTTGATCAAACTAAATAAAAACGAAGATCAAATACTCCACTATTGCGATGTCACGCAAAAAATATTTGTCATTCAGAACAGCTGAAGGGGTTTGAAAACCTTGTTTAAGGCGAATGTAACAGTCCTCTTACTGATTCTTAGAAATAATGTGACTATTTCTCGCTTATATCGAATTGGCAGACAATAGTGGAACTCTACAAACTCTGCAGATTAGCGCATTGGAAGAATTGTCATCTAGTAGTGACACTGCGTTGAGACGACGTCTAGACGCGATGAACACATCCTAAAACTTGTTAGGAAATGTATACATGGCCGGTGCCCTCAGTATTTTAAGAACTACTTTGTATTTAACAAGGACATTTGAATGTGTACGTTCAACCCGCCAGAGCAATCTCTTGCATCTGCCTGCATGCAATAAGAACAGAAGTGGCCAAGAGATCCTTTTATTACCATGGGAGTATGGTTTTTAATAGTTATTGTAAATGTCTTTAATTCTTAATGATCTTGTTTATTTCTTTGTTATTTTATCTTGTATCTATATATTATATTTATTATTATTGTTTATTATTAATATTTATAGTCTAGTTAGTGAACTCAGGGCTCCAATTGATAGCAGGTATGCTTTGTAAGTTCCCTGAATGGACTACCCTGGGGAATGGAAGTTACCTTTTGATTTTAAATACAGGCGGCTATCTATCTATCATAAGGTCGCTAAATAGCACCACACGTGAGTTCAAGTTATAAAATTCAGAGTTCTATTTTCAGTTGCCTTGAGTAGCGGCATAACCTTCCTTGCCCATCAAGTTATGCTTTCCTGGGGGGGGGGGGGGGGGGGGTACTCCAGCGAATTTTGGATAGGGGTGTGCGTGTGCCGCGAAGGTTCGTGAACCCTAACCCTATTTAAGGACTAAGAAAGCAAATACTGATGTGAAGTATATGAAATAATTCATATTTGAACTGCGGTTGTAGATGAAAGTAAAGAATGATCATCGCAGTGAATTTTCCAAATTAAGCAATTGGAAAGAAGAAGCCTGAAAAAAAATCAGGGCTTCAAAGGGATTCGGAGGTCATGGGTTCGAATTCCGTTGAAGCCCTGATTTTTTTTTTTTTCAGGCTTCTTCTTTCCAATTGTTTAAATTGGAAAATTCACTGCGATGATCATTCTTTACTTTCAAAGCAAATACTGATACCCTTTTTAGGAGCCAAAAAATGACACCCTATTCAAGCGAAGAACAAAATTATTAATAGCATGAAAAGGAGAACTTTATTTCTTCTCTGTAACATTGGATGTATAGCATCAAGCATAAAATACTAAAATAAGCCTAGTTTAATAATATGCAAACATAACCGGCGTGCGTTTCCACACTCCAGTATTAGATAATACAATTATGAGTTAAGATACCCTATCTAAGGACCACACCAGGGACACTGAAACAAAAGGGTCAATCAAGATACCCTATTTATGGACCGAGAACCTAAAAAACCATACCCTATTCCGCGGCACGTACCTATGTAGCCCATATATGGGAGTACCCCCCCCCCCCCCCCCAAGCCGACGTTGTGGAGAATAGACTGCGTGACCAGCCAAAAGAATGATGTTTGTGTGGGGGGCAGGGCAGGGAGCTGGGACTTCTGTTTTATGCTACGGTCCGGTATCTGTAGTGTTTCTCTTAGTTTTACCTTTCTAAAGCTGTTTTAATATACAAAGTCCTTAGTCTGCGTTTTATACCTACTCCGTGTTTTATACTCAGTCCGTAGTTTCTAGTCCTTATTATTTTTATACCTAGTCCGTGCTTAATACCCAGTCCGCAGGCGGTGGTCCACATGTTTTATACTGACCGCATACCAAATGTTGTTTTATTGGAGCTGTTTGCGTCGGGTTGTTTATGAATCACTAGGTACGGTGCTTCGTGCTCAGTTGTGATAACCAAAATCAACATGAAGTCAGTGCTTTTCTATGCTGTTGGTGTCTTCGCAATCTTT
The DNA here is from genome assembly GCA_038088405.1 of Porites divaricata. Taxonomy (NCBI): domain Eukaryota; kingdom Metazoa; phylum Cnidaria; class Anthozoa; order Scleractinia; family Poritidae; genus Porites; species Porites divaricata. The sequence goes on from JBBMOI010000004.1 coordinate 29,476,498, forward strand.
CAAACAGGTTAGTTTTAATTGAAAGTTTTAAAAGTTTAAATAAACGACAGTAATATCAGTAATGCCTTTTGCGCATGCCGGAAGCTTTGATGCCCTTTGAAACATGGCTGCTCATGTAGTCCCCTCTGCTCAGAAGGCGAACCGAAGAAACAGTGTTTCAAATCAACTTTTTTTTTAGTCCCAAGTCTGCTCTACTCGGGTTTAAAACAAGGCACAAACGAAAGATTCAATTCTAATGAGAGAGAATTCTAAGAAAGCTAACCGCATTGGAATTTACAATATCCAGCAAACATTCTTGACAGTCGTGACATTGTTATGTTGTATTCCGTATTCATTGCTTTCGCCTTTGAGGGCGCTCATTATCTCATCAAATTGACTAAAAATTGGCCTGTAGACTTGATTTGGGGTCTTAAATAAGGAATAGGTAACTTTAAGTTCTAATTGCTCCTATTTCGAAAATTATCGACATGGCCGGTTTTTGGTTGCCTCAGACCCGCGCCATATTGGTTAATAGAAGCTGCTTTTGAGCCTTCGACTACAACCCTGTCTTCAATGGAAATCTTCCTTTGCCGATACATATTGAAAGAACTATCCCTCTTTATTGTATTTTTAGAAAGTAATTCGAGATTGATAATGTTTATGCAACGATCGATTATACTTTTGGTGGGTATACTTTTTGAATGTTTTACACCCGCAAAATTAACAGAAATTCAAAGGCTTACATCTCTCTTGCCACATCGCATTGAAGCTTACCGCTCGGCCTGAATACCGTAAATCCTCTATTAAGCCCCCCGGGGGGGCTTATTTTTTTCAAGCGCTTTTGAGAGGGGGGGGGGGCCTTAATAGAGAGGGGGGAGGCTTATTTAATTTAGCGAAACGCATCACCTGTAGCTAAAATACCGTGGTATGAGACAGAGTAGACTTACGCGTTGTACAATTTAAGTCACTGTCAAAAGTATTTAATTCACTTGTGGGAGCCTAAAAGTAACAAAAACAAAATTCTTATTCTTCAAAAATGCGCTTTCGACCTCATGTTCTTCGGTAATTTTTACGAGAAAGTTAAGCATATGAAGTTGGAGGTCATGCCGCCGAAGACCAAAAACAATATGGACTTCCAGCCTGAATAAATCATAACTGATCAGTCCACGTTAATCGTTAATTTTTTTGTGAAGAATAAGGATTGGAGGAGGGGGAGGGGGGGGGGCTTAATAGAGAGGGGGGGGGGGCTTATTAACTTTCCTCATCTGAAAAGGGGGTCTTATTAGAGAGGGGGGGCTTAATAGAGGATTTACGGTACTCATTGTTTGTACTTAAATTGAGTTCGTTGATAAAAACAAATTGCGCTAATTTAACGGAGCAGAAACAAAAGTAATGAATGGAAGGGTGCCTAGCGACTTTATCAATAAGCTTCACACCGAATACTCGCCAGGTGTTGGCAAAATTACAATCGATAATAGAGTTCCTGTCTCTAAATCTGTATAAATCCTTTGCTACTCAAAACAAAACTTACATCAATATTACCACCATATATGTTAAGAGTATGGGGTAGCTCACTAAAATTTGCATTCCCTTTACTAATCTCCTTAAAAAATGGACTTCCACATTGAACAATAGCATGTAATGTATCATACTCCCAATAGTGGGAAGGGGGACAGGGGGCGGGAGCCCGGGAGAACAAGGGGCGAGAGGGGTACAAGAGACGGGAGAAGAAAGGGCGGGAAGCGGGATCTCTGCGATGGCGGGAAGCGGGAGAGAAATTCAAAAAGGCAAGCTTTCGTTATTTGTTACTGCTTATCATCCAGTCAAAGAAATGTGACTTATTTAATTTAGCTTTTTGGAGTGTTCTTCGTCTTTTGCTCTCATAAAATGCGCGGCGTTGCGCTGGACAAATAGAAGGATAATCGACGGGGCGATTCGGAATAACTGAAGGACGGAAAACTCGGTAGAACACTTCGCTAGGCTGCGTGGCCAACGTCACAAACAACGCCAGAGGTACAGGGTCGCTAGTAACTTGTCCGTAGAGCAAATCAGAGATAACTTGTGGCCCCCCTGTCCCTCCTCCCCCCCCCCACCCAGTAACTACAGGGCTGCAAGGCTCTGGTCTAGGGAAAATTTTAGGTCCCAAGCATTTAAGCTGGGGTGCCCAGGCCTAAAAGATATAGCCTGCGTAGCAAGCGTTTCCGTTTGGGTTCGGAGCAAAGAAAGATTCTAGGTTTGGCCGCGCGATAAATGAAACAAGAGCCAAAAAAATGAAAGTGGGTGGAGGGGGAAGGGAAGGAAGGAAACGCTTGCAGACAAACCCCTCGATGTTGAAAACCTGCGTTCGGCTGATTGGCTCGGCTAGCCGAACAATGTTGACACGTGTCGATCAAATTTTCGTTTCATAGTGAGAGGACGGTATGGTACGTGACACGCATATTAATTTCCAGTTGTTGTTGTTTTATATTCTGGTAGGCAAGATTTGCGATCCAATGCAAGAGCATTTTCTTTGACTTCTTTTGAAACGTAAGGCTCTTCTTGCGACTAAATAAGGGTTTCAGGTCGTTTAATTTATTCTCCAAAGTGCCTCCTGGATCTGAATAACTAAAAGCGATTTTCTTTTGTCTGCGAATGCGATGGTTTCCTGCAATGTGTCATGCTGGGTATGTTGAATTCTCTCAGATGGTGATTTACAGACTGTTCTGTTAGACGGATTAAAAAGACAAATGTCCAAAGCCTGTATTGATCGTTCGGATTCATTGACATTTCAACATAAACGCCGTCCACGTGTTCCAAAATACGAAAAACGCTGTGGCTATATGGCTGGTAACCGGTCAAGGTTTTTTTTTATTCTCGGTAAATTTCACAAAATCGAAAGATTCCAGCTAATTTAAACTATCGTATGTCGATTTAGAAAAGTCGAGCGATCCTGAAATGCTTTACAGATCTCAAGTCTAGTGTTTGGTTTGCGCTGGGCTCAGAGGAGGAAATCATGTTTCACGGTGACACTTAGAAATTTTTTCAGCTCGACTGCCGGTCAAGGTTTTCAAAACACTAAATGGCCGGCATTTCTATATTCTTAGTAAGTAGATTCCAGCTAATGTAAACTATCATACGTCGATTTAGAAAAGACAAGCGATCCTGAAATGCTTTACAGATCTCAACCAAACAAAGTTTTTTTCTAAACAAGTCAAGGAGAATTTTGTGAATATTTTTTTCATGAAAAATCACATCGTTATTACCTCCTAAGCGTGCCAAAGTCACGACACGAAAGACAAAACGGGACTTTGTGGATTTATACCCGTTTCTAAAACTTCACAATAATAGTCGTATCTCTTCTTTTTTGAACATCGTATTTTACTGGAATAACAATCTTAAGTTATGTTTTAGCCTCGCAGACACAGCAGTAAAAAACAGGTAAAAATATTTAATTAACATAAAAACATAAAAGAGCGACTCCCGTGTTTATTTATTAATCTACAGTCTTTAGAGTTGTTGCTCTTTTCTTTACCATACTTATCAATATTTTCAAATGTATTAAAACTTATTAATCTATACTACAGCATATTCCATCAAGTGCTATTACTGTATTGGATCACAGAGTGATTGCACAAAAGAGAGAATGGACAGCAAGAAAGACATTTTTCTTTCTTCATGTCTTCCAGGTAAGGAATCCTTAAGGTTCACTTGACCCCTTAAGCAAAACGCCCGTGGCTGTTTAGCTTTATTTTTTTTTTTCATCATATTTTTTCCCTTTGACTTGTTTCCCATCATTATCAGTGCAGACCCTTTACGGCTTCGTGAGAAGCTATCGTTTTGCGATAGCGTATTTCTAGTTTTGGCTCAGACGGGCATTTGCCGAGCAGTTCTCGTCGTGTCGGTTCCGGAAAACAACTTTTTCCCGGGGCGTGGAATTACGGACAGCAGCTAAATCCCCTGCAAAATGAATATAGTAGAGATGTCTGACTGAAATAAACTTCCGCTATTACGGACCCACGCTAATGAGGACACTAACTGAAGGTCGCTACTGTTTCGGCTATAAATCAGGGCCGTAGCCAGCGTGAGGCAAGACGAGGCAGTTGCCTCGTCTCGGTTTTGGCCTTTTTTTTTTGTTTTTTTTTGTTTTTTTGTTTTTGTCTTAGTCCTACAAGTATAAGAGATGGTAATATTATAACACGGCTATCTTAAAGTTGAAGAACATAAGCAAGAGTGTATCGAAACAAATAATTGATAAGTGAGCGCGATTCTGTATATCATCTAAGAGCTAACTTCAAAAAAGTGTTACCTAAGGCTTCTCCTAATTATGTACAGTATGGATTCATTTTATTGTTATAATACGTATTACAACACTTGAATGCTTTAAAATGCAGATGGTCATTAACTTGGCACCAGTATCGCTAAGCAATAAAAAAGTGAGCTTCTACACTTGCCCAAGATTGACTTTTCTAAAGAAAAATGCCACGGAAAATGCTTAAAGGAGCATTTCGAGCCTTTAGATTAAAAAAGTTTCTGGAGGGGCATGCCCCCAACCCCCCCCCCCCCCCCCCCCCCTTAGCGGATCGCGCCTTCGGCGCTCGAAACTTGCCTCGTCTTGTTCTGAAGTCTGGCCACGGTCCTGAGAAAGATAGTTGACTGTACGTATTCAATTTCAATCTCATTGCCACGTGGAAGGAAGCCGAAGATCATGACGAATATACAATTGGGGCATATTTGGAAGCTCCATCATCACCCTACCCCTCAGTATTGCTCATTTACTGAAAAAATGCTTGGAATTGACTGAGCCATTTATGTGAGTTCTTATGTGTTACTTCATTTAAATTATATTTAACTCATTTCGACTTTTGCCCATTTTATTTCAGGACATCGATGCTTTCGGCAGTCATTCAAAATGGGCGACGTTAAGGGGATTGTTGTGGATTGTTCAACGGAATCAAACTGTGAACACCAGGATAATTACTGTAAAACATGGAGCTCGAATGCTCGTTCGTGCAAAGTGGAATGCTGTCAGAAAGACGCGTGCAACGATTCCGTTCTTGTAAACTACAGCTTTTTACTTCTGTCAATATGCATTATTATTAGCTTATGGCTGTAGATTATTATCCATCAGTCAAAGTTAAATTCCTGCGACCTTGGGGAAATAGTGGGAATTTAACAAAGACAAAACCGGTTTTTAACGACCAGGGAGGCAAAATATATAGAGTTATTGTTGTTGTTTTTTTGTTTTTTTAGCACCGGGTCAATGTTGAATCTTCCGTTTCTCCCGGATGTAGTTGCTGTTGAAAAGTTTAAGTCATAGACTTGTGGTTAAGATGTTGTTAAAACATCCAAAATATTCATTTTTTTTCTATCAATGTTCCGTTAGTGTGTTATTTACATTGTAGTAGTATAAAATATCTGAGAGCGAATAAAAGTTATTATCACTCGATGCAAATGCTGTTTTTTCCTTTTCATTGGCCGAGAGTCCACCACGTGACCTGCAAATAACTGCCTACAAATAATTGTGTGCTAATGCGCAATGTCGTTCAAGCTGTTTTTGGTTGCAAATACTATTCTGCTCTTGTATAAATGAAACCACGCTTTTCTCTTTCTTGAAGATATTCCTTAAAAAACAAACTCGGTGATCGAATGATAAAACAATTATTGAACTCCTTTGTCGCAACTCTTCCAATAATTGCTAATTATTCCCTTTGAGTGACTCTACTTTGTGACTATTTCCACACTGTACAAGAATTGGCGTGGAAAAGACAATGTACTAAACACTGACGTACAGGTTCGAATTGGTCCTTTACTTTACGATTCACTAGAACAAAATTATGGAAAAGAAAAGAAAAAGTACAGAATTAATAAAGGCGACCCAAAAACTTTTCAGAAACAATAAATTAAAGTACAACAAATGACTATCAAAGAAAGACTATCGTCAACTCGTGGGTACCTTGTGTAGAAATAATCAATTAGTTATCACCTCTGGTTTTCCCACAGTAAATTTTAGGAAATGATAGAAATTCAGATTATAAATATACTATCCTTGTTCTGGAAACACAATACTTTTCTTGCTGTTTGTTGCACTTTATTTATTATAACAGTTATTTAGGTACATATTTAAAAACCAAAAAAAAAAACAGCAAAACAATTAAGCAAACAAAAGAAAAAAACAAGAAAGGAAGAAGGGAAAAAGAAGGTCGATACCAGAATTTGAACCCGGTACCTTCGAGTTGGTCCGACCTCACATGGCCACTACGCCATTGAGGATGCTCACATGATTTGATGAAAAGTCTCAAATTTAATGCCTTTTCCCACAGGCTCCAGAGGAGCTTCCTGTGAATAAATGAATTACTTATTTAAAGTCCCACCTTGAAAAATGCCTATACCTGTCGCTTAGCACGATTAATTAGCCCAATGGGAACTTAATGGATCTACTGTAAACGATTTCTTCGCTTCTTATCTGACCCAGATCGACTTTGTTGTTCGCCATTTTGAAAATCAATAACCGCAAGCCATATCCTCGCTGGCGCACGGAACGTCGCCCGAAGGGCGACCGAGGTTCGAAGTGCCGAGTAAAAAAATGGACAATTTCCGTGTTTTATACTATAAGCCGATCTTGCAACCCCTCAGTCTCTTGGTTTGCGGTCTATAGAATGTGTAACGAAACGACTAACGAAACTGTAACGCGATCAAAATAACCCATTTTTTCAGAGGTTTTCGACGGGTTTTGATGTTCTAACGACTGGACCATGTGGCCATACTTAACCGATTGAAAAATAACGACTCGAAGCAATCAGATGAAATTTACGGCTAATTGAAATCAGGTTACTGGCAGTAAAAAACAATGTAAACACATTTCATGGCAATGCCAGAACATATGCGATACAAAGTCGACACAACTCCTCCGCAAAGTAGGACGCAAAACATAAGCTTATGTTTTCTTATCTCGATTTCTGCTGTTATTTTAAGGCTAATGCTCAAAATCACATCCATTTCAACCCGGTGATCCTAAGGAGTCCTTATAAAGAAGAAGAAGAAGAAGTGCCTTTATTTATTATACATTCATTCATACACATAACCTACTACCGTTACTACAAGGTATGAGATCAAGCCAGCGTCGAAGTTGAAGGAGTAGAAGAGCAAATGCTCATCTTCTCGCTAAGTTTAACGCCTGGACGAGTCAAAGGCGCTTGAATCGTACTAATCTGAAAGATTCCTGCGTGTCTTAAATTTGGTAAGACCTCTATCCTCTGACCGTGCTGTAGCGCACGATGCACGCTCTCAGCGAGGAATTTGATGCCACCGAACTTCGGCGAGCGCGTGCTTCTTTGGAAACGATAGATCTTCGCGCTCTCGAGTTCGGACCCAATTAATTACAAAAGTGTCTAGTACGAGAGAGCGAGTGATTCATTTGCATATACCTGTCCCTGCAATAACTCGTGGTACGCTCGCGCGTACCCACGAGTTAAAAACGATTACGTAACGCGACTGAAGCCGAGAATAAAATTACAGAAAAAATAAGCTCATGGAAAAGGTTAACAAAGCACGAAATAAAGAATAAGACAATTCCCCAATCTTTCGTGGCTCAAGACCGGGGGGGGGGGGGGGGGGGGGGGGCACGACTTAGCGAATTTTCGTATAGCATGGACTATAACTATGATCCACCGATTTATGGGATCACATCCGGTTGCGGAGTTTTCTGCTCTGTTTTTGCGCGAAGCACCAAGATGGACTCCGATGCTATTTGGTTTCTTCGTTATTTTAACCCACAGGCTAATGGAATTAAGTATCTTGAATCCCGAGTGAGTTGAAAAGGGATATAGCCGGCCTTCCAACAAATGTCATGACCAAACAAAGAAGATTTAGTACTATTTTGACGATAAATATCATGCAGCTGCGGGGAATGTCATTGCGAGTCTTGCGATGTTTCAAAACGAGTGTCGTTAACGTTTTGCGGCTTTTGCGGCCTCTGATGTAGAGAAGTCATCAAGCAAAATATAATCTGCTGAGCGGAATAGAATGGGGAAAACACCGATTGTTCACCGCTGGAAGGCGGGATTACGGTTCGTAAAGTTGCAGAAACCTCCCCTCAACTGTGTGGTTTTGAGGAATATTATGGTGAGTCTTTGCTGTTTGTCATCGAGCGTCACTCAAGAGTTTGGCTTTTGCGGCTTCTGATTCATCGAAGTCATCAATCAAAATTGCCTATCCTGAGCGGAATGGAATGGAAAAAACGCTGACTGGGATGGTCACAGTTTAAAGTGTCAACTGCTTGAAGGCTTTATCATTCGACTTAAAGTTGCTCAAAGCTCTTCTCGACTGTACGGTTTGAGCAATGTAATGGTGAGTCTTTCTCTGTGTGGAATCGAGCGTCACTCAAGATTTTGGCTTTTGCAGCTTCTGATTCACCGAAGTCATCAATCAAAATAGCGAAATACCGAGGAGAAAAAGCTTATGGTCACAGTTTAAAGTGTTAACAGCTGAAAGGCTTTGTCATTCGACGTAAAGTTGCTGAAAGCTCTGCTCAACTGATTTCGAAACGGTCACATGTTACGTTCTTCTGGAAGGTTAGTGTTGGCTTTTTAGTCGAGCGTGCTTTGAACAGAGCGAGACTGTTAAAATACAGTGTTTTTTTTTTTTTGTCGGACCTAGTTTGTAGGCCCCGCGTTCCTAGCGAAGACCGTGGAAACTGGGGATAAGAATCGTGACGACTTTCATTGTATGGAAATGAGTCTCGTTAGACAATGATTCAAATGACGCACCATACATAGGATCCAGAGGAGATGTGTTTATTAGAATATCAAAACCCGTCGAAAACCTCTGAAAAAATGGGTTATTTTAATCGCCTTACAGTTTCGTTACACATTCTATAAACCGACTAACCTGTACACCGGAACAGATGATGACGGAAATGACATAGTAAAGTAAATGTGTTCAAGATTAGAGCAATAAAAGGAGATGGTAAACCTACACGACTTTTACCTCAAGCCAAAATGCTGCTCGTTTCAATAAAGTTTTTTTCGTTCGCTGTGTAGATTAAGCTCTGGAACGTTCTACATTTTCACTGAGTAAATGTGATTTTACCTGCATGTTTCACACTGAGAGATCATGACACACATATCGATTTACTGTGGTTATTAGCAGGAAGGAGCGTTGCGTGACGACACTAAAAAACGACTGTGTAGCACACTCTTTTGAAGCGTGATCGTGAAGCTTTTTATTACGCCTAAATAAGGGTTCCAATTTTCTCCAAAGTGCCTTCTAGATCTGAATAACTAAGCGATTTTCTTAAGTCCATGAATTTAATGTTTTTGTGCAATGCTGTATCACGTTAAGCCCAACTCATTAGTTTTGTTTGGAGAATCTTAAATTATTACGGGTAGTGATTTACAGGTCGTGTGTACTGTTGCAATAAAACGTAATACTGAGTAGAGTGGAGGTACAAGGCAACTGTGATATCACCAAGACTGAGCCATTCTTCGGTGGTCCCAACAATCTTACCTCTTGCGTCTTTGCCTGTGCGTTTTGCGACTCAGTACTGGGAAGCCTTTACACAAGCGAAACCTCCTTAAGGCATCGAAGACTGTTGACATGTGCACAACAAATCTCCAGTCTTGGAAGATCTTAATTTCACTTAAAACTCTGTTGCCTTCGCATAGATCTCTAAGATCTTTTAAAACTCCCTCCGCAGCTGATGTTTTGATTCTCGAATTAGCAGCGGTCTGTTGCTGTTGCGTTTCCGGTCTCATTCCGGCTTCCGTCACCGAGAAATGCCGTTCACAACAAACTAAGTCACGTGGTACAAGTATCCTCCCTTATCCTTTTTAACTCGTGGGTACGCGTGAGCGTACCACGAGTTATTTCACTCGCCACTACGCGCTTCGGGCGCCCTTCGGGCGACGGTCTTCCGTCACCCTTCGGGATCTAGCTTGAGGTTATTGATTTTCAAAATACCGAACAACAAAGTCGATCTGGATCAGTTACAAAGCAAAGAAATCCTTTACAGTAGATTCATAAAGATCCCATTGGGCTAATTAATCGCGCTAAGCGACAGCTATAAACATTTTTCAAGGTGAGACTTTAAATAAGTAATTCATTTATTCACACGCAACTCCTCTGGACCTTGTGCAGTAGGTCGAAAGCATAATTCAACTTTTTCACTTGCTGTAGCCCAAGCTTTTTTGACCCCTAAAAGAGACTATGTTACTGAAAACACAGACAATACACATATTTTTATATTTTTGCACGTGCAGCCCTAAACGAGATCTTCACAGCTAAATATAATAGCGTTTTGCCCAGAACACCGTAAGTGAGTCCAAAATCCGAAATTTACACTCCTAAGCAAGACGACGAGCATCCCCAGCTCTTTTATATGCTGAGCCCCCCCCCCCCCCCCCCCTCCGAATGACGAACGCTCGCGCTCTATTCGCCTCCTCACTGCTTATCGTATCTACAAACACGCGAGACTCACCGCTACTTAGAGCGTTCTTGTTAGCATTTAATTTGCCTTTGAAGATTTATGTTTAGAACAGGTCTTAAGCCCAAAAGTAGTCCAAATTGTCATTATCTGAGAGAAATCAAGAAAGTTTGTGCCCTTCATTTTTTTCTGAGCTTGCAAGTGTAACAAACCTGAAGGGGGAGGGGTATGTACCTGTAGCTGGTGAGGCAAAAGGGAGTATCCAACTGAGAGTTCAAACTTTTTAGGAGAAACAGTCACTCACAGTATTTTCTGTCAGCTTCTTTTTCATTTTTGACATTAATAGGTAGTTCTTTGTGGTTGTTTCCTCCAATGAAGAGCTAGTCATCTGTAACTGTATATTAATTTTGACATTGTTGATAAGAAATGACAATGGCATGAACAAGCTACATTTAATTTGTAACTGTAGCTTATCACCAGTCATGTAGCAAATTTGTTTAGACATAATTCCTTCCACTCCAGAGTGGAAGGCTGGCTAATTGAATTTATTTGTTGTGCTTGTGCTTTATACTTCAATTTAAATTTTCTCCTGTGTTTTGGGGTATGAAAATGTATGATAATGAGTATGAGGGGTGACGAATGGTCTTTGCGAGCATTCGCGAGCATGCCGAGCACTGCGATTTTTTTGTGAGCACGAGCAGAAATAAAAAAAAATTGCTTTGCGAGCTTGCAAGCAACGAAAAAATTTGGGGAGCACGAGCAAGCGAGCACTCGTTTAAATTTTGCGAGCAAATCGAGCAAAGGTCAAATTTTGCGAGCAGTTGACAATTTTAATGGACCAAAGATCACCCCTAGTATGACACAAAGGAAGATAAAATTATCCAGGGATAAAATTGAACCACAATAACAATGATATACAGCTGGGTATAGTTTTTATGTATGCAACAGTTTTTCTTCTAATGTTAAAGGAAATACTGAAATTTTATTCTCGTACCTTATTTGATTCAACAACGATATTATTATTGTTCTAAAAAAAAAGAAACATCAAAATATTATCAATAAATTATATGTATGAAGTGAAATGTGCAAATCAGCCCTCAGACATTAAAGCTGTATTTTTTTCCTTTTTCCAAAAAAATATCCACATTCCTTTTTATTGACTAATGTCCTTTGATCCTGTATTTGGCTCCAATTCTTTAATTCTTAGATTCACAATGCTTTCTTGATTCTTTTCCGGTATCTACTGAAAAATACAGTCTAGGTATGTTGTAAATACCATCTCTTTTTAGTTGTATCCTTGACAACAGGCTTTCAATGCAATGTCCAAGTTGTTTGACACACATCCTCCAGCAAATGAAGGTCTAGTAAATATCGGGTGAATCTAGATAATTGTAAACATCTTTTTTGTGTCATAAAGTGTTTACATGCCTATTTCAATCTTCAAACAGCTTGATTTGCCTGAAAAGTGTTTTTTTTTTTTTTTTAATATTCAGTAGCTCTAGGCTCAAGTTCATATCTTGAGCCCATTGATGTATCTTCAGTTTTAAACAGAGGTTTCAGTGGTTTCAAAACAAGCTGGTGACTGCTGGAGTTCCATCGGCTACTTGACTATATGTTGCCAGCAATTCTATTCCCCCTAGCTTCAGGGGCCTTGCAGCCCCTCAATTGTCACAGCCTCCAGATTTGGCCGCGTACTTTAAAACATTTTGAAACCCCTGAGTTTTATGTAGTGACAGTGAGCTAGTATAATTTTACAAAGGAACCCAGCTACCAAAGCATCAGAGAACCAAGCCAAGTAGTGTACTTATTCCATGGCACATACCTGTATAGAAGTACCACAACCTTCTCCCTGGGTGTTAAAGTAACAGGAAAGAGGGGTTTCAGGTGTAATCTCTTGTCTTTGTTTTATTTTTTTGATAATTATTCCAACCTTTGCTCCTCTGTAGGGAAGGATGGTTTGGCAAGAGGAAAGCAGAAGACAGGGTGATCAAAGGATTTATTAACTGACATTTTGCCATTCCATCTGTTAAGAGGATTTTCTAAACAGATCATTCAAATAGTCTGCAATTTATAAAAGCTGAAAAAAAAAAATACATGCTGTACTTGACGTTCCTTTATAAGACAGCCTTAATTGCAGGTCTGAAAGATGGAGTTGGCTATGTTAATTTTTGATAATCTTTTTTCCATCAAATTTAATTACTAGTAAAAAACCTGCAACTAGGAACCTGTATTTCCCAAGCTAGCCTAAACTGGTCAGGTTCTGACATAAAAGTTAATTAGCAGAGATTAAGGCTATTTAGGTTCAGTCTCAAATAGTTCCTTATTTTCTGAAGAAAGAAATACATTGTAGCTCTGAGCTAAAAGTATTTAGTGGCGTTTAGCTCATTCCTTAGTATAAGTAAAACCTGTATACCATTGCATTGCAGTTGGAGTAATAATTAGACACCTACTTTTCCATATGTACACTGTGAGCAGAAGTTTTTTTCTAAGAGATTTTATAAATAATGGTAATAGGACTGAGTGGAGTCCAATTCGGTCTGTAATCATACAAGTGTTACAAAATCAGACAACTGCGAAGCAGGAGTCAGATTTGTTAAATCATGAGTATGATTACAGACTGAATTGGACGACACAAAGTCCTGTTACCAATTAATTATAACCATTACAATTTCCGAGAAAATAGATGCATTCCTTTTCGGTGAAAGAGCGTTTGTTCATGCAAAATGTCCAAAATAAGGGAAAATATCACTGGGGGAGACACTGCCAAAATGTTGCATATTCATCCATTTTGGATTAAATATATCCCCACTTTGTTTGGGTGAGTGGTTGTTGCTATGGTTATTGTAATAACTTCTGTGATTGGTGGATTTAGCTGAGTGTACTTAATATGATTGGCTAATGTAACTGTCTCATTACAGGCAACTGTCCGACTACAGCCAACTGATCGATTACAACCAAACACAATAATTAAAGAAAAATAAAGCAGATAATGCACCAATCAAATTTGAGGAAATTGTAACAGTTATGATTGATAACCTGTTTCAAATTTGAGGGTTCTTTTATAAGACAGCCTAATTGACAAAATTTTAGCCTGACAGGTTCTTAAAACCATTTTCTTAGTTGTGAGTTTTCCCTGTATCCTTGTTCAGCTTAATACTGCACATCATTATACTGGATGTCAGCCCATCCCCTTTTTGTTTCTCCATGTCAATGAGGTCAGATAGGGAATTTACATTTGGTGTTCTAGAACATGGTGCCTTTAATAGAAAGCTTTCTTCTCCTAATCAGGATAATATTAACAATCCTTTACTCTGACAAATACAGGGATGAACAACACTAAGGGATGAAGTTGTTATAACACAACCACCAACTCCTTTCTACAGCAGGAACAGAATGCTTAGGGATGGCAAATAAACATGAGAAACTGATTGAAGTATTAAATTCTAGCTTAGTTTGATTTCCTATAGTTGCATCTAGGGTGTTTGCCTTCTTATCTCCAAGGGAAATATATGTGCAGCAGAAAGTGCTACACCTCCCTCCCCCCCAAGAAACCTTGATTTCCTCAAAGCTCCTTAGTGCAAGGTCATTACTTTCTGTCTTTCCTTTGAATTTTTTTAAGTCTTACAAAAACGACTACAGTTAACACAGTCATCTAGTTGAACTTTGCTGATTCCTGACAAGACAGTGAATATCAGGGAAATGGACACTTAGCCTTGAGGTCCTTGAAGGAGAGTTGGCATGTAAAGTCAGGAAATGTCTTACAAAGACAAGCTTTGAAGCACACTACTGTACACTGGCCTAGACACTGTCAGACAATTCCATCTAAACAGAATTGAAATCTTGAACCAGCTCAACATGATTTTAGTGTCTTCTGTTGCTGCAGATTTTCTGTAAACCAGAAAAGTGTACTCCCCGAAATGTCAGCATTCTTCCTTCCTTTCAACTTATTTGACAGTGAGTTGTAATCAACATTTATGTTTTATGGCTCTGTAACAACATTTTTGTCCTCATTGACTTATTTTATCTCTCTTTTACGAGTTGTGTGGTCTTGTTTGTGCTCTTCTGTCCTCTATTTTTGTCTTCCCAGCTAAGAAAAATAAAATACATTAAACATTAATGCCCAGTGGACTAGCCTGTGCCACAGACAGAACTAAACTTCTGGTTAAGTTCCCCTGTGAGACAGCTCTGAAATCCTGGTTCTGGGCAACCCCTGGTCCACCTGTGAACTAGCACTTGCATACGTGCTATGATTGGCCTGTTAAGAATACCATTGTCAGTTTGCCAATCAGGTTGAAGGGAATATCGAAACACATTGGGATTGGGAGCCCAGAATATTGGCACGGCTTTGCAGATGTTACTAACTGGCAATAGATTATGTCTGCGACACAGGCTACACTGACTTACAGTGTAGGATTTAAATACAATTACATTGATTATAAATTCATAAGTAAGCTTATATTCAAGTCTTCAAAAATACACAAAATTCATTTCTTGTATCTTAGATAATCGTCAGATAAAATAAGGTGCAGTAGAGCATTATGAATGAACTTACTGAAACTCATTAATATTTCATAGCACGCAATTTACATCAAGAAATACAAGTAAAAATTACCAAGCCAAAATATGTGTTTTGCTGCAGGAAAACTTATACATTTCTTCTAATGTGTTCTAAAGTAACTAGACCTCTTAATGAGTCTCATATTACAGCTCTGGTGATCCCTCCAGAACTTCAAACCTCTAAAGCAGTTAGAACAGCTGTTTTGTTTTTTTTCACTTTAATGTCATTCTTTGATAATTTACTAATTAAAAACATAACTATAATCACTGGTGATAAGCTACAGCTGCAAATGTAGCTTCTTCATGCCATTGTTATTTCTTATCAACAATGTCAAAATCAATATACAGTTACAGATGACTAGCTCTTCATTAGAGGCAATAACAACAAGGAACTACCTATTAATGTCAAAAATGAAAAAGAAGCTGACAGAAAATACTGTCCATGTATGGCCAAAAGAAAAAAAAATGATCACTGGCTCGCTCAAAGCGATCACTGGGTGACTGTTTCTCCTAAAAAGTTTGAACTCTCTGTTGGATACTCCCTTTTGCCTCACCAGCTACAGGTACATACCCCTCCCACTTCAGGTTTGTTACACTTGCAAGCTTAGAAAAAAAATGAAGGGCACAAACTTTCTTGATTTCTCTCAGATAATAACAATTTGGACTACTTTTGGGCTTAAGACCTGTTCTAAACATAAATCTTCAAAGGCAAATTAAATGCTAAAAAGCCAACACTAACCTTCCTGAAGAACGCAACATGTGACCGTTTCGAAATCAGTTGAGTAGAGCTTTCAGCAACTTTACGTCGACTGACAAAGCCTTCCAGCTGTTAATACTTTAAACTGTGACCATAAGCTTTTTCTCCACGGTATTTCGCTATTTTGATTGATGACTTCGGTGAATCAGAAGCTGAAAAAGCCAAAATCTTGAGTGACGCTCGATTCGACACAGAGGAAGACTCACCATTACATTGCTCAAACTATATACAGTCTGTTGTATTTCCGTAGTTACTTTATGTAGAAGACTAGCTCGATTTACAGCTTAAGAAACAAACATGGCGGCTGTGGAAAGCACGAGGTTCAGAACTCTAAAGTTGACATCATGTAAAAGTCATGGAATGTAACGAAACGTTTATTAGCATAATATAACATGTCCCCTTTTAAGATGGTTTTAGAACCGAAGTGTACAAAAGTGTTCATATGGAACCGAACCGAAAAAGTCCTTGTGGTTTCAAACAGTCCACAAATGTCTGGTAAAGTTAAACAGGATTATATACAAAGTCTGGATTCCTGGTAGGCTTGATTAGACGCCCAGAGCGTGATCTAGTTAGCATTGGTGTTAGGTCTGCTGGTGTTCTGATCTTTCCAACATCAGAATTGTTCTTTGGCCTTGCTGCGTTCGGGTTGTTACTGGCAGGTGGTGATTTTGCCAAAGTAGTTGGTGTATCTGCTGATGGGCTTACTGGTTCTAGTACTTCAGGGATTGCTGAGGCAGCATCATCATCTGACAGGTGAGCTGGGTATCTTACAGGTACCTGTGGCTTGGGTCGCTGCTGTGTGATAGTGACGTAGCGTGGCTTAGTGTCATGTTTGTTACGTCGGAGCCTTCTACTGTTCTTGTCATTGGTGATCCAATACGAGTCTGGTGTGATATCTTTGGACTCAATGTATCCTGGTTTCCACTCATCTGAACTGTCATCAGTGAACCAGATGGGCTGACTTGGCAGGTAGATATTGTTGTCCTGCTTTGATGGCTTTAGATGTGCTGAGCGCTTGTCGCTAAGGTGGGTCTTCTGTTGATCAGTTAGAGGCGCTGGCGTCATAGCCATGCTGAGACGGGTGTTGATTCGCCTATTATGGAACAGTTCAGCAGGTGATGGTAGAGTGTTACTCACAGGAGTGTCAAGGTAAGTTGTCAGAGCTTTGGTGATGTCGATGTCGCTGGCACTCTTCTTCAGGATCTGTTCGATTGTAGCAACTGCCCTTTCTGCTCTTCCATTGCTTTGATGGTAGTATGGGCTGGATGTTACGTGCCCAATATCAAGCTGGTCACAAAAGCGTCCGAAGTTGTTAGATCTAAAGCATGGGCCATTGTCAGAAATGATTTTCTCAGGCCGGCAGCCCAAACTTCCTGAAGATATTGTTCAACACTTTTGTGACAGTTTCTGTTGTCTCGCTCTCAAGGGTGTCATAGGTAAGAAAACCAGAGAAGTAATCAACTGTCACTAAGGCATGTTTACCTCGAAAGTCAGCCAAATCCATGCCCAGGATTTCCATTGGACGTGTTGCTGAGATCTGTCTCTCTGGAGGTCTGGGCTTCTTGTTCCCATGCCTTTGGCATTCATCACACTTTTGAACCATGTCTGTGATGTCATCCTGTAGTTTTGGCCAATAGACAGTGCGTCTTGCACGTTGAAGCATTGAAGTGAGACCTTGGTGTGCGTCATGTAGGCGACTGAGGGTTGCAGGTCTCATACTTGTAGGAATAACAACTCTGTTGCCTTTCATTATGAGCCCGTCAAGAATTGTCAATTCATCACGGAAGCACCAGTATGGATGCAGATGCTCTGGTATATCCTGCATGCTATTGGGCCAACCAGCGAGGATTAGATCTGTAAGTTCAGCCAAAGTGGGGTCGGCTTTTGTATCCTCTTGCAGGGATTCGAGTCGGGTTGGTTCTACCTTCAGGACTTGTGCAATGCTGATGTCTAAACCAGGGCTTTCTCTGGCACTGCCTTGTTCAACAAGACGAGAGAGTGTGACAGCAAGAAGCACACTCTTGGATCCAACGTACACCACTTGGATGTCGTATTTGGAGAGACGCAACAACATCCTCTGCAATCTGGCTGGAGCGAGGCTAATTGGTTTCAGAAGGATGTTCTGTAGGGGTTTGTGATCAGTGTGTACGGTGGTTGTCCGCCCAAAAGTGTATGTGTGCAGTTTCTCGCAGGTAAACAAGACTGCCAACAGTTCCCGTTCAATGTTGGAGTAGTTAGCTTCAGCAGGAGTAAGTGCCTTACTGAGAAAACGTACAGGTTTACCGTCTTGGATAAGAACGGCACCAAGGCCTTTCAGAGATGCATCGGTTTCAATAACGACTGACTTGTTGGGTTCATAGTGAGTGAGCTGAACAGTCTTAACAATCTCATTCTTGATGGTGTCTAGTTCGTTTTGCATATCGCTCGTCCATAAGAAATGCACGTCACGTTTTAGCAGGCTTCGCATCAGATGCGTTTTCTTGGTCAGGTTTGGGATGAATGCTGACATGAAATTCACTGTACCAAGGAGGCTTTGTAGCTCTTGCTTATCTTTAGGAGCAGCTAGCATTGCAATGCTCTTGACTTTCTTTGGACACGGTTTTACGCCCTGTGGAGTGATGATACGTCCAAAGTACTCAATTTCCTGTTTCTTGATGCAACACTTAGTTGGGTTAAATTTCAGCCCTGCTTTGTATGCTCGCTCAACCGTTTCTAACAGGTGAATGTCGTGACGTTCTTCTGTGGACCCTTGCACTTTAACATCATCTGCACAGGGAAATATGCCAGGGACACCAGAAAGAACCTGATCCATTTCTTTACAGAAGATTTCAGATGACGCTGAGAGCCCAAAGGGTAAGCGCACAAAGCAGCATTTCTTAAAGGGTGTGTTAAATGCAGTGAGAAGTTGACTCTGTTCATCAAGTTTTTTAGTCCAGTAGCCACTTTTTGCGTCAAGGGTGGAGAAATACTGGCCATTTTTGAAACTGTGAAGAGCATCCTCCCACGACGCAGTGTAGTGAACATTGCGGATCAGGTACTTGTTTAGGTTTCTTGGATCAAGACACAAGCGTAGAGATCCATCTTTCTTGACGACAGTTCCTATATTGTGTACCCATTCAGTCGTTTCTGGGCAGGGTCGGATGATTCCTTCTTGCTCCATCTTGTCCAGTTCCTTCTTAAGTTCTGGCATAATGCTTTGTGGTACAGCACGAGGGGGCAGCTGAACTGGTTTTGCATCAGGGGAGACCTTGAGGCTGGCCTCACCCTCAAAAAGACCCACTTGACCGTCAAAGGTTTCTGGGAATATTTGTTTCAAATCGTTTAGAGGGTCACCTGTTTTTCTCCCAAGAGGCAGATGTTCCTTCCACTTCGTTTTAAGATTGTGATAATCAACTTCTGATTCATCAGTAATGTGAACGGCCTCTACTTGGTTCGGTTCCAAAGATACTCTTTGAAGTGTGCATACAGGAGAGATAGTTACAAGCTTAAACAATTTGCAGAATTCAAGACCAAGAATGAGAGCATAGTCATGTTTAGTGACGTAAAACTTGGCCTTTTGGGTGATCTCATTGCAAGTTACATTGACGCATACAGTTCCACAGTTCTGAAGATCTGCTTCTGACATACCACGAATGACAGCATCACTAGGTTTAAGGTCTTCCATTGACAGTCCAATTTGTGGAAGCATTGACATTGGTATACAGCTTACCATTGCACCAGTGTCCACCTTGTCTTTGAGGGTTGACTTGGCATTGCCTTTCAAGTGGAATACTGCTGGAGCATACACCTCACGTGATACGTGGTTGTGTAGGGCATGAACTGAAACAGCATTTAAATCAAATTCATCATCATATTCACTACTGTCTTGTTCAGCTAAGAGATCGATAGCATGTTGGTGTTTGGTTCCTTTGCCTTGTCCCTTTTTCTTAAGACATGCTCGTTCAAAGTGTCCTTGCTTACTACAAAAGTTGCATGTTGCATCTTTTGCACGGCACTTTTCACGGGGATGAAGATCTCCTTGGCACCATACACAAGATTTCTTCTCATCAGGCTTTTGGCTGTTTTGATGTAGCTTTGGTTTCTCCTGTTTCTTCTTGAACCCATTCCTTTGTGATTTCTTAGTTGGGTCACGTGCATATGAGGCATCAACATGAGCATCACCAACGTCCTCTAGCTTTTTCATTGTGACTTCTACAGCTTCAAATTTTCTCATGATTTCAAGGCAGTCTTTGATTGTCACATCCTTTGCCTTTGCCATGAGTTTGCGTTTACATTCTCTGCTTTTACAGCCATGAATAAGCTTATCCACAATAAGAAAGGGAGAGTTGTCGGGAAATTCGGCTTGACGATAGATCTCCATGATTCGGGAAAAATAGGTTGTAGTATTTTCCCCACCTTTCTGATGAATGCTGTAAAATTCCTCTCGTTGTTCTCTGAAGTAAGTAGAATGCGTCAGACATGCAGCCAGTTGATCTAAGAGAGCAGTTGGTGTATTGATTCTCAGTTCAGGGTCCTCGTTAAGTCGTGCCTCAATCAGTGACTCTGCGTGAGCACCGGCCCAGATGTAAATGTGATTGAGTTTCACTCTGTCAGAACGAGCTGCGAGTGGACCGCCAATAATTCGTTCCACCTCTTTACGCCATAACTTAAATTGCGAGGACGCACTGTTTGAAGTCCATTCGACTTTGGTTTGTGGCATGTAATGACCTTCCGCCATGCTGAAAATTATATACAAAGCTTCTTTGCATACACGTAATTAACTGAAGTAATACGTAAAGTTCCGTTGACGCGATAAAAAGTAAGTCAAAACTCGGCAAGTTTGTTTGCAACCACTCGCCTGAAGTGTTCGAAGAGATATTCCCTTAGAGCTTTGCAGAATCTCTACTATGGATTGATGAGCCAAATGATCTGTTCGGAGGAGTAGCGCTGACGTCCGTTCCTCGATCGTGTGAAATATTGCAACTGTAAACGAGACGATCGTTACACGTAGAATTGCCTCAGAAGGTTTCTCATCACGTCGTGGTCGCCATGTTGTATTTCCGTAGTTACTTTATTTAGAAGACTAGCTCGATTTACAGCTTAAGAAACAAACATGGCGGCTGTGGAAAGCACGAGGTTCAGAACTCTAAAGTTGAAATCATGTAAAAGTCATGAAATGTAACGAAACGTTTATTAGCATAATATAACACAGTCGAGAAGAGCTTTGAGCAACTTTACGTCGAATGATAAAGCCTTCAAGCAGTTGACACTTTAAACTGTGACCATCTGCGTTTATCCCATTCCATTCTGCTCAGGATAGGCAATTTTGATTGATGACTTCGATGAATCAGAAGCCGCAAAAGCCAAACTCTTGAGTGACGCTCGATAACAAACAGCGAAAGACTCGCCATAATATTCCTCAAAACCACACAGTTGAGGGGAGGTTTCTGCAAATTTACGAACCGTGATCCCGCCTTCCAGCGGTGAACACTTTAAACTGTGGACATCGGCGTTTTCCCCATTCTATTCCGCTCAGCAGATTATATTTTGCTTGATGACTTCTCTACATCAGAGGCCGCAAAAGCCGCAAAACGTTAACGACACTCGTTTTGAAACATCGCAAGACTTGCCATGACATTCCCCGCAGCTGCATGATATTTATCGTTAAAATAATACTAAATCTTCTTTGTTTGGTCATGGCATTTGCTGGAAGGCCGGCTATATCCCTTTTCAACTCACTCGGGATTCAAGATACTTAAAGGGACACAGTCAGCTATGTGACCGCGCTGACCTGGACACTACTTTTGTCAGTTTTGAAAAGAGTTTACCTCAACCCGAAATCAAATGAATGCGTCGGCTACATCTAGAAATCCGCTTCAATCCTTCGTAGTGTTTCATTCGATCTTCGATCTTTTACAGGAAACCTCTTTTTGAGCAAACTTTAACTCATCCTATGACATTATTTTATCGTATTTGTTTGAAAACAGTATCCAAAGGAACATGAACAGAAGAGATGAGAAATGCGTAGGCTCCGGGCGGGAGAAATCGCTTTCGTTTACCAAAATAGCAAAAGAAACGAATAAATAACATCGGTGAGCAAATAATCGTTATATGTATTTGGAAAATCGATGGAAAAAGTTACATATGTTTGGAAAATCAAACTTTCTCGACCTTGAACCTTCGACAATGATTCATACCGACTCCGTGTTATTCCTCACCTCTACTGATCAACGAGTTCAGAAGTATTTGTCGATGTTTGGCTTTTCTTGGACAAATCCATCGATGAATTCTCTAAGGTGTGCTCTGATGTGGCTTAAGGTCTATATATAATCACGATTTGGGCTTGTAAATTGTTCAACTCAACAAGGTTTGTTTTGAGTATTCCAGATACGCTTCTCACTTTCTGTTTCCCGCTCGTGTCTTGTGACATGCAAATCAGCGAAGAAATTGTATCTGATGCGCATGTGCATCAGCTGACTGTGTCCCTTTAATTCCATTAGCCTGTGGGTTAAAATAACGAAGAAACCAAATAGCATCGGAGTCCATCTTGGTGCTTCCCTCAAAAACAGAGCAGAAGAGAGTGAAGACTTAATTGGTAAATAAGTAAATAAATAAAATCTGCAACCGGATGTGATGTCATAAATCGGTGGATCATCGTTATACGAAATTGGAGTCGTGGGCCCCCCTAAGTACTACAGTACGAAATCTACCCCCCCTCCCCAACGGACGCTTATTACTTTCACTGCTCTGAGTGAGGTCTTCTGGGGCTTATTAATAGGGAGCTTAAGATCCGACCACGGCGACGGAATGGGGAACGCCACAAAAACAATAGGTTTAATTAGCAAAACAACAATTTTGCTCGTGCATCACGCTTTTTTGGAAATTTCTTTGCCGTCACTGCACGACTACGACGTGAAAATGCCTAATTTCACGATGTACAGAGGAAGTACACAAGCGACAACGAAATTTCCTCTCTCTTTCTGAACTTGGATGTGGTTCTTAGGAATTCAAATTTTGGAGGGTTCGCCTACATTTGACAAAGTTAGTGACTTGAATTGCGATGAAGATTGAAAGAACGCGAATTCACTTTTTCAGCGACGTTTTCTCTGCCGTCGCCGTCCTCGGATCTTAAGGTCCCTATTAGAGGGTCTCAACGGGGTGGTGGCTTATACGGTTATCGGCTAAAGTTTTTGCTCTTTTACGGCTATCGGTTATTTTTTTTTTTACAGTTACGGTTAAAAAGAAAAAAAAAAGGTTAAAAAATTAAATTTATTTTGCCTCAAGGAGTTTAATATTAATAAGCCTGTATTTTTTGTATCTTTAATTAAAAGAAAGAATATAGTTCTTAGGATCATCTCGGGATGAAACAAGTTATTCTTTTTATAAATTTTAATATCTGATAGATCATACTTTTAAAGCACAGTCAAACCTCCATGTGCGACCACTTCTCGTAAGCGGTCACCTATCCAAAACACCAAAACTTTCCCAGTCAAAGCGTTAAACTCATTTTCTTCGGGCTCTTAAAATTTCAGGAGAATTTTCCTGATGACGAGAAAAATTCGCAGAAAATCGCGTTACTTCCGATTGCCTCCAAATTTGGCCCACAGGAAGTTAATAGGTTTAGCCAATTATGTCCCTATTTCCAGCCTCCGCGCCGTTTTGAGCTTTGAACTTCTAGTAAACGACCACCTCCTGTAAGCGACCGCGACCACTTCTTGGGCCTGAAACTTTGAAAATGATTCAGTCCATTGTTTTTAACCTCTTGTCAGAGACCACTTGACGCATTCAGCTGTGTGCACAATAGAATACACGAAGAACTTAGTAACCACATGGAACTGCATATGGCGTAACTTAGAAATTATCTTCCAACAACAATAAGCTTTATTTGCATGACCATAACAAAGTACTACAGTATTGCAAAAGCTACTTGAAATTAATCATTGATTCCATGTAAATTAAATATTTAAAATAATTTGAAAACGTATTAATCGTTGTTTATTTCTATAACCATCAGTAGGATTAATTATTCCGGAGATGAGTTTGACTCTCAATTCAAAGCAAGTTGATATAAATGAAGTTAATTGGATGTTAATAAAATAGTCAGTAGAATTCATCAGATGTGATAATAAGGACTCATGTAATTGTAGTCGTAGAAATGGTATTTTAGGTTCTAGTTTAGAGAAGAACTTATCTCTTATCGAAGAAAAACTTGGACAATCTAATAAAAAGTGAGTTTCATCTTAAATTTAATTCTTTTACAATTGCAGAGATTGCATAACCTTTCGTCACGTGGTATATTGTCATATCTACCTGTCTCAATCCTAAGTTTGTGACTGCTTATTCTCAGTTTCACTAATGTTTTCCTAGAAGGGTTCTTTCTTGTTAGATCTAGGTAGGCAGAAGGGCTATAATTCGTTTTGATTTTACAATAAAAGTTAAGTTTTTGTGAATGTTGAAGGGTATGATTCCAGTAAGAGATATATTTCTTTTGCATAAGATCTACATATTGCTTAATTTTACATTTATTCAGTAAATTACAATTAAAGCCTGGGAAATCATAGTAGTCTTCCATAAAGTAGATGTGCACAAACCTCTTCTCGGAAGAGGCCCCATGTGGTTCGATTCTTTTAAACGACCACCTCCCGTAAGCGACCATTTTATTTCACTGCATTTTGGGTGGTTGCTTACGGGAGGTTCGACTGTATTCCACTTCTATTATTTTAGGCACAGAAACTACGAAAAAAAAGATCAAGGTGTTTGTCTTCTTTTGCGTGGTTTCGTTTTCTTTGGTGCTACTGATTCGTTGTTCGCTTTGCTTTTCAAGTTCGGCCATGAACCCTCTTCGCTTTATGCCCACGACAGGGTCTTTACCTCACTAAAGAACAGACTCTACAACACGAATTGAAAAGGACGAGCAAATAGATTGAGGACTCGAACATTTCTGTGAGTGTCACATTTTACAAGTGTCGGAGCCAAGCTGTGAGGTACGACTTTGAAGAACTTTAAATGATGAGAATTTTCTCATGCACTTAAAATGATATCAGGCGCTCTTTGTTTAACGTTGAATGAAAAAAGTTTGAGCTATAGCCAGTCGAAAAAAAATTTTTGTAAGGGATGAAAAACATCATTCCTGATAACAGACATAAAAAGTTTATTTTAAAAGAACCTTCGTCAAAAAGCAAAGTAGACACGCGAACGTACGGTGAAAGCCAAAGTAGCCGCGAAATATGAAACGTACTCGGTCATAAAATTAACAAATGTAGGGAGCAAATGTTTTCTTTACTGTTTACAGTTGAAGATAGTCTAACCTTTTCTGGTTACTATTAAGCTATAAACTTACCACAAAGCCTTTAGATTTACGGGTCGTGTACGTATTTCGCGGCCTTCTGACCCACATGCAAATTTTATTAGCTTCCGAAGCTCGGGGCATGCACAGAAAGCAAAATTTGGAGACTTTCTTTTCGTTTTCTCTCCTCCCCTCTTCTTTTGATTTTCTTACCTATTTTTGTTTCCTTGGCATTTCAGGTGGGCTTCATTTTGATGGAAAAAATTTTTGGTAAAGCTTTTAAGAGCCAATTTCTGTAATTTTCGAAAATCGGTTGACATGCAGTCGTGAATTTCGTCATCTTTTGCCCAAATAATCTCTATTGTACACTAATTTCAAAAATCACGTTAAAACTCAGGAATCAGGCAAAGTTTGAAAAACTTCAAATCGGCGCTCTTTCGAGTATGAAATCAAGTCACAAAACAGACACACCCTTTTACTTTATAACTCAGCAATATAAACTTTAAATAAACCCTTTAAATGTGACTATGCTGGCTGCAAGAAGAAAAACGGTTTCAGCACTTTTCATAAATGGCAAATTTGCCCTAACTTCACCATCGTAAAAACCCAGTTGGTATATGGAATTTCAATATGAAACAAGAACTGTATTGAAGCATATCCTTTGCTGTTTTTTTGTGCTAAAATATTTCTGGCGGCATTCCAAACGCGCCCCGTCGAGAGACCAAAACCTGAAGGGTATTTTGACACCAGGAAAGCGCGTGAAACAAGTAAGTTTCAAAGCTTTGAATATTAATCCTCTATCGCAAACATAAGTTACTTCGACATTTAAACCCTAGTCAGAGTTGTAACGGTTTCGGATTATATTTCGGGTTAAGCACTTAGTATACTGATTAGGGTTAAGCACTTAGATTACTGATTAGGGTTAATGGTTAGCTTCTATTTAGGGTTAGGGATTTCGCCTTAGTAGCGGAGCTCTGGCGGGCGAAGCCCGCCTGCGGAGCACCATGGGTAAGTAAATCTACCCATCCCAAAAAATTTGGTAATCACGTGACCGTACACCGCCCGCCCGCCAGTCCGTCCGTCCGCACCACAGGCTAACCAGTGTTCAATCCTCACACTTTCTACCTAGTTTGGGAGCACAGGAAGACTGATATTGCAAACATATATTGCACATCAATGTTGTGATCAATTGACAGCTGTCAAAACAGGGTATCCGCTGACCAGTATCACCGACCATATCGCGGGCTCAGGTGTCGATCCATCGAGGTCGAGAATCTTTTTGAAGTTATCCGCTGACAAGTTACTAGTTTTCAAATGATCGCAGGCTCAAGTTTAATTTTTTTTAATTCATATGAAATATGTTGTGTTTTTTATGTGCCGCACAATTAAAATTTTGATTTCAAACTGACCTCGGAAGCTAAAATTCAGCAAGTTTTTACAGGCAGGGAATACATGCCAGTTGCTTTTTGACTTTTCTCACCAAGGTCACGCGTTGGTCACGCTCTACGTCCAAGTTTTATGCTGTGATTGGTCAAAATTTAACAGGTGAGTTCATGCGGAAAATTTATGCAGCATCTTGAAACCTGTTTACTTTGACAGCTGAAGCTGACAGAGTTTTGTGTCAACTTGTGTTGTTTTTAACTGTCTTTTTCCACTGAATGAACAAAATGAAATTCAGCTGCTATCAAGAGTCTTCTGTTATTCATGGCTAGTTTGTTTATTGGGTTTTTGGTTGAGAAATGTAAGTCGCTTGTTAAAGTCGGAAATCCGATTTTGGATGGCACCGTTTTCCTTTTTCACCTTGCTTGATGCGTGAGAGGGCTGAAAAGTCTGAAGCGAGTCTGGCCTTACTTGATAGTTTTCAGTGCATCTCGAATGGTAAGCCTGAGTAATTATTGTATTTGACGTTTGTTCTTTATATCTAATTTAATGAAGTCGAGCGTAGTTTATATATGCGGCTATTTAGTTTATGCACGTTTTTAATTGTAAGATTTGAGACAATGATCTGACTGAGTATCAGGTTTGATTATAAGCTTATAAAACTTTAAAAAGCCTTTAGTCATTTTCTTACCGCAAATAAAAAGAAAACGTTGCAAAGAATATTTCGTTATAATTCTGGCTGTAAAAGAAAGCTTTGAGCGATTTTCTTGCCTCGAGTTCATCTTTGAAAAAGCAAACACCGGGAAGCCGGCTTACAAAATGAAAAACATAAACAAGGATTTTCTGAGACACTTTAATGCTTGTCTTGAGTTCGTGAATGAAAATTGTTGTCTCCGTATATGTTTCACCGAATTATTGTCCTTTTATTAACTGTTGGTAGTCTCTTTTGCAATTTTTATCGCTGTGCCGTTTGTTTTCAGTCGCTCATGAACATCGCTTGCATGCCGCGCGTATCAAATGCTTTACAAGATTACACATCGTTATAAAAACATTAAATAAAAAATAAACATAATAAATTCTTTATTATGTTGAAGCGTATTAATCATAATTTAAACAGTTGACTTTGGCGCTTGTCAAAAGTTTGGAAATTTTTTAACGGTTTCGCTAAAAGCCCACACGTGCTTCGATCGTCCTGAATATTGAGCGAGTGCAATTTGTATTGCAAAATTGTGAAATACTGCATTCTGTCCGAGGTCTGTATGATAAAAACAGCGCCTCATG
This sequence comes from Porites divaricata, assembly GCA_038088405.1. Classification (NCBI taxonomy): domain Eukaryota; kingdom Metazoa; phylum Cnidaria; class Anthozoa; order Scleractinia; family Poritidae; genus Porites; species Porites divaricata. The sequence continues at coordinate 29,504,116 of JBBMOI010000004.1, forward strand.
GTACTGTTTCACCTCAGATGTGATGTATAAAAAGTATAAAAGGTTGGTTTACACGTCCCCAGACTTGTTGGCAAGATTTTGTAAAGTATACTTGTCGAACGCAAAAATTCCGCCTGATTTGTTTTCCAGGCCTAATCTACTGTGATCAAGAGTCCGCGCTCTTAAATGTGATCGAAGATGATTGCTATTTTTGGGTGTACATATATAAGGCTATCAACTCGATGTAAGATTAAGTTCCCTCTTAGCTTTGACTGTTTGCAAATTACTGTTCTCTAAAATCACTTAACCTTTCCCTCAAATTAGTCACATGAATGTGTTCTAAAATTAACTGAATTGTGGAATACAAGTTTATTGTTTGATTTAAATCATAAATTCGAGTTAATAGGAGCTTCGCTTTTAGCCCTGGCTAAATCTATATATTACTTAAATCAAACCAGCATCCTACTTCAAATCCTCGGTGGTCTTGTGGTTAGGGCAGGTTACTATAGATCCGGAGCTCCAGGATCGAATCCTTCCCGAATTTCTACGCTTTTATTTTTCTTTCTTTCTAAGTGTCTGTCATGTAAGCTGGCACAGCAACAAGAATTACGAATATCGTAAATTATGGTGGCAAATAAGATTTTACGATAATTGTAATTCTGGTCTCGAGATCATAGTGATTTACGTTAGGTGTCTTTGTTTGATCCACAAATTAAAATTGGCCCATGAAAATAAGAGTTTTTCTTCACCACCGCTAGATTTACCGTTCCAGAACAGCCTACTACAATGGGGGACAAAATTCTTGGGACAATTAACACGATCTGCCTTAATTTCCCCTCCCTTCCCCCTCACCCCCAAGCAAAGTTGTAGTTTGTGCACCCCTGTACACTTTATCCTGTCCTAAAAATGTTTCTTCACCCCAACATTGTTTGGAGGGGGGAGGGGAGGGTAAGTTGCGGTGTCCAAGTGGTTAGAGAAGTGCATATTATGCAACATCTGAATATTTGATAAGTTAAGGATGTGGAAGGAAGGTTTTCCATAACCGTTCCAAGGATTTTTGTCCTCCATTGTCTGAAAAATGTTCCAGGTGGTATGCATGAAATATCGGTGGAATTTTATAGTAAAAGGGGTGGGAGACCAGTATTCTTTGTTTCCATTTTTAGAAGTAGGCTATGGTGTGCCTGTTTTGAAAATGAGTCGGAGGTGGGGGTATGTAGGGGAACTCCATGGTGGGATATATGATATAAAGAGTCCTGTTGTTTTATTATCTTATTCTTATCTATTTGTTTTTTAGGTGTAAAAACCATGATTGTCAATGCAAAAGGGAGTGATTTAAATTCACAGTCTCAGAATGTCTGGTTTTCATGCCTAAAAATCTAGTTATTGTATTCAAAGGGGTAAAAGTGGGTGGGGAGGGGGCATGTTATTCTAAATTCGTTCCCAGGCTTAGCGCGTCATTCCAACGGTTTTTATCGGGAGCGTGATAATCAAAATGGAATGTCTGCAAGCTGGAAGACAACGCGTTGTGTATTTAATTACATATAGTCGAGCAGATGTTGTTAAGTTTCCTTCTAAAGAAAGTTTCTCCAATGCTGTATTACAAGCTTGGCAGAATTTTGGCGTTAGAGTTGTACAGTGGGTAACATGTATTGAGGCTCATCACAACACAGATAATGTTGGAAATGGGCAGGAGATGAATCTATACCATTATCACATGGCTATCAAACTGGAAAAGAGGGTCCGGTGGTTTCAAGTACGAAAGTATTTAGACGAGAACTTCGGGATAAAGGTGAACTTCAGCGATAATCACACCACCTACTACAGCGCGTACCGTTATGTTATGAAAGAAGACAACGAGGCTTTGCACTCGCCTAGCCATCCAGATTTAACGGACGTTCCTCCTCAAACCGAATCTGCTGTCGCTACGAAAAAGAGGAAAGCGAGGGCTAAGCAACAGTGCCGTAAGTCTAAGAAAAGAAGAGGTGAACGCCTGAGCACTTTTGACGTGTGTCAGCTAGTGCAAGCGAAATCCATAAGCTCACGCTTAGAGCTAGTGTCTTTAGCGGCGGCTCAAGTTAGAGAAGGGAAAACTGCGTTGGCCGAATTTATTGCTAACCGGGGAAGTAAAGCGGTCGATGAAGCGATTCAGTTAGCCAAGGAATTTGCCGAGGCCGAAACACGTTTACATCGGTCTAAAAAAACCCGCATTGAATTGCTAGAAGAGGAACTGACCGGGGAGTGCATTGAGGGTTGTGAAGGGAGATGGTGTACAGCTGCGGAAGAGTTACTCCAGCGGCACGACATCGAAAAGCGTTCATTTTGCAATGCAATTTACACCGCGCTAGAAAAAGGTAGAGGAAAGTATCGGAATATTTATATACATGGTCCTGCAAATTGCGGGAAATCGTTTATTGTATCGCCACTAAAAGTTATTTACCAGGCTTTCTCGAATCCCGCCACTGGTTCATTTGCCTGGATAGGTGCTGCAGAGGCGGAGATTATATATCTGAATGATTTTCGGTGGCATCCTAAGATCATCGCCTGGGCCGATTTATTGCAAGCTCTAGAAGGGGATACAGTTCACTTACCGGCGCCCAAAAATTTATGTAGCAAAGATATTGAGCTGTCAAAAGATACCCCGTTTTTTGCCACCTCGGATACCCCGTTGGTGCTAGTGAAAGGAGGTGCGATCGACCGTGTGAATACAGAAATGATGAGCTGCCGGTGGGTTTTTTTCAATTTCTGGAAGCAAATACCACATGCAGAACAGGAGGATACCCCCCCGTGTAGATTTTGCTTCGAAAATTTATTTTGCGTGATGTGCGTAGCTGATGTGACCCCTTTCTATCTTGCGTGACTTAAACTTGTCATTCGAAAGACAACTGTTCTCACAGTTTTCACGTACAGTTCTCGGGGTAAAAAACTCTTTTTACACTGTTTTGACGGCCCGTACCATCCAGTTATGTACTTGTAAGTATTTGTGTTTGAGTTCCCCCTGTAAATGTTGGTTTCAGATAAGGAATTATACACGGACAACGATTTTCGCAACAGTTCTCGCCTTAAAATAATAAAGAAATGAAACGTTAACAATCTCCTTTTAAATGTTTAACCCGAGAACTGTTGCAAATCGCAAAACCCATATGCTTTATACATTACTTGTACAACATTCAGTGGCAATGAAACATTTTATTGCTGGCTTTATACAGCTGGATCATACATGAAAATTCTTTAGCGCGATATTTCACATAATGTAGCTGAGAACTGTGTCCGAGAAATGTTATATGTTAAAAAAAAAAACAGGCACTCAATGTAACGCAATTCTGTGCTCTTTTCCAAAAAAAAAAAAAAAAATGATTTAATGCGGGTCGCAACTATTTTATAAGGTTAAAAGTTCATTCAGTCATTATTACCAATCAAAGTAGCTGTGGTTCGAAAAAATGAGACTTGATTGTTTAACTATAAGAAAAATAGTATAAAGGTGACATTCAATTGCGTGATTAATATTTTATTCTTTCGCCCTTGGAGGCGAGAATAGCTGTAATCCTTCTGTTCATACTAGAGATAGTTTTATCTATAGTTTCAACGGCAATATTCTCAAATGCTTGCAAAACTCGCACGTTAAATTCATCAAAGGATTCCCTCACAATGTTTCTGGATATTGCCTCCTGATCTAAGTAGCGCTTAACAAGATGGAAAACATTCTCTATGGGATTCAGATCTGGTCACCGAGGTGGGATTTCCTGAAAGCTTCCCTCAATGTCTTCAAGGGCGAGTTTTGCGGCCCGACTGGTCTGTGAGGGGTCGTTGTCCATAACAAATAAACGTCGACCATCTGCTTTTGGACCAGCTTTTGCAAAAGTAAGGTTGAAATGTTCCCGAATAAATCTGGCAAAAAATTCACCTGTCATTTTTGCGTACGGAACTTTCAATATGACTCCTTTTCCGTATGCTATGGCGACTATAACATGCAAACGCCGTCCACCCGCTAAATCTTTACATCCTTTGGTTGTAAGTTGAAGGCCTTCCTCTCGTTTTCGCCACACTCTGGCTCTGTTAGAGGCCGCACCACTTTTCGGGTTATGCTTGTGAACAAAGGATACCCCGTCCAGGTAAAATGAAATTTCATTCTTCCAGAAATCAGGATTTCTAATCAGCTCTTGCTTCATGTTACGTGCAAATTGCAGTCGCACTTTTTTATCATTGTCACTAAGAATCCCCTTTCTCCGAGCCGAAAAATAATAGTAGCCAAGTTCATTCAAATAGCGCGAATACGTCCTCCTACTGGCCACTTGAAAACTAAGACCACTCTCTTCCACTAAACTCCTCACAGTAACGTGTACATTATTCCGTCTAAAAGACTTTAAGGTACGAATTAGTAAACGCATCTTTCTTTCGCTTACATTTCGTGGTCTTCCCTGCTTCTTGTCACTTGGCATCCTCCTCAAACTTTCATGTGGGAACTCATTACTGCAAATTCGGTGCGCCGACGATTTTGATATTCCACATTCCTCAGCGATTATTCGGTAAGAAAATTTACTGTATGTTCTCAGGTACCAGGCAAAAGCCCTTTTCTCTGCTGCGATTTGTTGGATGAAAACCATCCTTGCGTGTAATTATTCACAAACCAGACGAGGCCTCAGTAATTTTTCAGGGAAAGTCGAACAACGTCACACTGGATACCGTTTTCGAACTCTGCTAAAGCTCGCGCAAAAATTACTTTTTGTCACGCTATATATCCTTTCACATTGTAAATAACAATTCCTTGTCTTATTATGGTGGTTTTTTTCTATTTTTCAAAACGTTAGTGGTAGTTTTGTGCGTTAGGTAGTATTCAGACATTGGGGGACAAATGGACTTGTGCACCCCTGTACACTTTATTCTGTCCTAAAAGTGTTTCTTCACCCCAACATTGTTTGGAGGGGGGGAGGGGAGGGTAAGTTGCGGTGTCCAAGTGGTTAGAGAAGTGCATATTATGCAACATCTGAATATTTGATAAGTTAAGGATGTGGAAGGAAGGTTTTCCATAACCGTTCCAAGGATTTTTGTCCTCCATTGTAGCTGCTGACAAAGAGGTCCGTAAAGGCACATTGATTGATTACTCTGTACGGCCTAAAGAAATTGATAAACGCAGACGTTTTCTGAACGACGAAGGTGCAGCCCTTACACTTCTTTTTCTTTTCGAAAATGGTCACGGACCTCCTTCCTTACTCCTCGCCGCTAGGCGGTCTTTTTTGCCTGAGAGGTACCACCACGAAAGGAGTTTTAGCACACAAGTCACTGCAGGTGCAGACCTAATGAAAAGGGCATTCTCCATCTGAAATTTTAAATCGAAATGAAAGGCTATTTTCAGCCTTTTCTCTCTTTTCTCCGCAACGTATTTGGTTAAAAGATAGTAAGTAAGGTGGCTGAGGCATTTTGAAACACTTTTTCATTTACGCGACGGATTTTGACGTTATGAAAAAGAACTTGTCACTGAATTGGTTTTCTCGCCTGCGAACAAGTGCCGGGGGTGGTGGCGGACAGAACCAGGTGACTATTCCATTTTTTAGGCGGGAGCTAGCATGCATTCTGGTCTAACAGCTCGTATTGCACCTGTCCTATACAGCTAAAAATAGCTCTGCACGGACGAGATCTCGTCGAGGTCTGCCATACTGTGTAGACTGGCCTTTAAGGGACTCTGTTCGGGGGGGGGGGGGGGGGGATCAGATAATGTAATATATAGATTTAGCCAGGGCTAAAAGCGAAGCTTCCATTAATAAATTTATAACTTAAAACAAACAATCAACTTGTAATCCACAAATCAGTTAACTTGAGGGCACATTCGTGTGACTTTTGAGGGAAAAGCTAAGTGATTTTAGAGTGAAACAAATCTTGCATCGAGTTGATAGCCTTATGTGTACACCCAAAAATAGCACTGGCAATCACTTTCGGTCACATTTAAGAGCAATAATGGCACTTGTTCACAGTAGATTAGGAGTGGAGAACAAATTCTTGGAAAAAAAAACAGGGCGAAATTTTGGCGTTCGACAAGTTTACTTTACAGAATCTTGCGAACAAATTTGAGTGCCTGCAAACCAACCTTTTATACTTTTTATACATCACATCTGAGGTGAAAGAGTACTATGAGGCGCTGTTTTTATCATACAGACCGCCTGACCTCAGACAATTAGCAGTCAGTTTCACTATTTTGCAAGACAAATTCCATTCATTCAATATTCAGGACCATCGAAGCGCGCGTGGGCTTTTAGCAAAACCGTTCAAAAAATTTCCAAAATCACCTATACGGCCAGCCGGTTCTAATTTTTGACAAGCGCCAAACTTGCAAGGAAATTTTAAAAGACTTGCGCTCCAACACAATAAAGAATTTATTATGTTTATTTTTTATTGATAGTTTTATGACGATGTGTAATACGCGCGGCATGTTGAGTACTTTTGCAAGCAATGTTAATGAGCGACTGAAAACAAACGGGAAAGCGATGAAAATTGCAAGAGATAACTAACAATAAATAAAAGATATAGAGGATATTACACGGTGGCGCGAAGATATGAATTTTATTTTCGAGTGGCAAAACAATATTTTACGAACAAGCGCAGCGAGTGAGTAAAATATTGTTTTTGCCACGAGAAAATAAAATTCATATCTTCAAGCCGCCGTGTAATGTTCTTTTTATTATATAGACAAAAAGACATCGATAAAGTAATAGAGGGAAATGACCGAAATTACGTCATCGATAAACTCACGTGTGAGATTATGGAAAATAAACCACTCGGGTCCCGGATGTAGTTTTTATGAATTTTACGAGTGGTATATTTTCCAGTAAAACACTCATGTCTATATAATAAAAGGAAATATAATTCGGTAGAATATTTACAGAGACAACAAGTTTCAATTCACGAAAACAAGTATTTATGTGTCTCTAAGAATCCTGAGTCTTTAAGCTTCCGGGTGCTTACTGTTTTCAAAGATGAACTCGCGACAAGAAAATCGCTCAAAGCTTTCTTTCTACAGCCAAAATAATACCTAAATATCCTTCCGAACCGTTTTTCTTTTTATTTGCGGGGAAATATCGAGTAAAGACATTTTAAAGTTCTGTAAGCTTATATCAAACCTCATACTTGGTCAGATCAGTGTCTCAAAACATAGTTTTTGCATGAACGACAGCAGCGTGTTTCATCTGGTAGCCATGTTTGCACTTGGCACACAGTCAACAAGGGAACGACTCAGGGAAGTGTTAGCGGCCCTTACCTCTTTAATGTTTTTCTTAATGATTTAAATATTTTTCACAATGACGTTCCTGTCCTTTTTAAATATGCAGACGACTCTACTATCTTAGCTCAGGTAAACACTAATTCTGATCCGTCTGACCGTTTAGTACAACTATTTATAAATTGGTCTAGAGAGAATAATATATAGATTTAGCCAGGGCTAAAAGCGAAGCTCTGGTTAATAATACTTGTAAACAAAAAAAAATAAATCTTGTAATGCTAAAAGGGGAGAGCAATGAAAATGGCATCAAGATCAACAGATTTAATTAGCAAAAAAACAAAATGCACGTGCAGCACACTTTTTTTCTAATTAGCAAAAAAAAAAAACAAAAAAAACAAATTTGCACGTGCAGCACGCTTTTTATTTTTCTTTGCCGTTGATTTGCACAACTACAACGCTGTTTTGTAGGGCTAAAACGTCAAACTTCCTAGTTACACATTGTTTCTATGGAGGAGTTGTCGTATGTGCTTACCCAATATTTTGTCTCCTGTGTTAATGTTCGCTTTTATTTATCACTGCCGCTCATTTTCACCTTGCTGGCCGCTAGCATTTCTCATTGTCTTACAGCCACTTTGAATTTCCATGTTTTTCTTCCTACAAAATTCGTCTCTTTTGTTTTCAATCACTCGCTCTATCTCTTTATATGTTGCCCACGTGAGTGTAAACATAAAAAATAACGTCGAAAAAGGCTCGACTTTGTTGTTGTTTTTTTCTTTCTAAAAGTCTGGGCGGCCATGCGATTTCTTTCCAAATAAAACCTTGAGTTGCATGGGGGTTGCCATGCCTGTTAATTGAATTATTTTACATTGGTATGCCTGTGGTGCGGACGGACGGTCGGTCGGGCGGGCGGGCGGGCGGTGTACGGTCACGTGATTGCCAAATTTTCCCGAATGGGTAGTTTACCACATTTTTTTACCCATGGCGCTCCGCTGCGCGCGCTTCGCGCGCGAGAGCTCCGCTAATATGATTTGTAATCCTAGCAAATGCAAAGAACTCGTTGTTAGGAAGAAGAACAATAACACGCAATTACTCGTTTTCAGTGTCACGCCATTCAAAATAGATTAAAAGAAGACTCAAAACCATTCGACAGATTAAGTCTAGAATCATGGAAATGAAAGGAGGTAAATATACAAAGACCCTTGCCAAGATTTGGGTCGAAGGAATAACTCGTATACGAGATATCCGAAGAAATGTTTTACCCAAACTTATAGAGCTTTGTATGGAGACACCATGCTGGAGCTCATCCGGATGAGCTCCAACATGGCGGACGGAAACCAACAGAAACATCTGTTTCCGAGTTTTGCTACAAAAGCGTGAATTTATTCTTCGAGAGCCTCATAAACATAAAGTAATACTTTTTCTAATACATTAACTGTTTAGATAGCAAAATTTCCTAAAATAAGTCATTTCAGTTTAACCTACATGACAGCTAGTTTGGCCGTCATGTAAATGCCGCGTCACGCAAAAGCTAAGAAATTTAAGCGTACTCTATCACAAAACCAAGAACCCTTTTGAAGCGGAAATTTGTATGAAAATTAGTTTTCAGCTGCTCTAATGCATCGTGAAAGTAAAATCTCGGTAGGATTGATAGCTTTTTAGTTTGCATTTTAGTGACGTCATGTGAAAAACAAGCATATGTGCAAATTTGCAATATTCCACAGTGTAACAGTCTGTCGTTGCTAGTTGTTACCCTCCAAAGCAACTGCAAGTTTAGTGAACACGTAAGACTGAAATTAGTCAAAGCAAACAGATGTTTGCATGTTTTAAGGTCTCTTAGAAAGGAGCAATACTCTCAAGTAGAAATAGACCATTTATTTAAGTCCTTATTAGTTCTGCCGAATTTTACATATTGCCTTTCTGTGTATGGAGCGTCAGAATCAGATTTGAATTTGATACAACATTTTTTGGATCGCTGCCACAAGCGCCGCTTTGTTTCTTCTCCCGTTTCTATTAAGAACGTTTTATATAGACAGGACTGCAAAATTTTAAAGGCTATTACCTCTGTAGATAACCATCCGCTAGGTTCGTATTTACCACCAACAAAGGAAAATGAATATAATTTGCGTAAAAATCAGTGTACCCTCCCCAAGGTTAATACCGAACGATTTATGACATGTTATGTAAATAGGCTGATTTTTAAACACAAGATAGTCTAGTTTCTACGTATTATTTTATCATCTATTTGTAGTTTAACTAGTTTAATATTAGGGTAGATTTCTATTGAGTGTTTAGGCGACTAGAATGTAACAAAGATATGTACTTTTATCTTTTGGCAATAAAGACTATTATAATTATTATTATTATTATTATTATCATTTTTCTGAGGTAATCGACAGAGTCTATAAGTCAAGCGGGGTTAAGATTAGTTTATTGCAAACAAAGGCTAAGTGTAAATAAAAGAAAACTAGTGTGAAAGGTTTTGCAGACTCGGGTTACTCTATTTGTTTTCTTCAGTTTCGGCTTGTACATCCTAAAATCAAGTCTAGTTCGACATGTTTTGGGGAAGTCGTTTAAAAACTAAAAAAAAAAAACAGTTTCAATTGTCATTATATTTTTTCTTGTACACTCGTGCGATGATTTATCCTTTTCTGTACAGTTGCACGACCAGAATCAAATCACACACGAGGCTTTCATCACGCAACACAGCGTTTAGTCCGAGGCTAAACGACGGAAGATTTCAGTACACTGCGGCCACTCTGCAGTTGGAACGACTGTGGTAAGCAAATTCTTATAGATCTCGTGTCCCATTCAGAGTTAGCAAGCCGTTTCTAGCGGCTTTATTTTAGGTGCAGAAACTCAAACTCGTAGTTTACGTTTATTGACCCTGAAAAACTGTATCGAGCCACCTCGCGTTCAGGGGGCGTGGCAGGGATTTCACGCCTTTTACCATTCATTAATTAAGAAATTCCGCTGGCGATGAATAACATGCCACACACATTTTAGCACCGATTTTGCGTGTTTACAAATATCTCCTTTCGAAACAGTGATTTTATACAGTTTCTGGGACATTGCTCCAAATAAAATCGGCAAACATGCTCAGGTGAAACATTTTCCTAATCGAAGCGCTAAGCATGCTCGCGTCACTGCAGATTAAAACGGTTAAACTTCCCGATAAAAAGCCAGGCATTTCTGACAGAAGGTGTTACAACATTTCCCTGGCCGGGCTGCTTCAAAAGCATGTTGGCTTAAGTGATTCATCCGCAAAATACCAAAAATCCTTTTGTGTTTGGCACTGTACTATGAAAGCGTACGTTTTATAGAAACGACGGCTTGTCGACTACATGTCAGTGTCGGCCAACTTAAGCTAAACCTGTCTAACGAACAATCAAACGTCTGCGTTGCTGGTACAACGCGCTCCGTGAACGCGAGCTGCAGTTATGTTATTACAGTCCCTCTATTTTTCTCGCCTCTATTTAATCCCCGACTCCCGCCCCCTGAGTACATTTGAAAATCAATATGGCCGCCATTAACGGCAGGACGCGCTGATATCTCGACGACCTCACGTAAAAATAGGGGAATGTGAACATTCTAATTTTCCTTCAAACCCAACACCAGCAGTCCCTTCTTTTCTTGCCATGATACGAGGACACAGTTTTCCCCCATGTATTGACTGGTTTATGCGCATGCGCCCATGGAAGAGGAGTTGGCGTTTAGGGGAGCGCTGGCAAGTTAACATTTAAACTATCAGGCCACAATTTGTAAATTTCACACGATTTTAATTCAATTATAGATTAGGATATGAACATAACAAATGTATTGTTAATGTAATGTTTAATAATGTACTGTTATCTCAACCACATTAATGTTTTCAACTGGTTACTTCGAAGGTTAACTGAAGGAAGGTTATGACAAGGTCCGAAATTCCTTTTTAGGTACTGTATTCATCGAACATCCTTGTTACCCTGCAGAAAAATATTGAAAACCAGAGAAAAAGGTAAAAACACATTGTTTCAGTCCAGAAAGTAAAGGTTCGCTTCTCAATAACCAGCACAAGGTATCTCGAGATCCACAAAAAAGTCATTGAACGGGAGGATGGTGAGGTTGGATGAAAGGTTCGATCAAGTAATTTTTAGGTTATAATTCCATACATTTTTCGCTGTTTTCCCTTATTGAAAAAAACCTCTGCCACCTTTACTGTCTATTTCTTTTGCTCAATTTTGAAAGATCCCTATAAGAGAAAAATTATCATTGACTTAAAAGTACCAGTAGTAACAAATAACCTCACCTCACGGTCACGTTAATGACCTAGCCACGGTAACGACGCCGACGTGGACGTGGACGTGGGCGTCGACGTCGACGTCGATTACGCCCTCGTCGGCGAAATATTCTTCGTCCAAAACGTTTAACACCACGAATGATGCGTCTGCCACCGCGAATGACGCGTCTTCCGAAACGTCTTGCGCGATCGACAATACGCTTTCCACCTCGAATGATGCGGCCCACTCGACGCGCAATACGTTTTCCTCCTCGAATGATACGACGAATGCCTCTGCCAATGCGTCGAAAGTGAATTCTTATTGGGTCTTGATTTGAAGATAAAGTGTCACCCTGTTCATAAAAGTGCTGTAGACTTCTTGGGTCTTTATTGCCCTTCTCTTCATTCTCATCAGATTCATCTTCGTCTTTTGGACCAAGATTAGATTCACGGCAACGAATTTGCTTTGAGTGTTAAAAATAGAATATAATTTACTCAAACGTTCACGAATTCTAATTTTGAGAGTAGTAATCGAAGTACAAACATAAAATACCCTCATACCATGCTGAAGTTTAGCCCTATGAATTAAAACTTTCTTAATTTTTTTATAGGTTTGTGTGGAATTAAGACTCTTAGAGAACGAAGACCTCATGGATACACTGAACGTAATTTCTGATAACAAATACTAACGATTATGTATTCTTCTATTTTTTTTTTTTTAATATAGGAGTAAAACAAAACATTCAGGGATAAATTGTCTTACCTCTCGACAACAACAACAACTTTATTTCACTAGTATTCCCACGTGAGTACACGATATTACCTATATTATTTATGCTATAAATCTTAAATCAAAGTAAAAGCTATAATTAAAGAACAAGTTTTTGTGAATATTCCATACATGAATGTATGTATTGAGCAGCTGTAAGTCTGTAGATATGAGGATGAATTAAATATAATGAAGAGGCTTTTTTCATTGTTGTCAAAGTTGATAAAAAGGGGGTATCAGTATTTCTAATGTTGGTTGAGTTTGATCGTCCGAGTGAACGTAGTCCTGAATAGGACTGTTGTTGTTGACAGTGACTGACGTTTCGACAACCCGTACGTGCGGTAGTCATCTTCAGAGTCAAAGTGAGTTGTATCACGTCAGTAGATGGTATTATATACTCTGGTTATTGTTCTGATTGGTCAATTAAGTCAAGATGTTTTTGGTCGAAGACTCGTAATCAGTAATTGGTGCGTTTCGATCCGTCTATAGTCACAGTTAAACAGTCGTCTATTGTTAGTCAAATAGTCGGTTCTCTAGTCGTTCTCTCGTAGTTAGTTTTGCTTGATCTCGTCAATAAGTCGTTTGTACGGCGCTGGTAACTGTTGGCTACGATTCAGTGGCGTTTGTTCTAAGGTAGTAAACCAGCTTTCTAAAGTAAGACGTTGATAGTAGTCTGTAGAATACGTTATACATGTCGCAGAGTCCCAGTCAATTTGATGTTTCGTCTGTAAATGATGCTCAGCAATGTGATTGTTGACGTCACCATTCCTCGTCGCTGGTTTGTGTTCGGTCAGTCGCGTGCTAAGGTTTCTGCCGGTTTCACCAATGTAAGAAGCCTGGCAGTCGCAGCATTTGATCTTGTATACTACTCCCTGTCTGTCCTCCGGTTTGTCTTTGTCCTTGACATCAGTAAGTAGGCGACGTAAAGTGGTTATGGGATTGTGTGCAAGGTTCTAATATACGTGCAATAGTTTCAGAAGTGCCTCTGATGTACGGTAAAGTCGCTGTCGTAATAGGGCTAGAGTTGACGTACGTCTGAGTGTTGGAATCAGTGTTACTGTGGGTGTTCCGTCTAACAAAGTCGGTGTTGTAATTTTTCTTACTAAAAACGTTGTTAAGATAATCAGTCTCGTCTTGTAGGCTGTCAGGTGAGTCGCAAACTAGTTGCGATCGCCTCGTCAAAATCCGGATAGTTAAGTAGCCTTGTGAGAGGTAGGGTTGTACGAAGACTGGTCTAGTAATCGGTTGGTATGTGTCGGTTGTTGTCGCGAGTGACCAAGCAGTCTAGGAAAGGTATCTTACCATTTTCTTCGATCTCCTGGTGAGCTGTATGTCCGCGTTCTGTCTCGGTTAAGGTGTTCGTGAAAATCGTCGATTCCGTCTTTGTGTGCGGCGGTGAATGTGTCGTCAACGTAACGTAACCAGAGATGGATAGTACGCGTGCAGGTAGCTAGGGCTTGTTCCTCGATGTTTTTCATGACATTTTTTGCTACAACAACGGAAACTGGAGAGCCCATAGCTGTACCGTGTGACTGTTTGTAGTGTTTCCCGTTGTACTGAAAATACGTCGAAGTCAAACAGAGGTTGAGTAGCTCCATGATGTCGTCTGTGGGTAGTGGTAGTTCAGCATTAGAGTTCTTAATAGCGTTCTCAGTACAGTCTAGAAGTTGAAGTGGAATGCTGGTGAACAGTGACTTCACGTCAAAGGAGACTAGTTTGTGGTCGTCCGGTATCTGTATCGTCTTAATGGCGTCAATAAAGTTCTCAGTCCTATTCAGGACTACGTTCACCCGGACGATCAAACTCAACGTACTTTTGAAATGACTCCTGGGTTCAAACCTTTCACAGTATTACTAAATAAATGTTTCTGTAAAAGTTAGATCGAAGACTATCGTAAAGATTTCAATGAGTGAGTGTAAGTGTAATTCGTGTTCAACTTCATTTAAGTGGCAGAAGGGGCAAATTCGAAGATCTTCTGGAGTTTTCGGTATTGCGGTATGTCCGCCCGTTTCAATTTGTTAGCGGTGGTTGCCGAGTCTGAATTTTTTATTCAGTGTTTTTGGGTCAGTATTCATATTCAGGTGATTATGTTCAAGTAATCGCTTTTGCGACAGTCATCGAAATCATCGTAAACAACCGGTCACCATGCATGCATTATCATCAAATAAAGTTTCTTGGTCGTCTTCTTCGCTGTCATCATCATTCAAATTATTTTCTGATTCTCTGAATCAAGAACAAGTTTGAATCGTTTAGCAAACATTTTCCGTTTAAAGGCCAAAAATTTACTGCTGACAACTCTGTATAATCTCTGTTTCGACCTATTGCATTGGCTCTGATCTATTTGTATGCTAGAGTGAAAAGTACTTTCTGCCGAAGTCGTTTGATGTGATATTTAGCAATCCATGTAACGAGGGAAGAACAAAGAAGAGTCTTAAATTCTCGACAGAAGTGGAACCTATGACCGCCCAAACTTCGAACGAAAGCATGCCCAAGGCCAAGGTTTATGGCTGGTGTCCTAGCTGAATACCGCAAGGATCAGCAATGCCGAGAAAGTACCCTAATTGCTTAAATTGGAAAACTCACTGCGATGATCATTCTTCACTCTCAAAGTACCCTATGGTGATAGAAGAAAGACGGTAAATTTAAATTTCAGTGGACTGCTGGTAAAAAATGAGAATATGGTATCACTCGCCATGAATGCATTCACGTAGAAGCAATGTGCAACTTTGGATTTGTTGTTGTTTTTTTCCTTAAATAGAAGTTTCTTTAATTTAATCGTTAAAAGGCTACTTGTCCATTTCAGGGTCACTATTATATTTATCATCGCTATTATGTAAATCATTTTTGTGCAGTGCCAGTGTCATCCTGTCAATTTCATCCGCTATGTTGTAGCGAATTTTGTTGTACGGAATTTGTAAGGAATTTATCCACTTGTAAAACAAAGACTTTAATAAAAAAAGGTACAGATGCATGATTTGTGCAATTTCTCATTTTAACCCTTTAAGCCCCAATATCCAAAAAAACAATTTCTCAACACTGATCTCTATATATTTTCTTACAGAACATAGTTGAGATATCAGAGAGCAAAGCATTATCCCTTTGGTAGTCATCTGATGTATCAGATATATTCTCATTACTGACTTTTCTCGTGATTATGTATTGATATTGTTCTGAGAAGATTGAGGTTAGTTACTCTTACGGGAATAAGTGTTTTACCATTCCTCTTCATCATCATCGTAATCATTGCTGTCGTCATCAAATTCATATAAATCGTCCTGTTCGTCTTCTTTGCTGTCATCGTCTTCCAAACGATGTTCTAATTTACTAGAACACAAACATAATTCTTGTCTTCTTTTCAGAGGCTCAGTAACACGAAGTTTGAAACGTTTAGCAAATATTTTACGCGTATATCAGGCCAAAAAATACTGTAGGCAATTTGCGATTCACTGTATATTTTTATCACTTTTTTTTACTGCGATGTTTTCAGTTAAGTCGTTCTATAGCGAGTTGACGAGTGCGGCACCAAGAAAAAAAATTATTATCGAGTCCTTTACAGGGTCCTGAGCCTACGTTTAAAGACACAAAATTCACACTGATTCAGTGAATGGTAGTTCACGAATGATTGTTTCATAAGCACACATCTTTTCTTACTGCTATGTTTTCACTTAAGTCTTCCTGATGAGCATGGGACAAAGAAAAAATCTTGAGTCCCTGACAGGATTGAAGTCTACGACCTCTTAAACACCAGGTGGTTGCTCACTATCTAGCTATTGAGATACAAGGTTTATATTTGAAAATTGTCCTACGCAGGATGAGCAATGTTGATCGAGGTCAAGCGTACTGTATGGTGATCCCAAAAAGAAAAAAAAATGGTCAATTTGAGTTGCGAACAGTAATTCCAAAATTAACATTCAATTTCGCATTCTTTTACTTAGAACGGGAATAAGCTG
This sequence comes from Porites divaricata, assembly GCA_038088405.1. NCBI lineage: Eukaryota > Metazoa > Cnidaria > Anthozoa > Scleractinia > Poritidae > Porites > Porites divaricata. The sequence goes on from JBBMOI010000004.1 coordinate 29,520,276, forward strand.
TATGCCTTCACAAGTGCAATTTCACTGTTACTGCTAAAAATGTTATCCTGTTATTCATTTAGTAATTTTACGCACTTTTAATGTATTTATATGTTAGGGAAAATGAACTTTGGAGTAAAAAGTGTTTTTAATAGAAATATAATTTCATGTAATTACAGCATACCTGTCCAATTCAGCATCACCATTTTTATCGTCACTGTCACTTTCTTCTGCATCAGTGGCATCCTCGTCAATTCTGCCGGCTACATTTTTTGTGCCCAAAAGGAGTTCACTGAAGAAAATAGGTATTTTTAATTGGTGTTAATTTTAATGTTGGGTCATAGTGCTACATTAAGAAGCGCCAGTTTTTTTAGTTCTAGTGAGACAAATTACGTTGCAAAGTCTCAACCTCTGAGCTTTAATTATGGGAGAAGAACCTGATCATTTAACATACGGAGCTAATTAAATAATGGAAGTTCCACTGAGTGTTTCCGTATAACCCCTCCCAAAAATATTATGCCACAAAACCACATCAACTCTTTGTAAATGTGACTAACCTTTCTGCTTTATCGAGCTCTTCACTGTCTTGAATTTTTGTGCGAAGAAGTTCTCTGGATGGAAAGGCTAGTGCTACAGTTAGCACACAGCCAACCAAAACAAGCAGAAGAAGGGTGTTCATTCTCGAACAAATGACCGACCCAACTAGAGGGAAATTCGAAATGCCTAGCCTTTTAAACTTGCTGTGTGCTGATTAACATAAAGAGCTTTTAATTATAATAGCCATGCAAAAAGTCACAAATAAGGTGTTTGCCTATCCTGATAGTGCTTGTTTACTTTTAATTTAGTTATTTTGGACGCTGTGGAGGTTTTTCTCAGTATGTGACCTTTTCAGCTGTTAAGTGACATTCTGTTTTGGTAAAAGCATCACGCAAGCCGTTTAATAACAAGTGTACACTATTATCATGAAGCCATTATTACAAGGGATTGATAAATTAATTGACTCGATAGCCAGTTCTTTAAGGTGGCTCTGTTGTTGCTGTTGTTGTTGTTGTCATTTTCAACTTTTTTTTTTACCATTACTTACTAGATGATACACGATAAGAAGGAGCTAAGAAGTGCATGATACACCTTCTATGTTGTGTTTCAGCTGATGCAGTAAGCACAATATGAACTCCACTATATTTACACAAGTACGCGATAGTTGGACAATTACGACTTTGACTATCCATTCATTTGAAATCATTCCTACTTAGTTTGTGCCCTTTAGTTCAAAATGGTCTTATTCGAAAGTTTTAAAATAACGTCGCCTTTCACTCCTATGCTGGATTGTTATTGACGTTATGGTCATGGAAGAGGCTTTGATTTCATATTGAAAGGACCTCTTCCTTATCTAAAGGGTCTATTTTAATAAGCTTATAAGCACTACATCAACTCATTGTAAGGACGATACTGCAATTGTGACTCTGTTAATTAATGTTGCCCTCAAAAGACATAAGTAGCTCCTAGGCAGGATCTTATATTTGATCATCAAATGAATGATCGAGTAAAGTACATGCTAAAGAGACAGTATATATCCCTTTTTGTGTTTTTATATTTATGTAGCTTTAGTATCTCCTTTGTTTGCAATAATATGACAGAAAACATATTAATAGTACAGCTGTAAGTGGAATGATCGCTCAGATTGGCGTAGTGCCGAATACGACTACTATTGTTGACAGTGACTGGCGTTTCGAATTAACCTGTATGTCAGTTATCTTCAGAGTCAGAACGAGTTGTATCACGTCTGTTGGTGTTATTAAACATTGACTTTTGACCTGACAGGCCATTTAATGCCATCTCCCTATTTGACATGAGTCCGGGATTCAAAGCATCCACCATTAACATATTACAGAATATATTGCATATGAAAAAGTGAATGATATTTTGACGTCAATATTGTCTGCTCTTCATCCATTTTTCACTTTAAATTACCAAACGATGTTTTAAAGCGCAAAAGAGGTACCTTTTTTTCGGTTTCAAGCAATCTCATGAAAGGCACAAAAAGGTACCTTTTTTGCAGTTGGAAGCGATGTTCTCAAAAGCGCGAAAAAGGTACCTTTAATAGCGTTTTCAAGCCTTGGGAAGCCATTTAGAATCCTACTGATTGACAGGTGTCATATTGCTGTCATTTTTATGACTTTTTTGTCTGAATTTACCAATCCACTAGTCAAGAGATAAATATTCCCTATTTATTCGCCAAGTTTGAAACAAGTTGCTGAGCTTGACACTGTAACATGTACAGTGTCAGGTTAAAATCTAACCCCCTTGCCTGATTTTGGCGTGAGTGTGAGCCATCTTGATCAGTGTCGGAGTGAAGCTGGAAGCATTGTCGCTGGTTCAATGGTTATCAATGAATGACATGTGTTAGTTATATTAGTAACCTAAAGAGAAGCCGAGTCAGTCTCTTGTGCATTTAAATTGTTTTTTTGTTTCCTCGCTAAAATGCTTTATCTTAATGCTCCAGTTTTTCCAATAACATGCTCACCCTAAAAAAAATTACTAAAATGCGCGATGATGCGATGATGATACGTATAAGTGTTAAAACAACAAGAAGGTATGTTAATGGATTTAATACACCAAAAGACGATTGTCTAAACAGTGGCATTTGAATTTTTTTATTTTGACTCTTGAGAGTTTATCTTCTATTTGAAGATTTCTAATTTTCATTTCTCTGAAAAAAAAAAATTCCGGGAAATTCCACCAAAGTTCTTGAAAAAAATGCTGGCTAAACTGTACAAAAGTCTAAGAAGAGGAAAGTTGTTCAGGCTTACTCTTAGTATTTAGTGGGTGTCAGAGGTACATGTATGGTGGCATTTTTACAGTTAATGGCTTTACTTTGGCCTGTAGCTCAAAAAGCACCTGAAGTTAAATTATTTATAATTTATATCATAGCAAACAAAAATAACCCCAAGATTGAAGTCTCTAATTTATTAACCTTTCTGGAGTATAAAACATCACCCAGAAAACAAGACAGTTGTATTAAAATGACCCGCTCGGAACCCGCTTAGTTTAGACTTAAAGGAAAATAAACACCTTTGCTTTACATGAAGGACTTCTTTCAGGTTAAAGTATTTGCTCCACGCGTAAAATTGCGCTTGCTAAGCTTCTCTTCTTGCATCTAGTTTTAAAGTACCAGAAGTTGTTACTATAACATTTTCAGGAGCCATTTTATCTATTTGGCTGGTGGCTAGTATTTTCGGATTTCTTCTAGTTTCTCGCTTTTGATCTTGGCTTAAAGAAGTGAGCTAAAATTTCTTGCTCCGCTGATTCCCCTTGTCGGTCATTTCAATTTTAACAGGATCACCTAGAATCCCCTAAAAACAGTCTGTGCATTGTTATTGAAGCTCAAGAGGTGCCAACGGATGACATATGTCAATCAGTAGGATTTTAAATGGCTTCCCAAAAGCTTGAAAACACTATTTTATAGTTTTAAAAAGGTACCTTTTTCGCACTTTTAACAACATCACTTTCAACTGCAAAAAGATACCTTTTTCACACTTTTGAGAGCATCGCTTCCAACTGCAAAAAAGGTACCTTTTTGTGCCTTTGATGAGATCGCTTGAAGGCGACAAAAAGGTACCTTTTTTCGCACTTTAAATCGTCGTTTGGTAAAGTGAGAAATGGATGAAAAGTGGACAATATTGACGTCAAAATATTTTCACTCGAAAGCTTAAAATACCCGTCCTTTTTTTCTAAAAAGGTACCTCTTTTTAACTTTTCACCTAATCGACTAGCATTAACAAAAAAGGTAACAATTTTGCATTTTGTTCTATGAAAAATGAATGCAGAAAGTTAATTTTTCTGTTCTTTTCAAGTAGCAGAGTTGGTCTTTTTGTTAAAAAGTAGAATTGCCGGAACCTTTCACCGATTGTAGCAGCCTATATCCACACGCTCGCGATCACAGGTAAAATACACTGGATATATATACTTAATTGCAAAAGCGATGTCATAGAAAAAAAATTAAAGGAAAAATGAACAAGACTTACGGGTAAACTATTAAAGGCTGCATTCATTTGCAACATACGCGTACAGCCGTCTTAAAGAATCGCATTTGTTTTATCAACTGAAAATGGTCTATGTATTTTATTAGTATTTTATATTTTTTTAAAGAATTAGGAAATTAGGAATACGAGATTTTTGTTCTTTTTAGCTTGTTTTCTTTTTAATATCAAAGACGGGTTTGTAATGACTTAACTTAAAACTCTGGACTGCCTACAAGAGTTAGTGACCGCATCTGAGCTCCAAGGAATGTATTTGTGAAATCGTTATTGAAACAGTCACGTGATTACTATTTTGTTATTTATGCTATTCTTAATGTTATATAGTGCTTAATTCTTACTCCAAATATTTCGGTAAATTATGTACATATTTTTTTTTAAAAGTTGAATAAAATTGTCACTTATTTTAAAGTTATTATTATTATTATTATTATCATTATTTTAGTACTCTTTTAGTTACACAATAAAAGTTGCAGTAGTTATACACTAAAAATAAGTACATAAAAATTCTCCTAAATACACGATATCTTTAGATTTGTCCGGTACGTCGAATTCTGTGCTAATCGAGAAGTGGGGTTTTTCGAAAACACACCTCCAACTGATCTAACTTTTCTTTGTACAAAAAAAATTTAGTAAACGGAAGAGTGAACTCGAGCTTTTGGGCAGTTTCCAATGGGGTTTGACTATTATATTAGCCTACTAATTCTTTAGGTTTTTGCGGTTTTAATATTTCCTTTTAGCATGTTCCTAAGAGAAAGTTGTCGTAATTAGAAATATCTTCGGAAATGGTAAATTATGGACCCTCAGCTGAACAGGTACTGCTTACTCTAGTTGGTGAGCATGAGATGCTGTGGGCGCAAGGAAAATGTTGTTTGCAATTGCAGGTAATTAATGTCGTACCGTATGACCAATTACTGTTAATATCTATACGATAGGCTATTTTGACTATGGCGTAACTTATTGTTTTCCTTTTCATTTAAATTTCATAATCAAAGCGAAGTTAAAATAAAAAAAAAATCTCTTTTTTTGTACAAGAAAGTAGCTAGAAAAATGACGTCATCGTGCAAATAGCCTATTGCAAAAGCACATAATTATGCACATTTTTCCTAGATTTGGAGGTAAGAAAGATCATCCCAAGCCAAAACTGAGCTATTGCTCTGTATATTGTTCAACCTACTTTGAGCAACGGAACACATATCGCTTGGATATAAAATTCTATTTTGTGGCAAGCTGGTGGCTCTCACTCGCCTACCAGTGCTACGATGGGCGAGCCAACTTCTTCTTCATTTCCTTACAAAACTGAGCGAGTCGTGTACATGAGAAACAATCTCCGGTCAAGGCGAGACAGAGCTAGCGCTGAGCAAGCGCTGTTTTTAGCTCTTAGCTCGGGTAGTGGGGTCAACCATTTTTACTGTATAAACGCCCGCCGAAGGTGATTCGGCTGGTTCAATGTTTTAGAATTTCCACGGAAGAAATGAGTGAAATGAAACTATGACAGCAACTCATACAGCGATCGCTCATTTGTCGAATTTGATCCATGGAATCTACCAGGAGCGATAAAATGCACGAAAAGAAACTGAGGCTTATCACATATGGCAGGGAAAAGAAAACCATATATAATATAAGACGCAATTTCGACATTTTTTCTACTTCTGTTCCTCTTGAAAACTTTTGCAAAGGCACATAGTCACCAAAACCGATCGTACTCAAAGTTATGAACCACGCGTAAAAACTCTCTAAGAAACTCCAGTTTTCAGTAAAGGAGGTTGACAAACTCGCCAGCATGAGATGCTGGAAAACAATCATACAACAAGACACACAGATTGTCTTCAATTTCACATGTCTCGGCTCGGTCCTCTTGAGAAGAATGGTTTCAGTTTTGATAACCAGGGATCTGACGCCGATGGCTAATAGTTCCCCCAGCGACTTCATGGCCAGCATGGTCATAGGAATGCCAATGATGCAAAATATGATTGTTACACCTTGACCGAGTCTTGTTTTGGGTGTTATACTTCCATAACCTGAAAGTGCAGAATTCGCGAGCTGTTACGTATACTAGTTGATTTAAACTAATTATTAGGTTGCATATTACCGGTAAATATATAATTTGACATGAGCAAAATGGAGTTTAACTAATAATAATAACTATAATATTAATGGAAACTTTATTTGTGTTTTTGAATGTACAATTGTAAATCTCGCTAAGTATAGGCAATTTACAAATGCTGCTTGAGATTGAATTATTAAAAAATAATAATAAATACAAACAAACAAACAACAAAAACAAAGCAAACAAATCCCCCCCAAAAAAGTATAAGAAATAAATAAAAAAGAAATCAAAATTGCATTAAGTCTGGGCTATCCCAGTTCCTGTTTCTACAACAAAAGATGTAATATGTTGCTCTAATGGCTATACTTATCACTTTCTTGATTATATAACGTTGCTGCTTTTTGTCAATGCCAATGTCATTCATCATGTCTAAGAACGTGGAGCATTCATATAATAATAATAATGATAATAATAATAATAATAATAATAATAATAATAATAATAACAAAAAAAGAAGCTGCAGACAGTGTCCGATTTTGAATGAATGTTTGAAATCACTGAGTGAAACTTTTTGTAATCATTACAAAATGATTTTTCAATTCCCACTGTACATTTAAGCGCATTTCACTTCCTGTTTTGAAACCTTCATCGTTGGCAGTACCTTGGAATAATTTAGTATTTACCTCTTAACTGAAAACGCTGACAGAGAGAAATAACGTCCATGCGTTAACTGTGGCTTACCTATCGTGGTAAGAGCAGCGACAACAAAATTGCAGCTGTTGAAAAAATTCCAGTCCAGGTCTTCTTTTGCCTTCATTGCTTCAGCGGCTCTTTTGACAAAACTATTAAATTCATTGTCTGTCATGTTGTATTTAAGATCTACTTCATTTCTTAGGTCTTTTAACATCCTTTCCATTCGTTGGTGTGCTGTTTCGTCCAATTTCTCGATCATGGTAAAAATCCAGGCCATAAACATGCCATACATGTACATTATGAGGATCCGTACAATTGCCTTGCTGAGAAGAGGATTCATTTTGCTATAAAAAGGAATATTATTGTTATTATTGTTATTATTGACATTATTTATGCAGGATTCACCCTTTAGCAGAGATGATATCAATAGGGGTCCGGATCAATGAAAATTTTATGTAAAAATATAACAAAATATGGAAGTGCAGATACAAGAAAAACACATTAAAAAAATCTTTGGCATCAGTTTGTATTGAGGTAACGATTTGCACAGATTTGCTGAGTTGGGAAGTCCATCAGTGTAGGTTTTTGCTCCTTTGGCATAAAATGGAAAAATAACGTGAATGAAATACATTGTTTCTCGTCATAGTATCATGGCTGACTTGCTGATCATGAAAAATATGGTGAAAAAGTTTGCACCTTCACTTACGAGTCCTTTCAAGAAGAACTAGAGTTTTATCCAGAGGATAGCGCTAACCAACGTTTGAACAACCCGGGCCAGCACAACAGTAATCACTTTTGTTAATGATATATGAAATGAATCATATGTGAACTGCGGAAATGAAATGAAATGAAGAAATGATCGTCGCAGTTAACGCAATTTATGCAATTGTGTAGAGAAGCCTGGACTTCAACGGGATTAGGGTTAGGGTTAGGGTTAGAGTCAGTAATCACTTTTGTTACGTCCCCTTAGATATCAACTTGGAACATAACGTGCAAAGGAAGAAGCAGTTCCTGTGTCGTCATAAAACAAGGAGTTCGACCCTCTATCAATGATACATCATTGTGCCAAGTTATAGTCATCAACTTTTATATGTACATATCTTTTGTCTTTGGCTGTGGTGAGGATTTCGAACTGATAACGCAGTTTTATTGAAAAAAAGCTAAAGCCGGTCTCCTGTTGTTCACCACATAGCGACTTTTAGCGCTTTCTTGTATATCTCCGAAACGACTCGAACGAATTTTTTTAAAATCTCTTCACACAATCTTCATAACGTATATAAAAATGCCTGAAACTTTCATTAAGATTGATTCACTGCAACACCTTGAAATTTCAAGACAAACCTATCCTACGAATCAGTCAAAACTCAGCGTTACAACATTCACTGTTTTGACGTTATGCTATTTTTTCCAAATTAATACGGACAATACATATATCCATGACTAGTACATTTCAGTGTGAGTATTGTCAATGTTTTGCATTCAAAAGATGCGATAAATTCAAACTAAAATGTACTAGTCATGGAGGTATGAATTTTTCGGAGATATTCAAGAAAGCGCGAATTTAAAAGCCCAAATTCTGAATGAAGTTGCACTTATACAGGTGGTGAGAAAACGGGTTAGTTTTCAAGATCGAAAGAACGAAAGTACACCAAAATTTCCTAGCATCAAAATATGATATGAAGCAGCACCCTGACGCTACTTAAGAATAATGTGAGCCATTTATAACGTTTTTATTAAATAATCTATCACGGCTATTGAAAATTTAAGGTTTGAAATATATTTTCGTTTTAGTCGAATTCAAACATACAGAATTTTTTACTAGACTTACGGAGATTGTTTGCTAAACACTAAACTTTATGTTCCTAGAGCTGCATTTTCAGTAGCAGGTCTAGATCACACAAAATTCGGCTTTTATCAGTTTCAAAGTTTTTTGTTTATTGTTGTCATAGTAATATCGATTTTACTTAAAACTACATTTTCACAAATTTCAATCCATATCTAATTACTGGTGAAAATTTTATAGCGATGGGACAAGAAAAAAACCACTTTTAAGGCGATTGAAAAATATCGGTATGGCCTCTGAAAAACTGTATCGAAACACCTTAATTAACGAGCTCGCGAATTCAAAGTCTCTCAAGAAATTAGTTAACAAATAACAATGGCGGTCTTTATGCAACTTTACTTTTAAAGAGATCTGATTAGAAGAAGTTCTTCTATACAGAAAAAGAAAAGACTCTTTTCCCTTTCCTGTGTATTTGATAGCCGCAAAGCACACCGAATAAACTTATATCATCGTCAAATTAGCCTGTAAGGCAAGTCACCGTCAGGCTGCAGTTTCCTCCGTTTGTAAAACAAATTGCATGTGCTTTATTTTCCGATCATCTGAATTTTTCATTTGACTGAGAACAGAGGCGACCATTCCCGATTTCGTCATTTTGACAAACTTGCAAAAGAAGTAGATTCATTTTATAAAGGCTTGAAATGATGATGCGCATTCACAATCCGGCGAAAGAGTGCTCTATTGGGAACTTCAACCAGCAAATAAACCCTGAAAACGTTCTTTGTTTAAAACGGGCTGTCCCAAAAGAACACAGCGAAACCGTTTGCTGTGTACCAGTCAAGTAAAGCGAGTTCTGGTCAGAGATTTACTTCGCAAAGAGCGAAACAGTTGACTTGACTTTTTTTACTGCCTGAAGTGGCTAAAAGGTGTCGTTTTTTATGGAATTATCATTTTTGCTCTCTTTAACAACTATGCCTTTCTTGACTGCTCGACCAATTTCGTTGGTCACGACGGCACACACAGAAACCGAACTCGGTGTAAACTCTTTTGTTTCATCCTCGCAGATATGCTCAATTCAGTTGCTTTGTGGCAGTCAGCTTTGTAATTAACTGGGATGTTAAAGAAGATCTTTTTTCCATTTACATCATGTTGCGATCATTTTCCCGCAATTTCTACATAAAATCAGCTTTTCTTAAAAAAAAAATGAGAATAAAATCATTTTTTTACTTACATGGATGGTTGGCTCCATAAGCTTTGAGAAATTTCATTACTCAATCAACCTGAATTGTTTTTTTTAGAAAGTGCTTCTTCTTCTTAATACTGCAAAACACTGCAATTAGGATTTTTTCTACTAGTCAAGGGAATTAATAAAATACTGAAATTGCACACAGCGTGCGGCATTTGCCCCATAAATCATTAATGAACTAAAACTGTAAGTTGTTAATGCACATTTTAATAACTGTAAGGAGAACGTATTTTCAGGTGAAAAGATAGATGCAGCAAAAAAGTGATTATCCTGTATGCTGGAATTCAAAACTAGGATGTAAAAAATAAAAATATATATTAATGAATAAATAAATAATCCTTCCAGTGATGCGTGGAATAGAATTGTTGTTGTTGTTATGTTACGTACAGTATACATTTCTTTTAAGGCTGAATGTTTGGTGTATTGTTCTTGTAGGAAATTCTGTCTTTAGTGTTCATTTCCTTTCCAGCTGAGTGTACTTCAATACGGATAGATTGACTATCAGCCAGGTGAATAAATAATGAATGAATAAACTTTTGCTACAGCAGAAAGATATGAAAATCGCTTCACTAAAGTAGAGCAAAAATCTTGTTAAACATTTACATATGTACTTTGTTATCAGTATTATGCCGGTGAACTACAGTGCATGGCAGTTTTATTTTTTATAATTTTTTATAATTGATGAGCGATTTTTTGGTGTTTTGTAGAATCTTATTTTGAGAACGTTTTCCTTCTAGATCAATTGGAGTTAACTTTTGCTACTATAATTATAATATTGTGTTGCATTCAAATTTCATACCTAGATTTTTACTCAAAGTACTTGATGTCTAGAAGCCTTACAAAAACATATAATCACATTCGTATGGTACCCATATACATGCACAATGTATGTAATAGTACATAAACTACACAATGTAAGACTAAGATCCCCGATATCATGAAAAAGTTGAGAGAACTTTGAATAATGTGAGGGACTTCTCCATTCCCTTTTTTGACTCCAAATGTATAATATTCCGGAAGGTGAATAGCTTTTAAAGTTGTTTTAATTACAAACCACGCTTAATTAGAGACGTATCAACCACCTTTTTTTCTCTGAGAAGTACTTGATGCGGTTACGAAGGTGTGGCTTCATGATGAGGATGATCAAAACGCACGACGAAACAAAAAAAAAAATTGTTGGCTTTCACTTAAAAAAAAAATTGTATTCATTTCGATGAAAAAACGTTTTAACAATTGTTGGCTGGGTCATTCCACGGTAATGTGAAACTGGACATTGGTTTTTAACAAGTACCAAACTTGTCTAATATTACCTAAAAACTAAAAGCGAAATCTCCAAAGTTGACATTTTGAGCACTATCATACAATTCCCAGGTCATATTTTTGCAAAAATTGTAATTTATCCTGCATGTGTTTCCAAAAGCCGTTGCGGAGAAGACAAATTTATTTTTAACTTATTGAAAAGCTAAACACTTTTTTTTAAAAAATCCGCTCTGGGTCTTCAATATTTTAAACATGGTCTATACGATATACGCACCTAGCTTGAGTAATTAAGAACGAGAGCAAAGAATAAGACTTTCCAAAGTCAAAATGTCTTCTCCGCAGCGATTTCACTCCTAAGAGTTTTAATTGCAGTAAGGAAAATCGGCCAAAATGTTTAAATTTTTTAAATGTTCTGATTCATAGTCAATGTAACCTTTCTATATTGAACATTCATCAAAATACATAAAACTTAAACGGAAATTTAATGTTTTAATTTTTGTTGCGGAGAGAGCATTTCCGTTGCGGAGAAGACAGCTACGAAAGCAAGGCTTCGTTTTATTAGCCAGATTTATGGGTCTTGCCCTCAGGGACAAGCAGAAAACATTGAGCATGAGCAGTAAACTGTTGCACTGTGAGTGCAATATATCCATTCCGCCACCTTGGACACTATGTCCAGTCCTCTCCTGTCATTTAGTACTATCTGATCCACGTTTTACATTTAACAAGACAGGGTTTTCTTACAGCAAGCTCTTTTGTCTTCTCCGCAACGGGATCGCTTCAAATCATTGCAAAATTTCGAGTATATTAAAAAGGAATAACGAAATATGTTTTGGTTTGACAATTAATCTAAGTGTAATCTAAGTCTACTTGGAACGTACTTTGAGTGTAAGGGGGTAAAATGTACCTACTTCAACTTTACTTGGTGACCATGGAAACGTTCGTAGTTCAAAGAAGCCGAAGATCATCGCCAAGTATGGTCTACACCACACTTGAGGACATACTTGACCAATAAGGAATTGAAGACATGCGCACGTGCAGCAGTTCCAAGTTTTTAATGATTCGAACGGACAAATTAACATCCATGTCTCGGTTAACGAAAAGCATGGCGGAAGATGCCAAGCCCAAGCCCTATGTCGATTTCTTTGCCAAAAAGAGCGTTGTTCAGCCATTCTAGTGAAATACTGAGGAAGACGTCGCTTGTGTTTTGTTTTGTTTTGTTTTTTTTTTCTGCCCAAAGAGGGGAAGATTTGCACCTTTATAAAAAGTGTATAAATTTAAAAGTTATAGACTGACATCTTATTCTCTGTAAAAGCTGGAGTTTTTCCCTGAGTGCCCCTCCTAAGTACTCGTAAAAAAAACAAAGGATATAAGCATCTCTACTACAGTTAAAACCCTTAAAGTTAAGAGTTACAAAAAAGTAAATACGAAACTACAAAAATTCCTTTTCAGTGCAAAGGCCTCAGAGTTTTCGCTTCTGACGCGAGCAATCACGTTTGTGATATCATAAATGATTTTACTGCGAAAGATGGTTGACAGCTTGTACTTCAATTATATACCTTGTCAACAAGAGTGAAGCCATGTTCGGCAAAAGAGCGGTGTCTGAATCAATTTGGTACGGCAGTTTTAGTTCCGTGCGTGCCAAAAGCGTCAAGTTCGAAATTTTGTCCAACTTAACGTAGGATCGAGACACGGTACGCCGTCTGAATCAGGTATCGCGTCAGTGTGCACCAGTGTCGCTCCAAAGTCGAACTTATTCAATTGGGTTCGGCACATAAAAAGTACGGCTTCTGAACCAGGCCTAAAGCAGTGGAAGAAGACCTCAGAAAACCAAAAACTACATGTAGATACCGCAACATTTAGCATACTGGGGTACCTACCAGGCCAAAATAATAGTAATTCGTGAGCTTGGGGAACCTGTGGTTAGGGTTTAATAATAAAGTTTTTAGGGTTTTTAATTAAAATTCGAATTTGGGGCGCAGCTCATGATCATTCATCGATGGAAGCATTTTTTTTCCTATCTACGAATAAAAAGGCACCATAAGATACATAACGCCGGTAAGACTAAGACCCCCGACTTATGGCAAAGATGACAGAACACTAGTACTATAGAACTTATAGAACTTTACGCACTTCTTCCTTGTTACTTTCCTTGTAAATGATTCCAAGTCTGTACTAGTCGCTAATAATGGGACAGATGTGTTGTCTTGCACATGCCTTAGACCGGTTCACCTCAGTAGGATGGTACCCGGTCCTATTTCGATGACATTGCGTCTAAACGATCTATAGCCAGTCACTGAGGGGTGCTCAAAGACAACGTGGCATTTTGTGATACTTCCGTCTCTCTTAATAACAAGAAAGGAAGAAATTTGTACTGAGCCTTTATTGCTTATGAAAATTGAGGCCTTTACTTTGAACTGAGCTCAATTTCAGATTATCTGCTGCCCTTATATTGCAGCTTGATCGCTTCCAAGGGAAAAAAACGGGTTGTTACTGAGCTCAGACTTAGGAACCATTTCACGCAGTTATCACGAATGTGCCTTATTTGATCCACAGAATCAACAAGGCACGATAAAATACAAGACATGAGACTAATACCCAAAACATATAGCATAGACAAGACAATGCCATAGCATATGAGACGAATTTTTTTAAATATCCCCGTATGTTGTCTTTCTGGTAAACGATTCCAAGTTTATATAGTCCCCAAAACCAATCGTGGTGAAAGTTATAAACCAGGCATAGAGACTCTCCAAGAAACTCCAGTTTTCAATATATAGAAGTAGTTGACACGGTCGCCAAGAAAACATGCAAGAAGAAAATTAAAGTGCATGACATAACAAACGCCTTACTTGCACGGTTCCCGAGCGCTGAGCTCTTTTTCGCACGATAGTATCTGTCTTGAAGACTAGAAATCTGACGCCAATGGACAAGAGTTCGCCCACCGATTTCATTGCCAACATGCATATTGGAATGCCAATAATACAAAAGAGGATAGTCACTCCTTGACCCATTTGTGTCTTGGGTGTGATGTTTCCAAATACCCTGTTAAGGCAAAACTTTAAATCCTAAAATGTATAAACACTTAAATGGAAACCTTTACCACAATTGCAGGTTTCATTAAAAGTAGTTTTTTTGAATTGTCGAGACAAGGGCGAAATAATTTAATTGTACCAATTATCTGAAAAAGAAACATTCACTTACATGGTATACTATAAGTTAGTTTCAAGAAGCACATTTTGTTGACGCTAAAATGTAGACTTTTTACTTCTTATGATGAGTTGCTTTAGCTGATTTTTGGAGATACTAAAAAAAAACTGTATACAAACATGAGTGGCGTCAAATTCTGACAAAAATTGTTGTTGTAACACAAAGAGCAAGGGTTAGAGTGAATAGGCTTGAGTGTGCATGCTCAGAAAAGTAAGTTGACTAAACTACGTAGACGGCCAAGTTTAATGCGAAATGCAGTGAATGTACAAATGTACTCACAAAATATAAGTCGTTTTATTATTAAATACTTATGCTCATGGAGTATATAATCGTAACACCAAAACAAACAATAATCCACAAAATTCAAATACAGAACCGTAAACAACTTATCAACTGTTGTAAGGGCTGCGAAAACGAACCCACAGCTATTCAGAAAAGTTCATTCAACTTCATTTTCTCCCTTCACTGCTCCAACAGCTTTCTTTACAAAAGTATTAAAATCGTTGTCCGTCATGTTATATTTCTCCTGTGCTTCATTTCTTCATTTCTCCACCTTGACTAGCAAAACATATACTGTCTACGAAACCTGGCATATTATCAGTTGATTGAAATTCGGATTCGGCAGTGTTTTTCGAGGACATGATAATGTTTTCAGAACAATCCGCATTATTTTTCACGGAGCCGTTTCCTTTCTCGTTGCATTTTGCACCTTGATCGGTGTCATATTTAGCAATAAAAGCTAAACCCTTTTCCTTTCCTATTAAACATCCAGTGATCTAAAACGATCGGTGTGTCATAAATAAAAACTACTTTCCAAGAACCCTAACGCAAGGTTTACTGAACAAGAACTGTCGGAGGCTATGACTATGACTACTGGCGGGTAAATTCAACTGTAGTGCACCCATAAATTATTAATTAAGAGAAATGTTAAGACAAATTAGCAATTGAAATTTGGACCGTAAAGAACATCTATATTGTTTTAAAGTAGACAGCAATGGTAATTCCACCTGCTGAATCATCTAAGACGTGAAAATGAATAACCCAGTATAATCCATAAGGCCAAGAACTCTTTGGTCATTATATCAAGTGACCACACAAGTTGGTATTTCCATACACACCAAAAAATCACTGTAAACATACTCGGATCTTAGTTTAGATTAGTTTATTGATGATTCACTAACAAAGAAATTACATTCATACAAAGAACAGCACACTGAAAGATGACAACAGGGCAGGAGCCCACCTGACGTTCGACCCCTTTAATGTCTAAAACTATAAAACAAAAATACTAATATCGGACGATAAAAAAAAGTGAGAAGTAAAATCAAGTGACGACAATCATCTTCGCTCGGAAAATTGAAGAATACTAGAGACAAGTAATAAATTACTTAAGCTTTATTCTGCTTCGATCGGTAAATATAAAACAAACCAAATAAAGTCCCCCCTACTTTACTGTCTTGACATGTCATAAATCTGTACAAGCCTAAAACCTCATTTACAGAGTAACTTTTCATTAAATGAAAATTTACTCGATCGAATAAATAGGAAAAATTAACAGACTTATAATTGGTTCGTCTATATATATGTAATAGCGGAGCTCCCTTTTACTTTATGCAACTGTTCACTCTAAAAGATATTTTTCTATTGCAAAGAAATTTACAGAACAACATGTACTTCACTTCAAAGTACTCAGTAATGATAGACCAATTCCGATATATTAAAATTCATACTTTGCTGGGAGGCTTGGTGGAATAAAACAAAAGAAATCATCTTGAGGCTCAATAATAATACATTTCTTTTGCTTTATTCCCCAAGCCTCGCGGAGTCAAGCATGGGGATTGAATTTTAATATATCGAAAATGGTCCGTATTCATCTCGTCTGTTCACTCACAGTGATTGATCTCAACTTAAAATAAAGTATAATTTTTAAGAATGAAAATTCAGAAAAGCTGCAAATATTTTAATTCGTAGATTTTTCTCTTGGTTTTTTTCTTCTATGAGATTTATTTACAGAAATACATTATAGGTAATGCTAGACCGGCCTAATTAATATATGGCCCAAAGGGTGATCATTTTACTTAAAAAGTGCGAAGTAAAACATGGGGTTAATAATACTTTTTAAAACTTTTTTACAGTTCATGAAAAGTACACCGTAAAAAGCAACAACTTTAAGCAAACGAGATAAAACTATTGAGCTACACGTTAACATTTTATGCTTTCCATTTGCAACAGCCTTCAAGGAATCAGCTAACCGGAATGCTAACCTTGAAAGTGCCATATTGGTTTTTCCTCTCGATCGCCAGAACTATTACGGCTTCATTTTTTGTCATGGCAAAATTTTTTTAGGTCATCATTTACTTTATAACTGATCTACACCTAAGCTATGCATAGTAACTGAGCTCTTAATGCAGTTCAAACAGTACAAGATTGCCCCGTTTGTGATTGGTTCCAAATCGATAGAGATTTCCCTTTTTTCAGGCGCCGTTAAGCTCCAAAATTCCCATTCTAAATACCCATACGTGAACTGAATGAATACTGCTAATGTATAGATTTACCCAAGCCAAGGGGCGAAGCTTCCGTTGAAAAATTAAAATAAAAAGGTTATGTGAAAAAATAAATCTACGGATTTTCACTTAAATATACTGGTATATAAAAAATTCGTATAACCCAAAAATATTTAAAAAGGCAATAGCTTTCAAAAGCATTATTTCGAACACACGCTAGTTTTGTCGTCGTTAAAAGAAATTCTCAGTTTATTCACGAAAAAAAATTTGTTCCAGAGGGCAAATTGTGTGGTTGAAATATTTCATGAATCCTTTTAGAACCTCTTCTGCTTTTTAGTTTAATATTCTTAGTCGGACATTTGTGTTTGGAGACATACTCGGATGAACTTGAAGCAAAAGGTAACCTGAAGTTATTCTATTTACAGATGATACGGCAACTGCGTGCTTTTTAGAAATTGTTCTTTTTGTTTAGGAGAAGACAAAATGTCTGTAAGTTTAAAATTTAACGCATTAGGCCATGGATGGCCTCCAATCCTGTAAACTAGTACCTAGGAAAAATATATTATGTTTGACTTCAAACAATATGAAAAAAGGAAATCATTACTGATCCAAAGAAGGCTTACTGAGATACAGTTCCTGAAAGAGCTTTCAACTATCCCTGAACACTGCACCTCTCCTGTTACTATCCAGAAATTAGTCGTAAGTAAATTAAAGACGTTTTAACATTTTTTTCGGTGAAACTGCATTCGAGTGCGGACATTCTGTCAAAATAGCTTACATCCCGAGGGTCGCAATTATCTTCGCTCAATTTCAGGTCCCGGAGTTGTTCTGCTCGCACAATTCTCCTCTTGTTTTATACTGTATCTTGATTGCTTACAAGGAAAAAATCTTAAAAATAGCGAATCCAGTCTTGGGAAGCAACTCACACAACGGTCACAAAAGTGTCTTATTTTATCCAGTGAGTCAACAAGGCACGATAGCATACACGAAACGAGACTTAGACCACCAACATATGGAAAGGATATGAAAATACCGTAGAAGACGAGAGACGCTTTCGACATTTTTCCAGTAGCTGCTTTCCTCGTATATGATTCTAAATGAACATAGTCGCCAAAACCAATTGTTGTGAAAGTTGTAAACCAAGCGTAGAGACTCTCCAAGAAACTCCAGTTTTCAATGACAGTGCTTGAAAAAGCTGCCAAAAGGAGTTCCAAGAGGGTAATCAGTACACACGACAGAATAAATGATTTGACTTTCACGTGCCTTGGTTCGGTTCTTTTAAGAAGGACTGTATCCGTTTTGATGACAAGAAATCTAACTCCAATGGCTAAGAGTTCCCCCAAGGTCTTCATCGCCAGCATGGTGATTGGAATGCCAATGATACAGAAGATTATTGTGACTCCTTGACCGAGTGGTGTCTTGGGAGTGATGCTTCCATACCCTATTTAGTGGGCAAAAGTAAACGTCAACGGTGAACTTTTTTTAAGGTAGGAAATAATATCGTGTGCAATCTTGAACGATATGAGTTGAACTTAATCACAAATGAAATTTGTTTCCCCAAATGAATGTCTTCTTATTCATAATTAGCAGTCCTGTGCTTGCAACATGCTCAGCCTGAGACTTGCTCCTAAATATATCAGGCTTCACAGACCTATATAGTGACACTGGGCTTTGTCTTTCTGGAGTCAACTTGTTAGAGGGTTGTCTAGAGACTTAACCAGAACACAAAACATTCTTTGAGCGCATCATGCAAAATAGAGAAAGGTAAATTTTACTTTGAGGTATGCTGCTTCAGTTCTTTGAGAAACTGCCCCTTTGACGTCAAAAATGAACTACATAGCTCTCAAATACGTGTTTCTATGTTTCAGACCATCATTTTGTTGCTTTTCGGTTTTCTGCTCGCTCGCTTTTGCTCCCCTTAGCTGCTTTCTGTTTGTTTGTCTGTAGAGATTTCCCCTCATTTTCTTTTTTGCTACTACCTTTATTGATATCATTACTTATCAATTTGCTTCACCATTCAGTTTTTTTAACCTGTATATATATTCCTTGGTTCAATGTATGTTTAATATACCTCAATCTTGAAATAACCTATATGCTAGTCTTAAATTAGCTTGTCTTTTGTGCGTTGGTAAAACTCAGTGCGGTTTTTGTTCATTTATTCCAAAGTTAGGTGATGGCTACCAGATGCTATCTTGGCTACGCCACACACGTCCGTTTGCAATATACATTTACATGTATTATCCATTTAGTATTTACTACATGTTTTAAGTGCAGTTGTCTACAATGTGCCTTCTCCGGACATTTCGTTCAACTGTCGTTTTAATACTTAAGAGGCTGTCCGCTTAAAGAACCGATAAGACAAATTTCGGTCTATCACGGATTGCCCTGATTTTTTCAGTGGAAGATACCTGTCCTATCCCATGAAGAAATATCACATTTATTTGGACCAACTCATTTTTTTCTCTATTTTACAGGAAGATTTTCTAGGTCACCTAAAACTAGCCAGTTTGCCATCGGAACTGGTGCAATTTTGGTGAAACTTTAGTGCTCTGTCAAACCTACCTTACAAGGCCGAATAAGCTGATTATTTTACACACAAAAGTTTTAACTCTGGTTAATAGTTTGAAGGTTTAATGGTTGCATTCTGTGGAAAGTTGGCTGAGATATGATTTTTTTAAAATGACCTTTTATTTGCTCAGCAGGAAAAGTAATTTACATAACTAGAACTAAACGGTAATTTCGCAAAAGTGGCACCTGACCCAGACTCAAGTCTATGATAAATCAGAAGTACTAAGACCAGTCTACTTCTTAATGCAATAAAATTTGTGGGCACCCTTCTTTGCGTGCTGTACAAAGTTCCGTTAATGTTCCAAAATTCGCCATTTTGACAGCAACGCTGGAATTGTAACGGTCCGCATCCGATCTACTAATTTCCACAGTTTTAACGTTTCTAATTATCGCCAAATGTCATTAGACCCTTTAAATGTTGGACTTTTGAAAACATGTGGAGAAAACTTAGTAATCGCTTTTTCTTGTTATTTTTTTCTTGTCGACGATGAACGTGACTTTATTCTTCGTATGCAAATTAGCCTTAGATGCGTCGTTTCAACAAATTGACATGAAACATAATCTTTACATTTCACATTTCTAAGGGGGAAAATAACTCTTCTTTCCACAGAAAAACACAAACCAGGACTTAGAATCCCCTTAAGGTCTGTTTTTTTTTTTTTTTTTCAAAGAGGAAGAAGCAGTGTATGTTTGCGTGGCTTAAAATAATTCAATTACTGTGGCCTGTCACGCATTCTTAAAGAGGTTTATTAGAAAACAATAGCGTTGAAGTGACCAATTCTATAATATTCTCATCTTTTTTTAAATGATAGTTATTGATAATAAGAAAAAAAATAAGAGTTAAGTTGTAAGGTAAGTCCTTTTGTCAGCACAATAAAATTTGTGGGCACTCTTTTTTGCGTGCCTTAAGAGCGGCTGTCTGTAAATATCGAGAACTTGCCGTCAAATGGAAATTTCGAAATTCTTCATATTCAGTCAGAAAAAACCCTTTGGTGAAACGTTTTCGAAAATCACAATCAAAGTTCCTAAAGAGTTTTCTTTTTCGAGAAAACCGGCAAAAAGTGAAAAGCTGCCCCACGCCATATAGTCGCCGGTCTAAAACCTTTGAATTAGACCATTTTCAAAGCCCTCTGGAAGAAAGACGGTTCGAGGAAACAAGTTCATCCTTGGCAGGTAAGTAAGGCATCCCAGTTACAATAGTCTGTGGTAAAAATATTGCAAGATAATGAATTTTTTACTCGGTTAAAAGACGCACGAAGATTCCTATCTTCAGCACTTTCATAAACAATTAAATTTTGCAAAACTTTGAAGGAAAAAGTCACGGCTTGGTACATGGAATTTTAGAAGAATTATTACACCTCAGAAAAGCCCTACTGTTGTAGTACAACATATAAAACATCCAGCTTGGGCAATTAAAAAGCAACCTGCCGAGAGAGGTAAACGCGCAGTTCATTTTCGATGTTTTTGCATAAAACGCACATTAAAACCGTCACGCAACCGAGGGTAACACAAACTCCAAAAACTTGTCTTGACTTACATTTTTTCGCGGTGATCAGGAAAAAATAGTTTTTACATGTAAAATCGAAAGATTGATCGAGTCTTTTATTGCTCTGGTATGAATTGACTAGTTAGAAAGTTAGATGAGGGCGATCGCAATGAACCAGCTCTGAAAGGTCAAACGGCCGTTTCCATAAATGTCAACAATGCTGAGGAAAGTAAGGAGTCTTGTTTCAAAATATATATATTTTGAAATTCAATTTAATTGATATAAATTTTTTGAGTGGTTGGGTGTATTTTATAGATAGAAATTGCTGGAAAGAAAACGGACTAAGATTCAGACAAACATTGAATTGAAAAGGTAAATAATATGAGTTTCCTAAACGAGCTGATTGAAAGATCATTTGCCGTGTCAAATGCGTATCAATCTTGAAATGTGTGATCTCAGGCTATAGCTACTTTATTAGGAAAGGGGCATTTTATTTGGAGAGGCGGAGGGAGAGTAGAGGCTGAGCAATTTCTTTCATTTTTTTCAGCCGCTCTTATTTGCAGAAGTTTTTTTTTCGCGACAACTGTACAAGTATATTACTTATATTCATAGCCTTTTATCACAGCCCACGCTTCATAAGTTTAGTAAAATCAGAGCCACCGACCTTAGTACCTCTAGCAAAAATTGTTGTATTCTATTTTAATATATGGAGTTAATCTCCATGGGTTTTTAATTTGAAACTGGTTCCAGATTCATTCAAAATCTGTAACTTCTCACAAGTTATAATTAGGCAAGCCTCTGTTACTTAACATTAACAATGGAACAACTGGCTTTCTCTGTTCTCTATTGAAATCTAAAAAATAAAACTTCTAAGCAAGAATGGAATAACAAAGGATTTGCGGTACAAGCGGAGCGAAAATGAACGAAGAATTTAGTGGAGGTGGAAGGGGGTGGAAGCCCGGGAGAATAGAGAGATTAAGATTCACGTTTGCCGCAAACGGGAAACGTCAGACTCAAGTTGAGAATTTCTCAGAATAGAAAATAAGCAAATAAAAACAGTCCGGAAAGATTCCTATTGTTAAAACTGACATAAAACAACTTATTTTTGTCTAGAAACAATAAAGAGTAAACGGAAAATAAGGGGAAAACTTGGTCACGTGGTAAAAATTCACGCCTGCCGTTTGGCGTAAACGTGAATCTTAAAGGGGCTGTGTCACGGTAGTCCAGTTAATTTTGTTTAATTTTACCAATTACTCGCCCTAAATCGCTATGGAACTTAAAGTAAGCAAAGAAATTACAGGTAAAGGACAAAATCAGAGATCCGAGACAAACAAATATGTCTCCTGAGCATTATTTTTTAAGTTGCAAGCAGTAGCGATCAACTTTGAAAAGCTGTTAGGCTGAACAGTTTTCAAAAACCCTAATTTCCATCCGTTTCAATCTTCTTCAGTTTTGCCCATCCGTAGCATCTGTTGTTTCTGTTATGTTATTTTAACCTTCCCTTAATGTTTTAAGCGGTTATTTTTATGTTTCTCTTAATTTAACGGGCATTTTGTAATTTTCTTATTTGGCTGAGTTTCGTGACACAGCTCCTTTAATCTCTCTAATAAGGGGTTGGACCACTGGGAGGGGTTTGGGAGATGGGAGAGGAAAGGGCGTGTGATGGGAGTTCTAAAAGGGTGGAAAGCGGGAGAAATAGGGGAAAATTACCCAGCAATGCTTAAAATGTACAATCGAAAAATGGCTAAATGACGGTAAATATAAACGGTCAAAATTTACCCCGACGTTTCGAAACGGAGGTTGCCAAGAAAAACAGAGGAGGAAAAAACTAATAAATGCATGAAACAAAAATGGCTAGTAAGACGGCGAAACTAAACTGCACATTGACAAATACCACTTCGACAAAAACTAAGGATACAAAGCGCTAAGAAGACAGGGCTAAACTTTTGTCATACGAACACTGGTCTACAACAAAATGTATAAAAGACAGGGCTGATACCGTACGAAAAAGCTGGCAATTTTTGCGATTTATTAAACTGGAAGTCAGTTTACGCTCCTGGACACTTTCAAGAACAGGCATTGCTTAGACACATTGCCAAAACAAATTGAGTTGATCCAGGGCTTAACCTGGAAATCTTTTCATTGCAGATTTAAGGAGATTCGGCAATGTGAGAAATATTATTTAAAGCTGGGAGGACGAAATTATGTCTATTCAACACTTTTCATTCGAATAAGATTAAAAATATGAGAATTTCCTTTCTAACATTCCCGTTAAACAAATCCCAGAAATGGGTGAGACATAAACGTTTTCCCATGCTCCATTGTGTACCAATTTTTTCTCCTTCTTTTCTTGTGCATGATTTTGTTTTCCGTTTTTGTTAACACCCCTCCTAAGCCCAAAATAAATGGCTGGCTCGTCCCATAGCAAACACGTGAACAACAGGAGACACTATTCGGAATGAATCATGATCATGAAATGTCATTTACACATGAACGCTTTCTGCAACGAGGTTGGCTAGAGACGTGATCGGAGTCATTATCTTCTCTTGGTTTTAGCTCATTCTTTCTTGGTTTCGTCTCCTTCGCAGCCGCTCTTGCTGTTCTCCGCCCTCTCGCGTGGACGTTTATCTTAAGCCATTTCCACATTAAAAACGTAGAAGTTTGAATTAACGTGCTGTGTTAAATATTTTTTTGTCCAGGCTGGACCGGTATATTGGAAAACGGGAAAACACAATATTTATTTGGTCAAAAATGGGTAAACATGCAAAGTGCATATATTATTTTCTAAATCTTTTCCCTCAGATTAAAACGCAAACCTGATGTTTTCGAATTTACTCGCTTTGAAGTTGGAATATGCGATGAGCATTTACCAGAATTTCCGAGACTGTAAAACAGCCGTTCCTTTTTTATGCCGTTGTATGATTTTCGCACGCGCGTGGGTCTCACACGTTCATAGGGCGTGGCAAATCTCCTTTTCACCCTCGCTCCAGATGTTTCGTTTCAGGGTGGGTTCTTGATCTATTTAAAAATACGAGCTGATTTACAGGCGAAAAAGTTCCATTTCTCTCGTTAACAATTTATCCAGCTAACTTGGATACCTTTAACGGACACCTGAGTTAGTACCCTCTGGCATCAGTCCTTTTCTTGTCTTTTTTTTACCTTCGATGAGACGATATCGTATTGAATACTTTGCTCTCTACGCCGTGCTAATTACAAAATAATTGTCCCACACGCACAATTGGCTATCAAATGGTTTACCCAAATGACCAAAACCCTAAAAACCTTGTTCTTTTTTATCTGCTACCATCTGTCCCCGAGGCAGCCTGCGGGAAAAGTCCAGAGCTTCGGGCCCGAGGGCTGGGGGTATAGTGAGGGTGGGGGTATAGTGAACGTGGGCAAATAAAACAAACTTTTCATTGTACTGTTTTCTTGTGTGTGTATGTGTGTGTATATGAAGTATTTCTGGCCGCGTGAAACAATAACGCCGGTTGTTCGTTTTCTTTTTTAAAGTGTGGGTATTCCGTCTTTTTGTTGATGCAATGTAAGTCAGGTTCTCTATATTTTTTACATAAATTTTTAAACGAAACAGCATGTTTGCGCTTGATGAAAATTCCCGGGGTGGGAATTACGGCCTTTTTTGTGTGCCCTACGGTGGGGAATAGACCGACAAGTGAGAGATAGATGGTAGAAAAGAACCATTCAGAGGCCGATCCTGTACTCTTTGTAAAGAGTTGCAAGGTTTTACTCAGGTAATGACGTACTTCAAATTGTTCCTCTGAGTTCACTGATGATAAATTTGCCTGTAACGTTCACAAGAGGAAACTTTGACTACTTTCTTGGCCGGTTTTATGGCGTATTTTATGAAGAGGCGAGTGCTCTTCAGTTGTTTGTTTTAACTATATTACTTTTGTACTGAACATTTTGTGTCAAGAATTTAACAATTTGTAATAGATTTAAAACATTTTATCGACCAGGTGGGAAGAGCGCATTAAGGGCGACCTTCCCCCTGGGTCACTGATAAAAAATAAATTAAAAAAGGAGTACCTAGTACCTTGGTTGGTATCGATATCATTTGTAGACCTTTGTTGTTTGGTTCGCCAAACGCAGTTTTTTCCCATTTGAACTCTAACAACTTCCAGCCCCTCAGTAACAGGTTTTTATCGAATGAAACAAACTTTCAGATGCATTTTATCAAAGATTCCTGATTTGAGATACTGTGCATGAATTTTCAAGTTTCTGCTTTCGTTAAGCCAGTATGGAAATATGTAGGTATTGACGCTGCACTTGAAATTCAACCCGGCAGTTTTCACTTAGGGGGTGTTTACATGACACCGGGGCGACTTTCGCACCGCGACGAGTTCACTCCGGTTCCCTCTCGTGGCTCTACATTTGTTTACATGATACCACCACAAAAAGTCATGCCGGCGCGAGTCGCCCCGGCGTGAGTTCACTCCGGTTGTCGCACCGGGGCGAGAATTTCACTCCAGTACGAAATCTCGCAACGGTATCATGTAAACACGAAACGACTACCCGTTTCGGTGTGAAATCGGTCTAATGTTCGCGATTTTGAATCATTCGTGCATTTTATCAACATGAAGTGTACCTTCAAATAACGGGATCATATGTGAAATAACCCAGTCATCATGGAAACGCGATACGAAATCAAAAAGTCATGTCGGTATGAAACTCGCGCCGGTGCGAGTTTTCTCATGTAAACACCCCCTTATTCCATTTATACATTAAAATTAAAAAGAAAAAAGCGATAGAAGACTTAAATATTCATTAGGTGCTACATTATAGAACATTATATTACATTATATTCATCTTCATTGAAAAAATATGCATATCTGGGCACATTAAATATAAGTTTATGGAGTTTGTGTTACCCTCGGTTGCGTGACTGTTTGAAAATTTTGTGCAAAAAGACATCGAAAATGAACTGCGCGTTTACCTCTCTCGGCAGGTTGCTTTTTAATTGCCCAAGCTGGATTTTTTATATGTTTCACTACAACAGTAGGGCTTTTCTGAGGTGTAATAATTCTTCTAAAATTCCATGTACCAAGCCGTGACTTTTTCCTTCAAAGTTTTGCAGAATTCAATTGTTTATGAAAGTGCTGAAGATAGGAATCTTCGGGCGTTTTTTAACCGAGTAAAAAATTCATTACCTTGTAATATTTTTACCACAGACTATTGTAACTGGGATGCCTTACTTACCTGCCAAGGATGAACTTGTTTCCTCGAACCGTCTTTCTTCCAGAGGGCTTTGAAAATGGTCTAATTCAAAGGTTTTAGACCGGCGACTATATGGCGTGGGGCAGCTTTTCACTTTTTGCCGGTTTTCTCGAAAAAGAAAACTCTTTAGGAACTTTGATTGTGATTTTCGAAAACGTTTCACCAAAGGGTTTTTTCTGACTGAATATGAAGAATTTCGAAATTTCCATTTGACGGCAAGTTCTCGATATTTACAGACAGCCGCTCTTAAAAATAGTCAACGTCAAAAGATTTTTAAAATGATGATATCTGCTTATCAGAAGACAGTAGATGTTTGTACATGGCACTATGATAAAAAAAAAAAATGCCCCACGTTTTTCCATCTTAAAAAGTTTTATTTTTTTATTGTAAGAGAAAATCCATTTAATGCTTTGCAAAAGGCAAATTAGCTGTAAATTTCAGTTCATTCAAAGATCTGTAAAGCGTTTATCGGTTACAGAAATGAAACGGGAAAAATAGTTCCTTTTTTCAGTGAATATATATAAGAGGGATTATCTTTTAAGTTTTTGTTAGGGTATGACATCCGAATTCCCACGCTGATCCATTTTTGCTTTCAATCTAATTAAATTGTAATGCAACAGGTGCGAGTATCAAATATGATTATGTCAATGAAATCGCCCAAGAGATCAATTGTGAAAAATGGCTTATTCAGCTATTTCATCAAGCTGTTCTTTCGGCGAGATCGTAAAGGCAGAGTTTGGTCCCAGTAGGGGTGTGGATCCATGCACTCTGCGAGCAAGACATTTCTCTGATGTTAAGTTGCACTTAGCCAGCTGTCACTTGTCTAAGTGTAGCAAAGTCAATGAAAATGGACTCATTTTAGCGATAGTAAGTATTTGAGGCTTTGCAGGTATTCGGAACTGAAATGACAATCTTCCCAAGGCACAGACACTAAATAGCCTTTGTACAGACCCCCCTCCCCTCAGGAAAAAAGGAGCCCCTTCTCCGAGGGGGCTGGGAGTGATGTGTACACAGGCTAACACTAAAATGACAATCTGCCTAAGGCACAGACACCTACTTGGCAGACTTTTGCGAGCGCCAAGGTCTTGTTAATAGGCTCGATGAGCCCCCAACGGAGCCGGAGACGACAGAAATCGAGCCAAGGTCTTGTCAATACCCCGGTCATACTCTGGATCATACTGGCAAAATAACTACTGTGGCAGACAGCTATCGAAGTAAGTCAAAGTTTTGTCCCATCACGTAAGTATCATTCTTTTTTCTTCTTCATGCAAAAAAAATTCCAAACGTACAGAGGTATTCTAATTTCTCTATTCACATTTTATCTTGCGATGTTTTCTGATGTTCGTTTCCTGTTTGTTTGAGCTTGCAAAGATAGTTTATTTATTTCTATTTTTTGACAGCCGTGAATCTTGCCCTAATCAATTCTTACCTTTAAAATACTACACATAAAGGTTAATCCGTGTGTTGTAAAACATAGTTTTCTAATGATTGTTTGAAGAGCATTATAAAATTAAT
Source organism: Porites divaricata (assembly GCA_038088405.1). Taxonomy (NCBI): domain Eukaryota; kingdom Metazoa; phylum Cnidaria; class Anthozoa; order Scleractinia; family Poritidae; genus Porites; species Porites divaricata. The sequence continues at coordinate 29,547,833 of JBBMOI010000004.1, forward strand.
GGGAGAAAAAGAAAAAAAATTATACACGTAGTCAGGATTCAACCTCTTCCCCAGGGCTTTCCCGCCCCTGCCATTTTCTAAGAGGAATGTCCTGGCGACGAGGTTAGGAGTGATTGTGGTCGGGTCAGCACTTTTTAACATCTGTCGAAAGGCCCTTGGACACCTTATGAAGTTTACACCACGTAGTATTCCCTATCGTTTTGGATTAGCCGGTTAAGCACTGCATTTTACTGATTAGGGTTAAGCACTGTTTCGAAACTGGTTAGGTTCCTTTTTTGGGTTGGGGTTGATGCTATGTGTACTTTAATCTACCTTGTGTAAACTTCATAAGGTGTCCAAGGGCCTTTCGACGGATGTTAACGAGTGCTGACCTTGTGGTCGAGGTGTCGTTCACGTGACTGTATGAAAAGTATTTCATTCTTGTAATAAAAATATTTGAACTTAAGTATGTCTCTGGTTTTGCAAAAATTAGTGAGACTTGAAAGTACCAGAATGTTTAGTTCATCTTTATATAGCCGATTTGCTCCTCCTGTTGCATGATGAACAGTCAGCAACCATGTCCACACCCTTGCCGGAGAGGTTTATTTCGTCAGTAGTTTCAAGTGAAAAAAAAAAAAAATCATGTCGATTGCAGAGGAAGAAAGAGAAGGTGAACTGGATCCAATGAGCCTACGTTGATCCTCTATGTGGATTTTTCCATTGACTAGGTAAGACAAAAGCTTAAAAACCTCAATCAAGAATTACATATCTCAGTAATTTAGAGTTTAAAACTGTATAAATGATGCAGTTAAAAAGTGTGGATTGCAGCGCACGCCCAGAATAGCATCAGTACAATGAAAAGAACTAGAATGTTAGTTAGCCTCAGTCTAGTTTACTGGTTTTTTTACTATCTTCGTTCCGACTCCCAGCAAACAACAAACAAAGCACGGGCTCCGCAGCAAACCTTTTTCGGCCCCCAGCTCTACAATAAAATAATATTAGGGCTCCAAGCAACGAAGCAATGGGGCTCCGGGCTACGCGGAAAAAAATTAGGGCTCCCGTCAGCTCCGGCCACCCCCCCCCCCCCCCCCCCCTTTGGGACCCTGAAGAACCGCCAAAGACGCTGCTAAGGCTGCAAAAAGCGCACTCGCTCTTTTCTATTCTTCACATAGTGAAATTCCCACCCTTTCATATACATGAAGCCTGGAAAAGATACCCCATCAAAGGGAGTTCCCTCCACCCCCAGGCCAAGTCCGTGCTCACCAGGCCCGTTTGAGTCAATACCTAAACCTAGTCCTAATCGTAAACAATAAGGCAATGGACGAAATAACCAATGTGATGAGCTTGAATATAAATTAAACTTGAGCTTTCAACCTATGTGTATGTCAAAATCAACATAGTCAGTTCAACGTGGTAATGCTAACAAAATCTTGTGTCACTTTGAAATACCATTCAAATCCAGGGAAAGAAAAGGAGACCTAATTGACAAACTTTCGTCTTTCATACAAGAGTTCACGTGCTTTTCTCCCTCTGCTCAGGAGTGAACACAGGGATCCTTAATTTAGTGTGATTAACAGCGGCAAAAACTTTTGGGATTATCGTAAACAAAAACTATGCCTTTTTCTGCATGCTAAATTCCTAATTTTTACTGAAATGTTGCTAATTGGCGATAAACACAATGCTCTGTTAATACCACCCTAAAGTTTGTAGGGTAGCCTATAGTTAGCTAGGGATCTAGGAAATGTGTATGTTGCCTAAAGGACTTTGTAGGTGTGGTCCTGTGGTGTCGCACTGGTATTCCTGAAGTTGTTTGTGAGCTATTTCCAAAATACTAATTGTTAATTCTGTAACTGAAAATATTGTGCCACTGCTCGTGAATAAGAGTGGCCGTTTCCAAGTGACTATTTCGTACCTATATGTCCTGTATTACACCTTGGGCTGTCATAACCCTATCCTAGTGGCGCCAGGGGATACTGACTCAGTTAAAACGGTCGTAGAATGAATAAATACAACAGCACGGTATTTCCCACCCAGTAGAGAATCGGAATAAACTGTGATTAAATTGTATGATTATCAATAACGATGACTTCAAAAAAGATATAAGAACGTATAAGAACTGGTCTATACACGGCCCCTCTGGGGGAATGCGTGGCGGGCCACAGTAATCAAATTATTTTAATTCGCGTAAACATATCTTCTTTTGCTGCTTCTTCGTCGTAAAAGAAACAGACCTAAGGGGATTCTAAGTCGTATATGTTTCGTGTTTTTCCGTGGAAAGAAGAGATATTTTTCCCTTAAAAATGGGAAATACAAGGGTTATATTTTCTGTCAATTTGTTGAAACAACGCATCTAAGGCTAATTTGCATACGAAGAATAAAGTCACGTTCATCGTCGACAAGAAAAAAATAACAAGAAAAAGCGACTACTAAGTTTTCTCCACATGTTTTCAAAAGTCCAACATTTAAAGGGTCTAATGACATTTGGCAATAATTAGAAACGTTAAAACTGTGGAAATTAGTAGATCGGATGCGGACCGTTACAATTCCAGCTTTGCTGTCAAAATGGCGAATTTTGGAACATTAACGGAACTTTGTACAGCACGCAAAGAAGAGTGCCCACAAATTTTATTGCATTAAGAAGTAGACTGGTCTTAGTACTTCTGATTTATCATAGACTTGAGTCTGGGTCAGGTGCCACTTTTGCGAAATTACCGTTCAGCTCTAGTTATGTAAATTACTTTTCCTGCTGAGCAAATAAAAGGTCATTTTAAAAAAATCATATCTCAGCCAACTTTCCACAGAATGCAACCATTAAACCTTGAAACTATTAACCAGAGTTAAAGCTTTTGTGTGTAAAATAATCAGCTTATTCAGCCTTGTAAGGTAGGTTTGACAGAGCACTAAAGTTTCACCAAAATTGCACCAGTTCCGATGGCAAACTGGCTAGTTTTAGGTGACCTAGAAAATCTTCCTGTAAAATAGAGAAAAAAATGAGTTGGTCTAAATAAATGTGATATTTCTTCATGGGATAGGGTAGGTATCTTCCACTGAAAAAATCAGGGCAATCCGTGATAGACCGAAATTTGCCTTATTGGTTCTTACGCGGACAGCCTCTTAATCCACCTGTAGTTTCTTAACAAATACACTTTCCAATTATATATTATTTTACATGTTCTCCTTTTTCTTTTTGGGAAAAACCATAATTATGATAACATCAGTCTTGTTCATGGCAAGTGGTTATAATTTGCTTTGAAAACTAATTTATGCTATCGGACTAGCCTTATAGTTTTGTGTTTATACTGGTTTTGGATCTGTATAAATACAAGATTGAAGGCATGGTGATGGTTATCTCAAAGAAGTAAGTTAAAAGCAATCATGTTAAATTATTAAGTAGGTTATGACTCTATTTGAATATTTGTTGGCTGATGTGGTGTACATGTAATAGTTACGAAAACGTTTGCCGTTAGGCTTGAATGTGATATTCATTTCGCGAAGAGAACTGACCTAAATAGGAAGATACATGTAAAGTTGGGCAAGTCTTTTTTGGATCCCAAACGCATTGAACAACATATAGTGTAATGATATCTGAACTGAGTCAGCATACTATGAGTCTATAATATCTATATATGCATACTGTGTGAAGAGGATCAGCTTATTTTTAATGAATTTGGTAATCTTTAAAATGTGAGAAGGATTAACCACCAACATTTCTCTTAAGGCTTACCTACTGTCGTAAGAGCGGCGAAAACGAATCCACAGCTATTTAAGAAACTCCAGTCCAGTTCCATTTCTCCCTTCATTGCTTCAGCGGCTCTTTTTACAAAACTATTAAAATCGTCGTCTGTCATGTTATATTTTAGGTCTGCCTCAAGTCTTAGTTCTTTGAGTTCCTTTTCTATTTTTTCTTGAACGTTTCCATCTCTTTTCTCGATGAAAGTGAAAATCCAAGCGATACACAGACCATAAACGTGAAATATTAAGACACGGACAATTGCCTTTTTAACAAGAGGATGCATTTGGCTGCAGATATAACCGAAATCGCAACGTAACCGCCGATTTAGAGGATATTTGACAAAAATCAATATGACCCCAATATAGCAAGATGTGTTCTACGTTAATTCAACTCCACGATATAAACCAACTAAACAACATCACTGAAGTCTTGCCTCTCGGGCAGGTGTCAGATGTTAATAATACAGATGGTATATTTTTTTTCATTATCATTTGTCAACTTACTGATGATGCATAGATTACACAACGCGGGTTAAATTTTACGGCTGATTAAAAAACTGTTATCCCTTTCAAGTCCCAAAATCAATATCCAAATTCTCCAGAGTGATATGCATCCATTTCACTCTGGCGACTTGAAGCCGCAGAGTACTAAATAAATGTATTTTATATTCATGTATGGACATAATTTAGCATAGATTTTCCACGGCAGATTGTTTTGGCTAACATTTCGCTGTTTCCGTCTTTCAACAAACAGTTGCTTGACTTTAATCGACTCGAAAAACGTCAAGTAGTCGATAGCAACACGCGCAGACGTTCTTAGGGGTTCTTTACGCGTTCCTGCCCCACAAACATCTGTTGAATCGGGTGGTAAAAATCGTAGACCAATCATAGCACACTTCCAGATCTGTGAAGTGCACTTAGGACCATGAGAAATTTCGCGCGATTTTCAGCTCCAGAAAAGATCAGAAAGGTCTCGGAAGGAGAATGCCTTCTTAGGCCTCTTTTTTGCGCAGGAGTTTCATTAACTTGCGCAGGAATAAATTAACGCCATTGACGTCATAACCTTTTGTCTTAATCTCATAAATAAAATGCGCAGGAATCTCATGAAGATAAGGTCGTGTGCTATTTTTAGTTGGTTTAAGTTTTCTAGTTACTTTAATGTCGATAAACGTCTTCGTTTTCGATAGACCAATTCCTATATATTAAAATTCATACATGACTGCGAGGCTTGGGGAATAAAACAAAAGAAATCATCTTGAGGCTCAGTGATGAATAAAACACTTCTTTTGTTTTCTTCCCCCAAGCCTCGGAGATACGTATGAATTTTAATATATCGAAAATGGCCTATTGGTTTCTTGAAATCACCAGATCTTTACTTATTTTGTACAACGAAGGCCTTTCCTAAGTTCCTGCTACCATTTTAATCACAAGCAAGCATTCAAAGTGAACAATTTGGTTCCTATGACTATGCACCACGGTCGCTGACACTGGTCGCGTGCTCTTTGTCAAGTCAGGGGTCGCCAAGCTCATGCAAAAAAGACCCCTGTTATTTCCTGCTGCTGTGATTGTCCTAGTTTCGGTATTAATGTGGGCAAAGGCAAACTAGCTCTTTTAGCGCGAAAGACAATGTTTTACTTACCCCAGACCCTTCCTACTCCTTCGCAATTGATTTATTTTCCCTTTTTGAGTTTACTTTTTTATTTCTAATTTCCCTCCTCAGTTTTTTTACTCCCCCTTCACAACTTTATCATTTCCCCTCCTCATTCTTGAATTCCCCTCCTTCTCTACAATTCTATCATTTTCCCTCCTCCTCCTCCACCTCATTTCAATTATTTTCCAACCTCCTCGTCCTCCACATTTCTATTGTTTTCCCTCCACAAACACCAACACTACCACATTTCCATTGTTTTCCCTCCACCATCACTTTGGTCACATATCACACTCTACCAAGCTTGTACGTATGTGTTTGGCTTTCCAACACTTTGAATTCAACAGCGCTGATTGGTTCCCCGATAATCTTCACGTGAGCTCCAGCTGGTATTTGCGAAAAATGGGAAAGAAATTTAACCACTCGACTCAACAGACATTCGTGGGGCAGGAGCGCGTTACAAATCCCCAAGAAAGTCTGCGTGGGAGGCTAGGTATTCGATAAATTAACACTACTTACAGCTGTACCCAAAACACATGCTGTGATCAAGAACTGTCTTCCCAAACAGTGCAGGGATTCCTACAAATAGGGGCGTTGTAGTCCATGGAGTTTCTTTGAACGCAAGTGCAACCGTCGATTCAAGAAATAGGTATAAGCAAAATTAAAGAAAGAATTCGTTACTTCACGTTGCCATGGTAGCAAGTTTCTGGATCTCAAAAAACCGTGGTCCTGCAAATATGGTAAAAAAAATTGACATGTCTGATTTTCCTTTGGATGATTACACCAAAGAACAAACCAATAGCCCATACTCTTCTTCCATTCTTGGACAATTAATCTAGCCATGCCCATTTTTTAGTATAGCCTTCCACGCAGTCGTTCTCAGGACTTCGTCATACGTTCCCACGAACGCTGCTGAAATTAGCAGCCACTTCCCCTCGTGCATGCGGACCAATCAAAGGCCGTCTTCCTTGACCTTTGGGTAAACTAGTGTTTGTTACTAAAAATACTACCCAGGACAAGATAAGTACCCCGTTGATGTCTGAAACGTTCGGTATTAGGGAGTTTACTGTTTGTTTTTGACTCAATTTTTGAAGCTACTGGACATGTTGTTGTTGTAGCTTCACCGCCTTATCAAAGACCAGGTCGACAAGCTGGCAAATCTTGTGATTCTTGCCGATTCTCTTAGTGATATCAGTGAAAACAAAGAATTCAAGTAAAACCTTTCAGAGTTTTTGCACTTATAAAATGTACTATATGTGGGTTACTTGTTCGTTGCTGTATCCTTTTTGTAGGGGGCAAAAATCGGCTTAATACAGCTTGTATTCAGTAGTGGGAAACATGTATTGGCCTAGCGCCTCATAGATGAAAAGATCGCTCTTCAATCGATATCGCTCTTTTGATAAGGCCTTGTCGATAGCATTGTTTCCAAACTCGAACCCTGTCTTTGCTCAAGCTCAGGAAACACAACGTAATCGCTCCAAATATCCCTCTTAAGAGTTGAACGAGAACATGGAATGTGATGGATATTTTGGTGAGAAGCTTATCCCGAAAATTACCCCACGGGTGAACCACGGGTGTCGATTCCCCTACTTTCACAGCATGTGATTGGCTCTCCAGGAGTCTATACTGATTTGTTTCTTCAAACAGAAGCAAACGTCCAAAGAACGGAAGTGACTGCTCGTTTCAACAGACGTTCGTGGAGTAGGAACGTCTAAGAACGTCTGCGAGGGAGGCTAGTCACTTTGTGGTTGGACTCAGAACTATTGCAATAGAAGCTTTCTCTTCGCCAATCATTTAGGATTAGACCATAGATAAACATAGAAACACGTCCCATGGTGACGTGAAGTCACGCTTCTCCTCTATATTTAATTGACCTTAAAGAATATTTGTAAAGTTTGCTGGATAAATAATTTATCACTGAGTATGGAAAATATAGTTAAATCCTAAGTAAAAGTTTCTTAAACTCTGGTTAAAAGAATTACGAATTTCAATCAAATAAGAGTTTTCCAGACTAGAGCCAAATCTTGGTGCCACCCTGATCTTTGATCAGATCACGCATGTACTTACTGTAGACAAGGTACCATGAGATCTCGCCGAGTTCACCCACGTCTTTGCGATATAACCTGTTTGGCCATTTTTCTTTTGAGTTAATGGTAGCCTGTTCCAGGCTCCAACGGAAGCAAGTAATTCTTGACACTGACAATCTTAAAATGAAAATTGACAGCAATGAAGGTATATCGAGTATTTTTCTTGACCTATCTAAAGCAGTTTGATACTGTCAAAGATCAGATCCTACTACAGAAATTATACAGATAATGGATCCGTGGTGCAGTTTCTTTCCAGTGGCTTCGCAGATTTTTCTGATCTTTCTTATTCTTGTCACTTGGAAGAATAAAGTGGCCTCTGCCTGCTTCCTTCGACAAAAAATTCACTCACCATCGCGATTCCCTACGCTATTCTTGAGCAGTCTAGAGTCATTCTCAGTCAAGCTGGGCGAGCACGTTACAATGTGATTTGCATTGACCCCGCCTTCACTAAAATGGTTAACGGAACACAAAACTCACGTTTGCAATACGCGCAGCTCAATACAACGAACTTCGCATGTAATATGACTATTTCACATAAAATGAACACTGACGTAATCGTCCATAGTTGCCATGGCACCAAGCGCACATTTTTTTTATGAATTTCCACTGATAACATAGCGGTGGTTAGCTCGAAAGCTAAGCTCCTCTGACCACCGTACACTTCTATCCAAGCAATTAATTTTCTTTTTTCCTTCTTCTTTTTCTTTATTAGTGTATTCCTACCTTACTATATATAATTAAATATTTTATAAAAGTGTGAACAAAATTGAACTGAATTGAATTTTCTGTTTTTAGTGTCCCGAATATTTCTGCCCTTGAAAATTCAGGTAATATCATAAACATTATGAAAAGGGAAGACATTTTTAAACCTCTGACGGCCATCACCTCATCTAACAGCCATACAAAATGCATTTAAACTTCCGAGATTTATTTTTGGAGTCCTTGAACTACCAGTTGAATTCAATAGATTCCCAAGTGAATCTACTTTTATCCGAGCCAGTACAACGCTGTCAAAGAACAAATATTGTTAATTATTGATGAAATCGGGTCACGAACCGCAATTGTATTTAATAATGTAAAGATAAATAAGTAAATAACGTGCTAAGTTAAAGAGACAAACTTATCAAAATTATAATATATCTTATTATTTTAAATGGAAGAAATTAGAAGAGTTAGAGAGAGAAAAAAAAAAAAAGAATCAAGTCATATATTGCATGAAATATTATAGGTTTGTGTTCTGAATTTGCATAAGAAATAATCAATAATATCTTAGCAACTCTTGCTATAAAAGAATAAAAAATAAAGCTATTGAGCACTTGTAAGACGACCGCAATGAAAGCGCTGTTGGTATTAGCTTTGGTTGGCTTTGTGTTAGCCTCTGGTTATAAACTCCCATTTATGAAACGATTTAAACAAACCCAAGAAGCTGGATTTAAGACATTTAAGTATGGACTTGAGCAAAGGTATGATTGATAAGATAAGGACACGAACTGATTAGTATAAAAGTTACGGGTTGAACATGGTGCCTGTCGCCTCGGTTTCTTTTAAAAGGTGTTAAGAGAGTATAGTTGCTCTTCCAATTTTAAGCGACCTTTTAAGTGCCAGGCCAAGAAGCACCCAACGAGGTACAAAGCTTTTCAGGGTTTCTTTTCAAAACTGATTTAATATTGATCTCCCTTTAAACCAGGAATAGGAGGTAAGAGTATAAAAGAAAATAGTGTTCGCGTATTTTCTTTTCTTGTCTAAACCTTTTTCTGATTCTTTCCGCCAAATCTTGATTTATGAGTAAAGTAAATTAACTAACATTAGCCCAAAGTAATTAATACTTGAGTTTTTTACGTTAAATGTAATTTTCTGCAGGGATTTCAATCCTAAAGCTGTAAAAGGCAGAAATTACGTTGATGAATTTGGTGGAGAAGCAGATGAAGGCGACTATGATTCAAATCTTCCAGAAGAGCTATACAATGTTCTTCCAAGGAACCGTAGATCCGCTAATCCGCAAGTTGGGCGTACTCGTCCCTCAGGAGACTATGACTATGACTCTGATTCTGACTAATTAGAGACGGTTAAATTTAGCTCAGGTTAGCGAGAAGAAGTGAAAAGTAGTGGAAAATGAATTAAACTTAACACTAAATATCATTTAATCTTTTGTCAGCTGAAGTAGGCGAGATGAATTGTTAGTCGATATTCTTGTGACAATACCCCTTACAAAACCCATATTCTTCCTTTGATCGAAATCCCCATGGGAGGGGGGGAAGGGGGTACTCAACCACGCAATATTTGGATATAAGTGAGTCGCCGAGGATTTGAAACCCTGACCCTGTTTCACAGCATGAAAATGGAGATTTACATAAAATTAAAGTCTGCGTAAGCCTGCGTAAAGTTGGTCATCCAACTTTACGCAAACTTTCCATGTGGCGTAAAGGTTTGTAAAGGTAAATTTACGCGCTCGGCTCTTAAAGGTTTCGTAAAGCTAGCATAAAGTTGTTGTAACAGCTTTACGCTCATTTACGCTACATGTAAAGGTATAGTAAAGTTGTCATATAATTCTACCTTCCTAACAGGAGTTTGTTGCCGGCACTGTTTTTAGTAAGTCGTTTGTGTCCTGACACTAGTTCGCATAGTTTTTTTGAACATTCATGTGGGGTTCGATGTCGGTGTGGGATGTAAACAAGCCAACAACGCCAATTTTTTTTTTTTTTTTTGGGCGGTGCGAACGACTTCGTACACGCTTAAAAATGACGCTGAAAAGAAAATTATGCTAGCAGAGTACATGCAAAGATATAGCTTGCGACTTTGCGGCAATTTTCGAAACGCGGCATATCTGTCGCGGGAAACACATTAGCCTTCTATACTCAGCTGTACTGCTTCATTGATTTCAGTTAGTATAACTGTGTTTGATAGTACAGATTATTGTTGCAATTTCAATCTCACGAAATACCAGAAAAAATTGAGGTAGTATCATGTTATATTGAGTCCAACCTTCGAACTAACGACCACCTGTCTCTTAACGGTCACCTCTATACAACGGGCAATTTCTTTTTTTGTTTTGGGGGGTGGGGGGGGGGGGGGGAGGGGGGGCGGACTGTCCATACATTCACTCTTCTTTCAACCTCTCTACGATAGCCACTTTCTTCCATGTCCCCAAGGTGGCCGTTGTAGAGTTGCAACTGTAATTTTATCACATTGAAATAATTGGAAAAATGAAGAAAAAATATCGCCCTGCAAAAAAAGGCGAGTTTTACTTAACGAAAGAACGCATTACTTAAAGAGAAAGAACGCATTCACAAATTACTCTGACTATTTTACATTCAACGGAGTACTGGCTTCATTGTTGAATCTCCTTTATCGTTTCCTTATTTTAAGTCAATACAGTGAAGGGACACCTGGTCAGCGGGCCTGCTCCTTTGCAAATGGTCCATCAGGTTCGTTGATTTGGCGTCCATTTTGAAAGTGTCCAACGGTTTCATCTTTGGAAGTTTGGGGCCCGATCCATTCAACCAAAATTTCCGGAAATTTCGTTCCAAAACCCAATGGATCGGTTCGGTCCAACCGGAAAAGTTTCGAAACAACGGGTCCACCTTTTGAGGTGGACCACTTTTCCCGGTCGGACCGGTTGGAACTTTGGTTGAATGGATCGCGCCCTTGGAGATCGTTCATATATACATATTGTTACAAATTATTATTGCACTATCAGCCTTTAGTAATCGATCAATTCTCAAGTGTGAAGCAACCCTTTCGGGACGAGATACTCAGTCAGAAATGGAGACAGAAACATCTTGTGAAGCGCAAGCATTAACACTGGAATGTTCACAACACAGACCAAGACTACTGTATTACTAAGCCTCTTCGATTCTCAAGATTTCGCTGAAAAGAGCAGATAGTAAGGCAAGGTCAGTTGTCCTGGCTCGCCTTTTCTTTTAACTTTTTAAGCGTAATTCCAAACTTGTTTATGATGAGCTCCAATGACTGTGTCAACTGTGACTCAGTAACTAACATTTCAGTGAGCAATGAAACCAGCATTAACCGTTTAAAGTAATTTGTAAATGCGTCTACAGTTAGTTTATAAAATCGTGAACGATTATAACTGTCCCAGGCAACTACAAGGTTATCTTGTATTACGATCCGACCTTCGTGGTAAGGTCTTAAGAGACAACAGAGAACTTCATCTTCCTAGACCTAAAACTGCTATGGGCCAGCCCACATTCATGTACGCTGCTGCCAAGGAATGGAATGACCTCCCAACAGACCATCGAAACTGCAGTAGTCTGAAAATTTTTAAGATTAAGCGTTTTAAATTTTTTACTGATTTAGATAAGACTGATCATAAATGTAATATCTAGACTTTTTATCTTCATGTAATGTATTGATAATGATCATCGGTTTATACCAGCGTCTTCCTCCCGGACTTCGCTGATCGGTCTTTTAGTTTTAAATAAAGCTTTTATTATTATAACTAAACAGGTGTATTTATTTGGCATAACCTCTCAATACTAAGCAAGCAACGAGACCATGACGGTGAAGATGATAATATAAAATTATGTAAAGACTTTGGGGTTCTGAAGGAGTAGAATTTCCTTGTTTTGTACTGGAAAATAGGAGTTTGGTCACTGGTACTGGGAATTACTAAAAGAAATGGAATTAAGAAAGAACATCTGTAGAAAGTAAGCTCACATGTAATGCGATGCAAACATTCTTATGAAAATTTTCACAGACTATAGAAGAACTAATAAACAGAATATAAAAGTGTCAACAAGTGTTGAATTTACAAGTAGGCAAAGATAATCTAGTCTGGTTCTATATTTTCATGCGCCAGTCAATAAGAAATCCAAGCTTCCCAATTTCCCGGGCAGTCATAGCGAACAAAACCTCTCTGGAATCCAGGTCATACGTGGTGAATAATTTAACAGCATGCATGCATTTTTTGAAGCAGGTACAAAAGTTTATTTTTGATTTTAAATTACGTGGGTTTTAACTTAAATGAACAGAGAATGAAAAGACATTTTCACGAGTCTTTCAATGCATAGCTTATGCAGACCATGATTGAATTAGAATGTAGTTTCATGTAAGTGCCAACATAGTTGTTAACATCTTCACAGTTTCATACCTTTATCTGCAGTTCAAAGTATTATTCATTTCATATATTCCCATTCATTTCAATCTTATTGTGCACTGCTCTTATGAAATTATATTGTGGTTCTTGAGAGGATACAGTGCAGTACATACTGTCAGGAAATTCAATACCTTACTTTTTGTGAAGCAAAGCACACAATCATGTTAGAAACCAGAAGTTGTTCTATTTGAACCATAGTTGTGTCGCCAGTAAATCTAAGTTTAAAGGAAAATAAAATCTAAAGAAACAAGTTGTGAAAGAGGAGACTCTTAAGAGAGTCATAGCAGTCAGAGCTGTTTTTGGATTCTCTTGTCTACAACCGTACATACACCATTATTATTCTGCAAATACAACTGTCTCTCTTGTGAAATGTCCGTGGTGGCGAGGAAAGAAAATAGGCTGCTTTATTTACACGTTACACTCTATATTATTATTAGGAGGCATTTTTTTTCAAGATGTGAGGATACGGGCTTTAAATGGCAAAGTGGGTTCACTCCTGTTACATTATTAGGTAAAGTTTCAGGAAAATTTGAAACTTTTGGGAATAAGATGCTTATATGTTTGTTTATTTTTCCCTGAAAGTCTTGCATTTTTGGTGGAGTTCATGAGAAGGCTGGGAATGTTTATTGATGGAACTTTAAATTTAGTCTGGGCCTGGTAGAAATTTAGTTCGGACATGTAAACCTTTGATATGACTTGTCCGTGGGACAAGCACAATTTTTAATTAGAAAACATGAAGATTAGAAACAGTTGCCTTAAATATTCCTTTTAACTTAGCTTGCCATTCCACTGCCAGTCATTTCATTGTTTTTTTACGAGCTCTGTCTTAGGTCTAATTCAAAAATAATATACATTAGACCCATTGTGGAAAATGCCTTATCATTTTTAAAATTTTTAGTCTTAGTTTGTGAAAAGAGCCATATGGGGAACCCTTTGTCAAGTAAAACTGTGCTGATTGTAGTAATTTGGCCATAAGTGCAGAACGGTGTCCTCTGGCAACTTACATGTACTTGTGCCTTTAGTGCCAGATTAATTGTATTATCATTAGCCTACAAGTACATGTAATCTGTGTAGTTTACTCAAATAACACTTGCTTTCTATTTATTCAGCAGATCAGCCTGATATGGGATGTTGGTGACAGAAAGACCTCTCAAAGCAAACAGGATTAATACATGTTAAATACAAGCCTTAGTCTTTTAAGGTGGTTCCAGGGCTGTCACTAAGGGCCATAAACCAGGGTTTAAATTGGCTACTTTGACCCCAATGCTTGGCTATTTTGAGAGGAAACGAAACTTAGGAAAATTTATTAAAACGTAAACAACTTCCCACCCTTTCAATATTTCACTCACTAATTTCATATACCCTATAACTTGCAATCTTAGTGACAGCCTTGTGGATCTAACTTTTACATCATCAGTTTATGAAAATGACTTATTTAAAACACTTCTGGGAGTGAAAGGGCTAAGTCAAGAAACCATCAGTGTTATACATGTATTAGGCTTTCAGTCTTTTTATTTCTTATCTACAATTGTTTAAGCTGTTAATTTGAATTGTGCTAAATTAAATAAATTAAATATTTTCGTTTTGGAAGAGACCATTTTGGCCCACCTTTACATTAATTTGTGACTTACAGTTGCCGTTCTTTTTTGTATCAAAATTTAACTTCGTCAGTTTTCTTTTACCTTACATGTAAATACTAATAATTATTTTAAACTATAAATCATCTTAATTTGGTATAATACTAAGTTAAGATTTATTATTAGTTTTTCATTTTTTGAGAAGACTGTTTGACCCATTTGAAAAGTTTATGTACACTGTATCTTCTTATTTAAAGGTTTATACTAAGCTTAAGGTGTTGGAAAAATTTTCGTTTTTTCAATTTTTAATGTAATGACAAATATGCTAACAAAAATAAATCATGTTATATTTAGAAAATTCAGTTTTAGAGTATCAGTGTGTTTTGTTTTTTAAACCCTTGTAAGATTACTCTTTTCGAGACTACACTTAAAGAATGCGATTCGTATTTGCAGCTTATACCATACTTATAACTTTCATTGAAATGAAATATTTAAAGTTTTCTTGAGATTTCAAGCTTTTCCCCGAATGTGTGGGAAATGGAATTGAATTGAAAGTATTGAATTGTCACTTTTGGCACATATAAAGTTCAGCTAATTAATGGTTAGAAAAAAAAAAAAAACAGTTCCATGAAAAGCAATTTATCACTTTCAGTTACACCAAAAGTGTGGCTGCTTTTGATTTATTCACATTCTTCCAGGCAGATTTAATCCAATCAGAAGCCAGCTGGAAACTATCCTCGACTTCTGACCGGTTACATGTAATATCCGCATCCAGCTGCATCCGCATGAAAGAATGTGAATTAATTACAGAAGATCACACTTTCGGGCTTCTTACTGTAAAGCTTTTCCCCGAATTTATATGAAATGTAGTTTTTGGTTACCAAGGGTTTGTAAAGAATCAGTTCGTTACTGTTGGCTTATTCAAAGTTCATCTATTGGTTAATCAATATAACTCCATTAAAGCAAGTTATAACTTAAGAATACAAACCGAATATCTGGCCTAATCCTTTAACTGTGTGTTGAAGTGTTGTTTTATTTTGTGTCGAACCTTGAATTGAGGATTACTCATACGATTATACGTAATGTATGTATGAGTAATCCTCCGTGTCTCCAGATTGTAAATGCTATGCAGAGATGATGGAGAACCAAAGAAAATAACCGGTATTAAGTACAGAACAAAAATTCAGTGTTAGTGTGGAAGATTCAGATATTTGACATGGACAAAAAGAAAATCTTGATTGTTAAAAGTTTGGTAAGATTAATGTGCCGATTACCATTATATTTACCGGTATTTTTAAAGTTCCCAGTGTGTTTGTGTGTATATATATATTTGACGTAAAGGAGCTTGTATTTTCGCTTTACACAAGCTTAAAGTAGGGTTTACACAAACTTTACGCAAAACGTAAAGCTGTTGCGTAAAGTTTTTGTTTCATTAAGCCAGCTTTATATGTACGTGTAAAGGTGCTGTAAAGGTGAACTCCTGTAAAGGAAGTGTAAAGTTGTGTAAAATTCAACTTTACGCTGACTTTATGCTGTCATTACGCTCACGTAAATTTGGTTTTCATTTATGAAACGATTTAAACAAATCCAAGAAGCTGGATTTAAGACATTTAAGTATGGACCTGAGCAAAGGTATGATTGATAAGATAAGGACACGAACTGATTAGTATAAAAGTTACGGATTGAACATGGTGCCTGTCGCCTCGGTTTCTTTTAAAAGGTGTTAAGAGTGAATAGTTGCTCTTCCAATTTTAAGCAACCTTTTAAGTGCCAGGTCAAGAAGCACCCAACGAGGTACAAAGCTTTTCAGGGTTTCTTTTCAAAACTGATTTAATATTGATCTCCCTTTAAACCAGGAATAGGAGGTAAGAGTATAAAAGAAAATAGTGTTCGCGTATTTTCTTTTCTTGTCTAAACCTTTTTCTGATTCTTTCCGCCAAATCTTGATTTATGAGTAAAGTAAATTAACTAACATTAGCCCAAAGTAATTAATACTTGAGTTTTTTACGTTAAATGTAATTTTCTGCAGGGATTTCAATCCTAAAGCTGTCAAAGGCAGAAATTACTTTGATGAATTTGGTGGAGAAGCAGATGAAGGCGACTATGATTCAAATCTTCCAGAAGAGCTATACAATGTTCTTCCAAGGGGCCGTAGATCCGCTAATCCGCAAGTTGGGCGTACTCGTCCCTCAGGAGACTATGACTATGGCTCTGATTCTGACTAACTAGAGACGGTTAAATTTAGCTCAGGTTAGCGAGAAGAAGTGAAAAGTAGTGGAAAATGAATTAAACTTAACACTAAATATCATTTAATCTTTTGTCAGCTGAAGCAGGCGAGATGAATTGTTAGTCAACATTCTTGTGACAATACCCCTTACAAAACCCATATTCTTCCTTTGATCGAAATCCCCTTGGGAGGGGTGGGGAGGGGGTACTCAACCACGCAATATTTGGATATAAGTGAGTCGCAGAGGGTTGGAAGCCCTGATCCTGTTTGGGACGAACGACAGAATGCGCGCCGTTTTGTCTAAAGCAATTTATTGGAAATTGCAAAAGAGAAAGTCCAAATTATAATCGTACAAAATTTGGTCTTGTCGCGAAGATGTTTTTGGAGTTTTTGGAGGAAGAAACATTTGAAGGCCACAGTCCTCTTACAGAAGCTCTTTAAAAGGCTTTTCAGGTTCGCAATCAGCTCTAAGTCATTTCTCATTTCTCACCTCCCTTGTCCAGCTCTATTATAGATAGGGGAACATGCACTCATGCGATAATCATTGAGGAGGTGACATTGGGGAGTACCCAATACCGCAATGCCGTAAAAAAAATTTGCAAATACTGAAATACCGTGTCGAAAATGGACGAAATACCGATACCGCATTTATGATCGGTAACGTTTACTTAACGTTGTATCCATCTCGTGTGTTTTTTTTTTTTTATCTCAGGCATATATACACCAGAAACCAACCTCAGCCTCCACGAGAAAACCTGAAAAGATCTCGAATTGATCGCTACAAAGATCGAAAAGCCAGGTTATTGGATGTCCTACCAATTTTATCATAGAGTAACTGTTAGAAATTGTGTATTCATTTACCGTTAAGTCTTAAGTCTTCCAAATATTGACCTACATTAGACAAGAGAGGCCAAATGAACGGTACCGCAATACCGTGAAAGATCTTCCTTTACCGAATACCGTTAGCCAGAAGATGAAAAACCGCATACCGCAGGACTGGATGATACCGCAATAACCGAAATACCGCTTGAAAAAAAGCTCAATACAACAATACCGTAAACCCCCATGTCCCCCTCATCGAGGGATGTAGTCCTCGCTAAAAAGACACTTTCAAAAGTCCTCCTCGACCCCCTTATTTAGCACAAAATAACCACATCCCAGAGTATTCGTCATTTTGTCTTCAGGCTGGGCCGTGGAACTGCTGACACGGCCGGTGTTTGCTGTTCGGCAACTCCGGGAAAGGTGTCAAGAACAGAATGGAGATCTCTACATATCTTTTTTAGACCTGGCTTTTGACAATGTAAGCCACGTGGGGCTGTGAAAGAATAAGGCAAATATTGCCTCTCAAGATAATTTCATCAATACATTGCGTCAGTACCGCGGCGGCAAGCTTGATGAACACTCTCCGGAGAATTTTTTTCCGGGCCATCCGTAAAACAAAGTCAAAACTACTGATGGAAGACTCAGCCCTAGTATCCCCTCTGGGTACCCACTCTGACAGCAAAATTCAGTAATTCCATATCTTCATTTCATTGGTCAATGATGGTATGGATTGTTATAGCGACTTTAAATCGCTACTTGTAGAAGTGAACTTGAGATTGAGATTGAGATTCACATGGTGCAATTAATTAATGTGCCAGCTGCGTTCAGACAGCTGTTATGCCATGCTGTCACTTTTAAAAATCTTTTAAAACCCTCGTTCTCTTCTGTTCTTACAAAAATTGTCATTATTTTCTCAGCTCTTAGATGCAAAAGTTATTTTGTTAGACTTTGGTAATTTCTTTAATTTAACATCGTCAAAAAACAAACAAACAAACAAGAAAAGAAAAGAAAAAAGAAATGCGCTGGTTTTATTTACTCATTAGTGCTGTCTTGCCGGATGAAAATGGTAATCACCAAAAAATAGTCGACTCCATAAGTACCACTCGTTCCTCGTCAATTGTCCGCCAATTAAGAACTGTCTTTTTAGAGTATAATATCTTTATTTGACTGGACTATTGATCATTTGAAAGGGAGACTTTTATAGCAAGCTCAATAACAACAGAATAGCTTTCATAAATTAATGTAAAGTAAACAGTAACAGGACAAAAAGAAGTCACGAAACAAGCCAAGAGCACAAGTCAAGAAGTAAAAACATCTTAACGTTTGCACCTTCACAACAAGAGTTAATAATCGTCAGTTAAGTTTTTATTAGATGATAACAAAAACCTGTTCACAATCTTAACCAGGAAACAGTCCATACAGCGATAGCTTTTTCAGGTTGTTTAGAGCAGCTGTTCCACTTAACTTAAAAGCAATAGATGTCGGTGTGGCGACAAGAGGACGTCCTCAAGAATAATATCACGGAACGTAACGTATTCTCTTTCCAAATTGTAGCCCCTTATTTTTTATCTATCTTTTCCAAAATTAAAGTAAATGCAATTGTTTTGCCTGTGCTGATTCTTAGCCTTACTACTAGCCAGGCAATGCCTCACATACTTTAGCAGAATCAGCATGTAAGCCAGTGAGTCTTCATGGCACTCTCTGTGCGCCATTGCGCTTTGGTAAGAAGAAATACTTCAGACAAACGCTTCGTTGCTACTTAATACCAGCTCCCCTGATAGCCCCATCGTAGTACAAGAAGGGGCCAGTGACGTCATCCGACAAGGCGGACGTTTTAGATTTTAGACTTTTTCAACTATATGTTTTGTTTTTTCCTTCGAAATTTTAAACTTTTACTCAGAAAATACATTAAGTACAATCATCTAGATGAAACTCGACAGGGGGCGATGGCGTCCACCCCTCCCCCTCCCCTTCCCCTCTAATGTGTGTCCCAGGATTAGGGGTAGCGAATGGTCTTTGCGAACATTCGCGAGCATGCCGAGCACTGCGATTTTTATTGCGAGCACGAGCAGAATTAAAAAATTTGCTTTGCGAGCTTGCGAGCAACGCAAAAATTTGGGGAGCACGAGCAAGCGAGCACTCGTTTAAATTTTGCGAGCAAATCGAGCAAAGTTAAAATTTTGCGAGCAGTTAAAAACTTTAATGGACCAATCATCACCCCTAGGATTGTTTGGCACATAAGCCATCCGATATTTGACACTCCACTTTAATCGAAACCAACGGGGCACGGCGCTGCTTCGTTTCGTTACGGAAATCACCGAAATCACCGTTCATACGTTTGAACAGAAGCCCTCTCCGGTATGGTTTTTCATGCCCGCGCAAGAGCTATCCAGTATAGTGTAAATATAGAATTAGTTGATTCATCCCATTCATTCGCTCAAAAACGTCGAATTGTTGGCAGGTCAAGAGAGAAAGTGATAAGA
>JBBMOI010000004.1:29572500-29575000 GCA_038088405.1 Porites divaricata
AGAATGTACCTCAAGTTTCTTCAGAAACCTCGCTGTCAAAACAAATCAAGCACTCTGATCCACCGTGAAGAAAACAAGGTTGAATTCCTCGAAAGACAATTTCTCGTTTGTCCAGAAAAAGGAAACCGACCATTCCTTTAAACTGACCATTTCTTTAAACTTTCTCTTTCCACTGGTGTCTTTCTCTGCGAATTTTCAACCTTGAAATACAAAACTTTAGTCTTGAAACACCACCACATCATAAACGCGCGCCAGCCATTTTGTTGATGGATGACAGTTACTAAAGTGTCAAATCCGCTTCTTCTTCCATCCCGTATGTGGTTTTTGGTTAACCAATTATTGACTTTTATGGGGGAGGGAAGTATGGGTGATTTAGTTTGGGTAAGATTTTTTTCCCAAACCTCTAAGTTAAAAAAAAAATTTCCTGCCATATATTTTTCAGCATTGTATACGTCATGAGCGATATATATATATATTTTTTTCATGGAATTTATGCTCAATGAATAAAAAAAATTCTTGCTTGATAGCATATGTTGACAGCATATGCTTGAAAGCAAATGTTTAGCATATGTTTATATGCGCAATGTTTACAGCGTGTTGTAGTTCTGGCTCAAATAGATTTCATAAAAAAAAATGTCTGGACGTGCTGCCCGTAGACCGTAGGAGCTGAGCGAGAGGAAATCGCTACATATAGAGACTTTTCGGTTTGAAATGTTTAGAATTAACGCTACATTTATTCATTCAACTACAAATGGAAATCGTCCCGTCACGAAGTCTGGGCGTGTCGTCTATAGACCGATAGAGGGAGAGGATATCCTTACATAGAGACTTTACGGTTTAAAATATTTAGAATGAGTGCTATCTTTGTTCATTCAACTACAAATGGATATATATATATATATTACTGGTTTTCAGTGTCACGCCATTCAAAAAAGATTAAAATCAAAATCAAAACCATTCGACAGATAAAGTCCAGAATCTTGGAAATGAAAGGACGTAAATATACAAAGACCCTCGCCAAGATTTGGGTCGAAGGAATAAATCGTATATGAGATATCCGAAGAAATGTTTTACTCAAATTTATAGAGCTTTGTATGGAGACGCCATGCTGGAGCTCATCGGGATGAACTTCAACATGGCGGACGGAAACCAACAGAAACATCTCTTACCGAGTTTTGCTATAAAAGCGTGAATTTATTCTTCGAGAAACTCATTAACATTAAAGTAATACATTTTCTAATACATGAACTGTTTAGATAGCAAAATTTCCTAAAATAAGTCCTTTTTTTAACCTACATGGCAGCTAGCTTGGCCGTCTTGCAAATGCCGCGTCACGCAAAAGCTTAGAAATTCAATCGTACTCTATCACAAAACCAAGAACCCTTTTGAAGCGAAAATCTGTATGGAAATTAGTTTTCGGCTGCTCTAATGCATCGTGAAAGTAAAATCTCGGTAGGATCGATAGTTTTTTAGTTTGCATCTTAGTGACGTCATGTGAAACCAACAATATAAACAAACAAAAAAAAAAAAACTTTACGGTTAAAAAAATTTAGAATTAAATGATCTCTTCTTTTTTGCTTTACACTGTTTATTCATGAAACTAAACGTATGATCAAGAATTTAAGACAGCTAATATTGCTTTGCGTGTCACCTAATCTTTCTAATTTTGGCGGGCTGCTCCTTATATTTCCGCGGGCTTTTTAGGCATCTCTACCGCCTCCTTCTATAATTTCTCGGGACATTTCGTTGGTGCTTTAGTAATATTCATTGTTAACCGTTTCATTATCCTCGATTGAAACCGTCGGATTCTACCTACCAATCGAATATGCATTCGTAAAGTCAACCATGCTTAGCGCATTTTAGCAACACAGAAGCTTCAGTGAAATCATTGTTTCTGTTGCGCTGTGGCTATATGGCCGGCAACCGGTCAAGGTTTCCAAAACACTAAACGACTAGCAGTCCGGTATTATCAATAAATTTGACTTATCTAAGAATCCCAACCGATTCAAACTATCATATTTTGATTAAGGAAAGTCAAGCGATCCTGAAATGCCGTTAGAAGACCTCGAATCTAGCGTTTAGTTTACGCTGGGCTCAGGAAAACGAAACCATGTTTTGTGACACTTAAACCTTTTTTTCAGGTCGACTGCCGGTCAAGATTGTCAAAACACTAAATGACCGGCATTCTACCCTGCTAGCAGAGTCGCTTTGACGTTTCGTAGATGAGTCGGGAGAGAGGAAAGAGAAAAATGGAAAAAGGAAAGCGGAAAGCGGAAAGAGGAAGAGGATACGACGAAAGAGGAAAGTTGAAGGAGGAAAGAGAAAGAGGAAAGAGGAAAGCGGAAAGAGGAAAGAAGAAGAGGAAAGAGGAAAGCGGAAAGCGGAAGGAGGAAAAAGGAAGAGGAAAGAGGAAAGTGGAAGGAGGAAAGATAAAGAGGAAAGAGGAAACTGAAAAAAGTTGTAAGTGTCACAAAACATGGTTTCGTTTTCTAAGCCCAGC
>JBBMOI010000004.1:29580000-29590000 GCA_038088405.1 Porites divaricata
ACTATGATGCATCACGTTGACTACAGTAAAAACAAATTCAAATAATAACTAAACATAACATAGTAGAGAGCAATGTCGTTTTTGATAGACGCATGTCAACCGGAAGTGAGGACTTATGTCCCTTTTAATATGCCTTGACGCCATAAAATTTGTATTACTTAGGTTTTTTTTTTACACTTCTAAAGACGATTTAACAGAAAATTTGTGCAAAGTCACTGCTCAGGAATGTAAAAGGTTCACTTCCGGTTAAAGTGCGTCGCTCAAAATCGCGTTTTCCCTAAATTTCCTTTTTTAAAATGACAAGTCGACCTACTGAAATCATCCCCGAGTTAAGTATAAAATTTGTGAACTTATGTGAGTGGAAAACCTCAAAATACCTTAATCTACGCCTACACTTTAGTAACCTAACAAAGTAAAGTCGTTCATTTTTAACTTTTGGACCCCGCCACACTGGGTTAGGTTTTTTTTTTTTTCAAGACTTTAGATGAATCTATGCGAACATTATCGAGGAGAGATGTTTGCTTAGGTTTCGACGTTTGCTTCACGTTAACAGCAGTTCAGGCCTTGTTTAGCGAGAAACCATATCAAGAACAACAAATGATCAAGGAAAATTCTTATTGTACAATTTCCGGCACACTTATCGGCCTTGCGTATGTACCTATGGTCTTCAAGTGTTTGTTTTCAAAAGTATTAAATTTAGCAAGTTATGCAGAAATAGATCTTAAATTTGGAAGATGGTTTGGAAATGTTTCTATATTACACATATATCGGGGTTGATGTTCACAATATGTTTTGAGTGTTTTCTTGTGAACTTAAGTCGCCGATAAATTTTTACAATATCAACAACAAGGGCTTTCCACCAAATATATAAAAGCACGATCCTTTGCTCTATCACCAGAAGGCGGGATAAGGTTAAATGATGAAGACTTTAATCCTGTTAGCCCTGGTTGGCTTTGCACTGGCCTTCAGCTTGGCTCTGCCATTCAACGAAAATGCAGACAAATCAACCAACCATGAATTGAGTGAAATTGCCAATGAATTCCAGGAGGAACAACGTGAAGGGTAAGATTACAAAAAAATATTGCGAGAACTAAATTTATAGGTTATTATAACACATGAATAAGTCGAGGACAAGGAGCCCGGGGGTCACAAATTACTTTAACAGTTGTTTGAAGAAATTGATCTTTAACATTCATGAGTAATCTTTTGAAATTACTTTCTGCGAAGGCTGGGTTTGCATTATACATAATGATCACATATCTCATTTAAATAAGTCAGGGACACTTTAAATTCCCACTTATTCATAATCAAATTGATAAATTGCGGTAACAGACAGTCGTATGCTTGAATGTAGGCATAAATACTGAAATAAATAAATACAAAAATAGTTTTTGATTAGTGATGGACACATTTTGGTTTTAGTGATGGAGAATTAACAGACATTGCAGATGAAGACGACGATGAAGATTTAGAAGATGAAGATGAATACCCGTATGAAGATATAAATGATGAAGACGGAGATGTTGAAGAAGATAAAGACCTGGAAGAAGATGCAGACGATGAAAACGACGATAGTGAAGACGACGGAGATGAACAAGAGGAAGGTGAAAATGCTGATGATGAAGTGCAAGGAGAAGATAGAGTTGGTGAAGTTACGGAGAAAGAAGACGAAGATGAAAACTCTTCACTCAGTGAAGCAAACGATTTTTCAGATCCCGCCCCTTTTCTTCGCTTCCGACGAATTGGTCGGCGAGTAATTCGTCGTGTCGGACGACCAGTCCGCCGTGTGTTTCGAAGAGTAACTCGTCGTTTTCGGCGTAGAAGAGGTGGCCGCCGACGTGGTGGTCGTCGAGGACGTAGAGGTGGTCGACGAGGTCGTCGTCGAGGACGCAGAGGTGGCCGACGAGGTCGTCGTCGAGGACGTAGAGGTAGTCGTCGAGGTCGTCGTCGTCGAGGACGTAGAGGTGGTAAGTAAACAAATAACTTAAGAATTAACTTAAGTTGTCTTGCAATGAATATAATGATATTTATGCTCAACTATCTTGTTACTACCTCTAAATAAACTGTTAATACCACAGAACACGTCCTCTCTCTACCTTTGCACTTACTCCCCATACGCCCGTCAAAGGTACACACTTCATGTTCTGAAGCCATCACTTATAGTGGCTGGGGAATCATGACCGTTTCTAATTTGCTTTTGAAATAGAAAAATAAGCGACTCTCACTGGTAGTAAATTTGAAACTTCTCTGGTGGCGGGTTAATGGTATATGATTTATTAATATTAAATAAAGTTTCGGTCATTTCCAGTCTATGAATGGTAAAATTTATGTTGTAAAGATTTTCATAATGTGTGGAAAAACTAGACGAGCACCGATGTTTTGTTTTCGTTTGATTGTTGTTGTCGTTTTCTGACGTTTAACAATTATTTTCATGAGGTTGAGTATGATGTCAATCGAGCGGATAAAATCCTTTGCGTTCTAGTTTATTCTTCATAAACCAGGAAAGTCGAATTCGGTAAATAGATATAATATTAAAAACCTTAAAGTTCTCAACGCCTTTTTGTAGAATTTATTTTAAATGAATCTTGAAACAGACCATGTACATGTACCACTAATATATTGTATACTATTTATTTTATTTTTTTTTTACATGCAAATTAACTCATTGATCTATTTTTTCTTTCCTTTTTTGTAGATTCCCCCCAAATGCTCGTTTGATGGACACTGACAGGAAGAAGTAAAATTAGTGCAAAACAACAAAGCGAACAGTAGAACAGCCTAATCTATCTCTTAATAGTATCTTCTTTGGTTTTAATCTCTTGTAAACTTTGCTGCTTTAAGTTTCTCTTGAATGAAATAAAAGATTTTAGTACATTGAGGCAGGTTTTTGGTGTTTTTTTTTTTTTTTACATCATGGCATAATCACATGTATGTACCGCTGTACAAGTACAATGTATTCCTTCATTCACTGTGTAAGCAGGCACAGTTGGATCTAGATTGTTTCCTCGTTAAATAGTCGCCTCGGTTTACCTGGCTGTTTATATTGTAAACACACTTCAAAAACTTCTTGATTTTCAGTAGGCATTCTGTCCAATAGACTTCACGAATTTAATCACGTGCAAGGACATTTATACCAAGTAAAAATCAACAAGCTGAAAAGCCAGGGGAGGGCTTTGAATTCAGTCTCAGGGAAATACGGGCTTGAATGACTGCAACAATGGAAGGCTTATTAATCGAAACT
The DNA here is from genome assembly GCA_038088405.1 of Porites divaricata. Lineage (NCBI taxonomy): Eukaryota > Metazoa > Cnidaria > Anthozoa > Scleractinia > Poritidae > Porites > Porites divaricata. Next base: position 29,583,242 of record JBBMOI010000004.1, read on the forward strand.
ATTCGCCTAGACGTTTCGCTTCGTATTGTTACTGATGCAAACACTGACTTCTTGGCCTACTTTTATAATCAGAACGAAGAAGTTTTCCGGTTCTTCATATTTCTTTACGCATTTTAAAGCAGGCCAGGCAGAAAGGAGAAGAGCTCAAAACGACCAGTTAGGGTTTGGAATGGTTACTTTTTAAAATACTAATTTTAGCGGGGAAAGGGTATAAACTATTAAGGCATTAATCTCTATGGCAATCCGAGGACTTTTCGCATTATGTGCGGCACATTTGGGAGCAGTGTGTGGGGAATAACTATCATTGCTGCCCTCACAGGGCAGCCTCCTTTTTCTGTCCTGGGATCTCGACCTACAGGTTGGTTGATTTCTTTTGCAATTTGTTAGCATTCCCCAGGCCCCGCCGCGTGGCACACTATGAAGGAATGTAAGTCTAAAATTTATCACTTTGTGAGTATTAAGAAAGTCTATGGTGTTTCCTTCTGAACGCATTCTGTAAAAGGAAAATATAATGAATTTGTTATGGAGTTTCTTAGCAGTCGCAGAGATCAATCTGCACTGAACCTCGTTGTTTAACATTCGTTGTTTTGATTTATGGGTTGAAGTCGAAAGTCGGTCGCTAATGCAAAGATAAGTTCTTACAACGGTGTAACGGTAAGTTACTCATTTGTTTTAGCGAGGAATCGAAGAAGAAGACAGTCTACTTTATGTGTCTCGCAACGCTGGTTCCATGAACAACAACCAGTTATGAGATGTGGATCGCTGTAAATCACGAAAACAACCGAGAAATCTTGTCACATGGAGACAATAATTTGTTCCAAAGCGCACTCCCACAATCAAACGCAGAGTACTCCCAATGTATTAACTACTTTTTCTAATAAATTGACGGTTTACTTGCCTAACGAGGCGAAATAATTAATCAAAGGAGCGAACTTCATGTTTAACCTACAACAGAGTGAGAAACCTAGTAAATGAATAGATTATTTACTGCCCTTCCAAGCCCTTCATCTTTCTATATTTATAGGGCAGCACTTCACTTCCAATATCAAACCCTTTGTTATAGAAGCTCTATTTTATTATATAGTTGTTATAAGCCGAATAACTCTTCATTTCATTTCATACTTTCATTGTTAGAAGAAACCACAGTAGTACATAAATTCCAAATACCTTGTTTGAAAAATGTAACAGCTTTACAGCGGTTCAATGCTCTAAAGAAACAAACAGTAAAAGCAAACAAAATGTTACCTGTAAATATTAAAAGAAATGAATAAATAAATAAACTATCCTTAAAGATAATTTCTTCACAGAACCAATTAACATCTTATTAAAATTTTGTCGTTTGATTGTTTGCATAATTCAACTACATTTCTGAAAAAAATCCCCATGTTCCTATTCAAAGTCCATGTCAGGAGCCTATACTTCTGTAATTTTAACTTGCAAAATCAAGGCATTTTCACGAGCCAAATTATTTTTAGCGTCATGAGGTTTGGCGTATACTTACCTTGAAATTGAGCCTCTAATAAAAAAAAAATAGTATTATGCATGGTTTTTGAGTGAGTCTTAACTTTTCTATCATATGTTTGTATTACCTTATAAGCCAATTGAACGAGGATTATTGGAGGAATACTGCAAAACCATTTTTATTTATCATTTACAATATTTTCCTTTTGAATCAAATCTTAAGGTCGCTATATTCATAGCAGTCGATTTATTCTCGTCATAACTCAACTTTGCAAAGTACAATATTGATTTGTAAGAGAAAGTGCATATGTCGCCTTTTCAGTGATTTGTAGAAGAGGCAATCCGCAAATAACTTGCCACTCTTCAATAAAATTCACGGGTGAGATGTCTCAAACAACAAAGACCATTTCCATGGACACAAAAGTGTGCAAAGAACCTTAGATTCAACAATAAATTTATCCAAGACGTGCAAACGCATTACGTTTAGTTCTTTCAATTTTATTTCGTTTGAATATTTCATTGCATGGGGGAGCAAGGGATGGCGCAATGTTGAGAGCACTCGCTTTCCAACAATGTGGCCCGGGTTCCAATCTAGGCGTCGACGCCTTAATTATGTGGGTTGAGTTTGTTGTTGGTTCTCTCCTTTGCTCCGAGAGGCTATTTTCCGGATACTCTTCTCCTCAAAAGCCAACATTTGATAAATCCCAATTCCACCAGGAATGATAAAAAAAGAACCACTATGTGGATGCGCTACCCTAAAATCATTATTCATTCGTGTATTTAATTATTTTTGTTGTATTTATTGCAAGGAATGGCTTTTTATGCGGAAGAAAGGGTACACTTCAACCTCTTGAACTTCTAGAAATATGGTCCTCTTTACACAATATCAGTGTGATAATATTAGTATAACTTGAGAAAAATTAGGTTTTGCGATATTTCATTTTTGACGATATTGATATCATCATTATTATTAGACTCTTGCAGAGACTTGACTCCAAAGCAGATCAATAAGAAGCATGAAAACGAGAAGAGAGAAGAGGCAGTATGCGGAAAGAGTAATGGAGGTCGAACAGGGAACTTTCACTCCCCTAGTTTTCATGACCATAGGCGGAATGGCGGATGAGTGTGTTAAGCAGACTTAGGGAGCTGACCGCAAATAAGAAGGGAGAATGTTACTCAAGCGCAATTCCTTGGATAAGAGCTTAAGTGTCCATTGCTATTGTACGCTCTGCGATACTATGCTTGAGAGGCTCAAGATCCAGAAGACAACAGCTAGACTTTGATGATTCAGATTTACAGATTGAAAACATTACAGCCTGCCCGAATTATTTTTATTATTATTATTTTTTTAAGGAACATTTTAAGTAACGATCCAGGTAAGAAGGGAAGCAATTTCTTTTGTTGTGGCGCAATACGCTTTCCTCACATAGAAATGTTTTCATTTTTACGCAGAGAATTCATAAACCTACAAAAAGGCAGTTTACGAAAGAAAATGTATTTAAACTCCACTTTTAAAGAGTGTATTTTTGTGTTAAAACATTTCGACCAATCACAAGAGTTGCAAACAGTAGCCAAGAAATGTTTACAATTTTACATGATCCGCACATACGATTTCTGTGTTACTTAGACTAAGACGAGATTTTGTTATAAGGAAGTTGAATAGAAAAAAAAAGGGATTAATATACATGCTGCTTTGCCAAGATTTCGTAAAATTTGATGTTTAAACCAATCAGAACCATAGTAGAGACAATAGAAAAGTTAGCAACTTTCTGAATTTCGACGTGTTCACTGGGTTTTGGTCCTTTCCTTCTTATCCGGACCTTTACTTAAAGAAACTTTTTGATTCTAGTTACCATTACTTTTACTGCGCTTTTCAAACATGGGAATTCTGAAGTTCAAAGGCCAACTATCGATTGCGTTTTTCGCTGCCGTCAATCATCTTAAGGTGGCTCGATTGGATTTTTTGGGGGGCATACCTCCCAAGTTTGAGCATTAACTACGTCGCCATGAGTAAAGATATGGAAAAAAGGTTATCACAACTGTATTATATAAAGATGAAAATTTCTCTTGATTTGGGTTTTATCGCAATCGGAGTCGCTATGGCAACGTAACGACGCCATTACGGTTTTTATTTATCTTTTTGTTTTTCTGTACCAGGAGGTTTTTTGAGAAATCGCTTAAGGGAGTATGTACCTGCCATAATTGCCTCAATTATTGCAAAGTTTGAACAAATTCTATGAGAGCGTTTTCGAAATATTTTGAAACGAAGTTTTAAGCATCATAAAAACAGCGAAATAGCATGCTATCCACACAATTAGCTAATTTTTAAAGAAAATGATCAGCTTTAGAAACGCGGCTTCATCTCATAGTAGTTTGATTCCATTGAAAACCTCCTACAAAAAAAGAGGAGAATTGCTTTGGGCGATCGCGAGTAAGAAGAATTTTATTAACTTGCATTCAGCTGCTTTTGTTACAGTTTTTGCACCTAATTTGGTCCACGCCTACAAATTTCGCATTTTTCAAAAAACCGCTCGATAAATTTTTTTATAAATTTGACAATCCCGAGATCAATTGTTAATAAATATACCCTGCAAGTTTCAAGAACATTGAAAACAGGGAAGGCTTTCAAATAGGACCTCAAATATGACCAATTTTTCCCTAGATTTTGTGTTTACAAGCGACCGTCCTCATTATTCACTGGCATTGTTTTCAAGTTTCATATGCTCGTGCAAATTTAGCAAAAAGATAGAATTTGCATCAAAAAGGATCCTCGGTTAGATCTCCGGAATATGCTAATCATCGGGTAAAGAAATTAGTGATATATTATAACATCACAGCAACTCTTTGTAAGAGTTTCTGTAATGTTATAACCCGAGTAAGATAATTGAGTGTTGCATCCTACAAGACGAGCCATGACGTTCACCGTTTCGGCCTTCACTGCTATCTGTGATACAAGCCAATTATTAGCATATTCCGGATATTTCTTCCGAAAGCAATCGAGAGTTCTTTTCGATGCAAATTTACTTCTTTTTGCTAAATGTGCACGTGCATATGAAACTTGAAAACAATGCCAGTGAATAATGAGGATGGCGCTGGTAAACACAAAATCTCGGGGGAAAATTGGTCATATTTAAGGTCCTATTTGAAAGCCTTCCCTGTTTTCAATGTTCTTGAAACTTGCAGGGTATATTTATTAACAATTGATCTCGGGATTGTCAAATTTATAAAAAAATTTATCGAGCGGTTTTTTGAAAAATGCGAAATTTGTAGGCGTGGACCAAATTAGGTGCAAAAACTGTAACAAAAGCAGCTGAATGCAAGTTAATAAAATTCTTCTTACTCGCGATCGCCCAAAGCAATTCTCCTCTTTTTTTGTAGGAGGTTTTCAATGGAATCAAACTACTATGAGATGAAGCCGCGTTTCTAAAGCTGATCATTTTCTTTAAAAATTAGCTAATTGTGTGGATAGCATGCTATTTCGCTGTTTTTATGATGCTTAAAACTTCGTTTCAAAATATTTCGAAAACGCTCTCATAGAATTTGTTCAAACTTTGCAATAATTGAGGCAATTATAGCAGGTACATACTCCCTTAAGCGATTTCTCAAAAAACCTCCTGGTACAGAAAAACAAAAAGATAAATAAAAACCGTAATGGCGTCGTTACGTTGCCATAGCGACTCCGATTGCGATAAAACCCAAATCAAGAGAAATTTTCATCTTTATATAATACAGTTGTGATAACCTTTTTCCCATATCTTTACTCATGGCGACGTAGTTAATGCTCAAACTTGGGAGGTATGCCCCCCAAAAAATCCAGTCGAGCCACCTTAACGGACCTCTTAGAAAACAAAACTTTACTTTAAAAGGTTCAAAAGGTCATGGTTTCTGATTTGTGATTGGTGGATTTCGATCCGCTTTGTGTGTTTCTGTGTTTCAAGGTTCGTTGTTTGTGATCGTAATTATGATTGACGGCAGCGAAAAACGAAATTGTGAAGGCGGCTTTTGAACTTTAGAGTTCGCATGTTTCTAAAAAGCGCAGGAATCAAAATGAATTGTTTTTAATTGAAATGAAATGATTTAATCAGAAAATTATTATTTTTTGAATCGAAATGAACAGGACCCTATAAAAAGATTTCCAATTAGTGCTTTGACCGATTAGTATCTTTTCTTCAGAGAAATAAATTGTAGATAGGTTTTAATAGATAGCTTTGTTGTCAATAAAAGTTTATTTTTATTTAAAATTATTATTATTATTATTATTATTATTATTATTATTATTATTGTTATCATCGTCATCAATCATCACCATCTCTCTTCTTATCATTTTTATTTTTTCAGTCCCACGGTCACTCCTTTCGGCAGAAAACTCGAGCTCCTTTGTAAGTTTTTTGTCACCATAATTGACTAAAGCTACGTGAATTGCCTTTCCACTCACATTCCACAGACGACCAACTTAAATTATGTTCTTCAATCCTCGCAATTTATTTATTTATTTATATATTTATTTGCATTTTTTTCTCTTCAATACAGGCATCATCAGGGACTTGCATTGTCAGTTAACACTGTTCTTGCCTCCTATCTAAAACCACTCTTACTGTTGTTATTATCATTATAGTAGTGTGCCTTTGATGTCCTCTTCTTATCCTAATGATAATTCAAATACCCGTCTACATCATTTGAAAAGATTTTCCTCCCACGTCAGGACGTCACTCGGATGATTTAAATTGATTGACGTCGTAAAATATGGGTTATTCGGGTTACTTGGTCCAACGTAACCATTTTTGAACAGAAATGTTTGCAATCTTTCCATTTATTTAGTTACTAGCATACTGTATGAATTTTGATGCGCGCCGCTGAATTCTTTCGACGTCAAGAATAAGATTAACATCAATTTGAATATAATTAGCCTGGATTACAGCCTTCTCTCCCCGTTTCGCGCCGCTAGGGACGTTACTCAGGCAAGACTACAATTTTCCTTAGCGGCGAGGTGCTTTTACGGAAAGGTCCTTGACAGAATCAAAATTAGCGATAAGATAATTTATGGTGTTGTCATCTTTGCCTTTGTAATTCCACAATCTGAAATATAAAGTCATTTCGATCCCCTTTACAAGGCCATGTCATAAAGTTCTAATAATCATACTTCCAACTCAATATCAAGCCGTTTTTACGGGTAAGATAATCTCCATCACAGTCATAGCTATCTGACCACTTTGTTCTTAGAAATGGAATTTTTCGTGGTATTAATGTACGAGTTTATAGTCTAATACTCGGCCTGTAAAATAATATTATTTACAATTT
>JBBMOI010000004.1:29595000-29610000 GCA_038088405.1 Porites divaricata
ATAATAACTAAACATAACATAATAGGGAGCTTAAGCATGTCAACCGGAAGTGACGACTTATATCCCTTTTAATATGCCTTGACGATATAAAATTTGTATTGCTTAGTTTTTTTTTACACTTCTAAAGACAAATTAAGAGAAAATTTGTGCAAAGTCACTGCTCAGGAATGTAAAAGGTTCACTTCCGGTTGAAGTGGGTCGCTCAAAATCGCCATTTCCCTAAATTTCCTTTTTTAGATGACAAGTCGACCTACTGAAATCATCCCCGAGTTAAGCATAAAATTTGTGAATTTATGTGAGTCGAAAACCTCAAAATACCTTAATCTACGCCTACATTCTAGTAAGCTAACAAAGTAAAGTCGTTCATTTTTAACTTTTGGACCCCGCCACACTGGGTTAGGTCTTTTAGGTTAGGTTTTTTTTAGACTTAAGATGAATCTATGCGAACATTATCGAGGAGAGATGTTTGGTTAGGTTTCGACGTTAGCTTCACGTTAACAGCAGTTCAGGCATTGTTTAGCCAGAAACCATATCAAGAACAACAACTAATCAAGGAAAATTCTTAATGTACAATTTCCGGCATACTTATCGGCCTTACGTATGTACCTATGGACTTCAAGTGTTTGTTTTCAAAAGTATTAAATTTAGCAAGTTATGCAGAAATAGATCTTAAATTTGGAAGGTGGTTTGGAAATGTTTCTATATTACACATAAATCGGGGTTGATGTTCACAATATGCTTTGAGTGTTTTCTTGTGAACTTAAGTCGCCGATAAATTTTTACAATATCAACAACAAGGGCTTTCCACCAAATATATAAAAGCACGATCCTTTGTTCTATCACCAGAAGGCGGGATAAGGTTAAATGATGAAGACTTTAATCCTGTTAGCCCTGGTTGGCTTTGCACTGGCCTTCAGCTTGGCTCTGCCATTCAACGAAAATGCAGACAAATCAACCAACCATGAATTGAGTGAAGTTGCCAATGAATTCCAGGAGGAGCACGTCAAGGGTAAGATTAAAAAAAAATATTGCGAGAACTAAATTTATAGGTTATTATAACACATGAATAAGTCGAGGACAAGGAGCCCGGGGGTCACAAATTACTTTAACAGTTGTTTGAGGAAATTGATCTTTAACATTCATGAGTAATCTTTTGAAATTACTTTCTGCAAAGGCTGGGTTTGCATTATACATAATGATCACATATCTCATTTAAATAAGTCAGGGACACTTTAAATTCCCACTTATTCATAATCAAATTGATAAATTGCGGTAACAGACAGTCGTATGCTTGAATGTAGGCATAAATACTGAAATAAATAAATACAAAAATAGTTTTTGATTAGTGATGGACACATTTTGGTTTTAGTGATGGAGAATTAACAGACACTGCAGATGAAGACGACGATGAAGATTTAGAAGATGAAGATGAATACCCGTATGAAGATATAAATGATGAAGACGGAGATGTTGAAGAAGATAAAGAGCTGGAAGAAGATGCAGACGATGAAAACGACGATAGTGAAGACGACGGAGATGAACAAGAGGAAGGTGAAAATGCTGATGATGAAGTGCAAGGAGAAGATAGAGTTGGTGAAGTTACGGAGAAAGAAGACGAAGATGAAAACTCTTCACTCAGTGAAGCAAACGATTTTTCAGATCCCGCCCCTTTTCTTCGCTTAAGACGAATTGGTCGGCGAATAATTCGTCGTTTTCGGCGTAGACGTGGTGGCCGTCGCAGAGGAAGAGGCCGCCGACGTGGTGGTCGTCGAGGACGTAGAGGTGGTCGACGAGGTCGTCGTCGAGGACGCAGAGGTGGTCGACGAGGTCGTCGTCGAGGACGTAGAGGTAGTCGTCGAGGTCGTCGTCGTCGTCGAGGACGTAGAGGTGGTAAGTAAACAAATAACTTAAGAATTTACTTAAGTTGTCTTGTAATGAATATGATGATATTTATGCTCAACTATCTTGTAACTGCCTCTAAATAAACTCTTAATACCACAGAACAGGTCGTCTCTCTACCTTTGCTCTTACTCCCCATGCGCCCGTCAAAGGTACAAAGTTCCTGTTCTAAAGCCATCACTTAGAGTGGCTGGGGAATCATGACCGTTTCTAATTTGCATTTGAAATAGAAAAATAAGCGACTCTCACTGGTAGTAAATTTGAAACTTCTCTGGTGGCGGGTTAATGGTATATGATTTATTAATATTAAATAAAGTTTCGGTCATTTCCAGTCTATGAATGGTAAAATTTATGTTGTAAAGATTTTCATAATGTGTGGAAAAACTAGACGAGCACCGATGTTTTGTTTTCGTTTGATTGTTGTTGTCGTTTTCTGACGTTTAACAATTATTTTCATGAGGTTGAGTATGATGTCAATCGAGCGGATAAAATCCTTTGCGTTCTAGTTTATTCTTCATAAACCAGGAAAGTCGAATTCGGTAAATAGATATAATATTAAAAACCTTAAAGTTCTCAACGCCTTTTTGTAGAATTTATTTTAAATGAATCTTGAAACAGACCATGTACATGTACCACTAATATATTGTATACTATTTATTTTATTTTTTTTTTACATGCAAATTAACTCATTGATCTATTTTTTCTTTCCTTTTTTGTAGATTCCCCCCAAATGCTCGTTTGATGGACACTGACAGGAAGAAGTAAAATTAGTGCAAAACAACAAAGCGAACAGTAGAACAGCCTAATCTATCTCTTAATAGTATCTTCTTTGGTTTTAATCTCTTGTAAACTTTGCTGCTTTAAGTTTCTCTTGAATGAAATAAAAAATTTTAGTACATGGAGGCAGGTTTTTGGTGGTTTTTTTTTTTTTTTTACATCATGGCATAATCACAGGTATGTAACCGTTGTACATGTACAATGTATTCCTTCATTCACTGTGTAAGAAGGCACAGTTCGATCTAGATTGTTTCCTCGTTAAATAGTCGCCTCTGTTTACCTGGCTGTTTTCTTTGTAAACACACTTCAAAAACTTAATGATTTTCAGTAGGCATTCTGTCCAATAGACTTCACGAATTTAATCACGTGTAAGGACATTTATACCAAGTAAAAATCAACAAGCTGAAAAGCCAGGGGAGGGCGTTGAATTCAGTCTCAGGAAAATACGGGCTTGAATGACTGCAACAATGGAAGGCTTATTAATCGAAACTATTCGCCTAGACGTTTCGCGTCGTATTGTTACTGATGCAAACACTGACTTCTTGGCCTACTTTTATAATCAGAACGAAGAAGTTTTCCGGTTCTTCATATTTCTTTACGCATTTTAAAGCAGGCCAGGCGGAAAGGAGAAGAGCTAAAAACGACCAGTTAGGGTTAGGAATCGTTACTTTTTAAAATACTAATTTTAGCGGGAAAAGGGTATAAACTAAGGCATTAATCTCTATGGCAATCGGAGGACTTTTCGCATTATGTGCGGAACATTTGGGAGCAGTGTGTGGGGAATAACCATCATTGCTGCCCTCACAGGGCAGCCTCCTTTTTCTGTCCTGGGATCTCGACCTACAGGTTGGTTGGTTTCTTTTGCAATTTGTTAGCATTACCCAGGCCCCTCCGCGTGGCACAATATGAAGGAATGTAAGTCTAAAATTTATCACTTTGTGAGTACTAAGAAAGTCTATGGTGTTTCCTTCTGAACACATTCTGTAAAAGGAAAATATAATGAATTTGTTATGGAGTTTCTTAGCAGTCGCAGAGATGATTCTGCACTGAACCTCGTTGTTTCACATTCGTTGTTTTGATTTAAGGGTTGAAGTCGAAAGTCGGTCGCGAATGCAAAGGTAAGTTCTTACAACGGTGTAACGGTAAGTTACTCGTTTTTTTTAGCGAGGAATCGAAAAAGACAGTGTGCTTTATGTGTCTCGCAGCGCTGGTTCCATGAGCAACAACCAGTTATCAGCTGTGGATCGCTGTAAATCACGAAAACAACCGAGAAATCTTTTCACATGGAGACAATAATTTGTTCCAAAGCGCACTCCCACAATCAAACGCAGAGTACTCCCAATGTATTAACTACTTTTTCTAATAAATTGACGGTTTACTTGCCTAACGAGGCGAAATAATTAATCAAAGGAGCGAACTTCATGTTTAACCCACAACAGAGTGAGAAACCTAGTAAATGAATAGATTATTTATTGCCCTTCCAAGCCCTTCATCTTTCTATATTTATAGGGCAGCACTTCACTTCCAATATCAAACCCTTTGTTATAGAAGCTCTATTTTATTATATAGTTGTTATAAGCCGAATAACTCTTCATTTCATTTCATACTTTCATTGTTAGAAGAAACCACAGCATTACATAAATTCCAAATACCTTGTTTGAAAAATGTAACAGCTTTACAGCGGTTCAATGCTCTAAACGAACAAACAGTAAAAGCAAACAAAATGTTACCTGTAAATATTAAAAGAAATGAATAAATAAATAAGCTATCCTTAAAGATAATTTCTTCACAGAACCAATTAACATCTCCATGTCAGGAGCCCATACTTCTGTAATTTTAACTTGCAAAATCAAGGCATTTTCACGAGCCAAATTATTTTTAGCGTCATGAGGTTTGGCGTTTACTTACCTTGAAATTGAGCCTCTAATAAAAAAAGTAGTATTATGCATGGTTTTTGAGTGAGTCTTAACTTTTCTATCATATGTTTGTATTAACTTATAAGCTAATTGAACGAGGATTATAGGAGGAATACTGCAAAACCATTTTTATTTATCATTTACAATATATTTTCTCTTTGAATCAAATCTTAAGATCGCTATATTCTATAGCAGTCGAGTCATTCTCGTCATAACTCAACTTTGCAAAGTACAATATTGATTTGTAACAGAAAGTACATTTGTCGCCTTTTCAGTGATTTGTAGAAGAGGCAATCCGCAAATAACTTGCCACTCTTCAATAAAATTCACGGGTGAGATGTCTCAAACAACAAAGACCATTTCCATGGACACAAAAGTGTGCAAAGAACCTTAGATTCAACAATAAATTTATCCAAGACGTACAAACGCATTACGTTTAGCTCTTTCAATTTTATTTCGTTTGAATATTTCATTGCATAGGGGAGCAAGAGATGGCGCAATGTTGAGAGCACTCGCTTTCCAACAATGTGGCCCGGGTTCGAATCTAGGCGTCGACGCCATAATTATGTGGGTTGAGTTTGTTGTTGGTTCTCTCCTTTGCTCTGAGAGGCTATTTTCCGGATACTCTTCTCCTCAAAAGCCAACATTTGATAAATCCCAATTCCACCAGGAATGATAAAAGAAGAACCACTATGTGGATGCGCTACCTTAAAATCGTTATTCATTCGTGTATTTATTTATTTATGTTGTATTTATTGCAAGGAATGGCTTTTTTTGCGGAAGAAAGGCTACCCTTCAACCTCTTGAACTTCTAGAAACATGGTCCTGTTTACACAATATCAGTGTAATAATATTAGTGTAACTTGGGAAAAATTAGGTTTTGCGATATTTCATTTTCGACGATATTGTTATCATCATTATTATTAGACTCTTACAGAGACTTGACTCCTAAGCAGATCAATAAAAAGCATGAAAACGAGAAGAGAGAAGAGGCAGTATGCGGAAAGAGTAATGGAGGTCGAACAGGGAACTTTCACTCCCCTAGTTTTCATGACCATAGGCGGAATGGCGGATGAGTGTGTTAAGTACCACAGCAGACTTAGGGAGCTGATCGCAAATAAGAAGAGAGAATGTTACTCAAGTGCAATTCCTTGGATAAGAGCTTAAGTGTCCATTGCCATTGTTCGCTCTGCGATACTATGCTTGAGAGGCTCAAGATCCAGAAGACAACAGCTAGACTTTGTTGATTCAGATTTACAGATTGAAAACATTACAGCCTGCCCGAATTATTTTATTCCTTATTATTTTTTTAAGGAACATTTTATCATTATTTTTAATCAAAATGAATTGTTTTTAATTGAAATGAAATGTTTTAATCAGAAAATTATTATTTTTTTAATCGAAATAAACAGGAGCCTATGAAAAGATTTCCAATTAGTGCTTTGACCGAGTAGTTTCCTTTGTTCAGAGAAATTAATTGTAGATAGGTTTTAATAGATAGCTTTGTTGTCAATAAAAGTTTGTTTTTATTTAAAATTATTATTATTATTATTATTATTATTATTATTATTATTATCATTGTCATCAATCGTCACTATCTCTCTTCTTATCATTTTCATTTTTTTTTTCAGTCCCATGGTCACTTCTTTCTGCTGAAAACTCGAGCTCCTTTGTAAGTTTTTTGTCACCATAATTGACCAAAGCTACGTGAATTGCCGTAGCACTCACATTCCACAGACGACCAACTTAAATTGTGTTCTTCAATCCTCGCAATTTGTTTATTTATTTATATATTTATTTGCATTTCTTTCTCTTCAATACAGGCATCATCAGGGACTTGCATTGTCAGTTAACACTGTTCTTGCCTCCTATCGAAAAACGCTCTTACTGTTGTTATTATCATTATTAGTATCATCGCTGTACGGTGAGGGTAAAAGGAGGAATGAGTTTGCGGAATGGCATGTGGCATGGCTTGCGGAATGACATAATTATGCGGAATTTAATGTAACTGAAAAGAGCGCCCTTTTTGGCGTCAATCAATTTGCAAACGTAGCCGTTGTTTTAATGTTGCGGGCTTAACATACGATGACAATCAAAAAACCACGAAGGCTCATTGTCGACCAGCCTTTTCCGCACAGCCAAAAAGATTCTTCGTCTATTGAAGAAAAGATGTTTTCGAAAGTCACGCTCCCTTCTACTTTAATTTTTTCTGCAAAAGATGTTTGTACGATTAACTTAAAAGTTTCTTGTTACCTATATTTGTATTTGAAACTGTGTGAGAAGTGTTTCTTTATGAGACTGTGGGTTACGTGATTGTGACATAATTGCTAATATTCAGAGATGAATCTTGTATTTTGTTTCCTCAATTGCGAGCTTGAGACGTGCGAAACAGAAAAATCGACCAAAATCTTGATTTCGTGGCAAGAGTTGAAAAATCAATTTCTTTCATTTTTGTTCATAGATAGCTTTTAGAAACATAACGTAGATTGTTCCCGCCGAAAGCCTTTTATTCGTGAGAAAGAATAGAAGATCGGTTTTCGATGTCGGAGTCTCAGACTGCATTAACTTTTAACCTGAAATTCGCTAACATCAACTTTCCTTGCGTTCGCAAACGAATGTGAACACTTTCTACGAACAGAAAAATTCTTTTCCTTCCACTAGAAGATACTTTCTGGACAGTAAGGAAGCTGGTCGTACTGAAATAATTTTAAAAATAAGGGATAGGTTTACAGGATAACAAAAATTTAAGTTCGTTACTCATTTTCGACGGCAATATTTAACATGTGGTATAACTCCAAATTATCTTCTTGCTATTTAAATCACACATTTAGACATTCATTTAAAATATACCTGGGAATTGGCTTGGGTAAGTGAAGGAAATCTCCTTAAGACACCATCGAAGTTCAGGAATTTTCATGGAAGGCTGGCGGTGATTGTCTGTATTGTGTAAACACTTCCAATTTCGAAACGCACATAAATAGATATTTACAGCCTAAAGGCTCGTTTTTCGTACGTCTTGTAGGTTTTCCCTTTGCAAAATTGCTTTTTTCAATCAAAGAATGGGGTTAAAAGGTGAAACTGGGTCAATTTTAGCCATTCTTTACCTGCCAGCGACTCTACGTGACAATCTGTTCCGTGACTGCACGTGGCACAACGTATGTCTGACAAAATGACAGTCAGGAAATCAGGGTAGTAACGCAACGTAATTCTTGATCGAAGGAGTAACATTTTCGGTGCCGACAGTATTTTGAAGAAGCAAAAAATCAAACGCACAAGTATTTACTTTGGTCACGCCTCACTATATTAACCGGACTTCAATGTTTTCGTTTGGAGGCTGCCTTCAGGAACTCTAGCCAATTCTCAGGTGTGTTTTTATAGTTAAATGTCGAAATGCGTGAACCTAATCTCGTACCCAGTGGGAGATCTGGGTACGAGATTAGCGTGAACCAGCAAAGCAGTTGCTCACTCAAACTGGCGCCAAAAAAGGCGCGGCAATGACGCTCGTATGCCTTTCAGTTTAATTTATTTATTTGCGCCAATTTCCACATTTTACATTCCGCATAATTATGTCATTCCGCAAGCCATGCTACATGCCATTCCGCAAACTCATTCCGCCTTTTACCCTCACCAATCGCTGTAGTGTGCCTCTGACGTCCTCTTCTTATCCCATTAATAATTCAAATACCCGTCTACATCATTTGATAAGATTTTCCTCCCACGTCATGACGTCACACGGATGATTTAAATTGATTGACGTCGTAAAATATGGGTTATTCGGGTTACTTGGCCAAACGCAACCATTTTTTGAACAGAAATGTTAGCAATCTTTCCATTTATTTAGTTACTAGCATACTGTATGAATTTTGATGCGCGCCGCTGAATTCTTTCGACGTCAAGAATAAGATTAACATCAATTTGAATATAATTGGGTTTTGCCTTTGGTAATTTTGACAATATTAATTGGGTCATTGTATATTTTTTTTATTTCATACATACTAAGTGATTCTGTTTGAGTCAACCTGCGTGAAAACATGGTTCTTTGCTTGTATCAGAAATCGAACGAGCGAGCGCAGCGAGCGAGGGAGATTTTTGCTACAACACCAACTCGAAGATCCCGTACTCGCGGCCTGCCTATAAAGTAATCTCTATATATTTTATTGGCTTATACCTACCAGGATGCATTTTTCACATTTTTGCAGATATTTTCAACTACTCTTGTTTCCCCTGGAACGTGACTACAAATCAAATTGTCAAAGTTTGAATGGGTTTGAATTGCCGGGTAAGTGGTTAAGAATAACGTATCATCACCTTAATAAGTCTAACCTGGCATTAATAAGCAGGGATACAAACAGTATAACTCGGTTAAAAAGTTTCGATCAATACTGCTGATCCAGGATAAAGTCGTATATTAAGGGTTAGTTAGGTGCAATTTTTATCAGAGTCATGGATATCTAGGTACTTTTTTCGTGCAAATGGAATTTCTGCTGGTCTTAATGTCAGTACAAAAGTATAATACTAGGCCTGAGAAATAATTTTGAGTTTTGGAGTTAGTCTTCGGTTATTAATATTCCTTCTCTTAAAAACAGCAACGATATTGCAAAATCATCATGATAATGATATCATCTGCCATATATTTTTCACTCTGCAGCTGTAAATCTTTAGCAGTTGCCAATATGAGGGTCATCCTCATTACATCTGACAAAAAGATTCTGTAAAGTAGAAGTTAAAGGCCCATGCTCACCCTAGATGCATTGCGCGCCCCGTACTCAACAAAAAAAACATTTCGCGAAGTTGAAAATCGCCGCCTTCAGTGTGTATAGTCAATCCTTCTTAATCTTCCACAGTTCGCAAAATTTGGTTTAAAAGAAAGTCTAAACAGGTGCTTTTGGTATTTTTCTTTACATCTCTCTGGATATTTTGGTCTGGTATTGAGCCTTTTTCTTTCTGTGAGTGTTTGTTTCACTGCAGTACTTTCGAAGGCGGCGCCATCGAAACGTACGGTTGGAAGGCCGCATGCATCCACTGGGGACGCCGAAGTACATTCGTCTCCGAGGATCCGTTTTTTTAATCTCTGTAGAGATGGGAAAGAAGCTCTTGGCTGCAAATTCCACAGAGAGCGTGTTTGCTGAGTTCCTTCTACATCAAATGTTGATTTTCAATTGTGAACAAAGGTCCCGTTGAAATCAGTTGAAAGCAATAGAAGCGAGTCCATCTAACATGAACAATGCTTTATTTAATTTAACCTATGAAGCGAGTGATATCCTTAACGTAAACTGATCGTCTGTCGTATTGCTCTAAAGTAGCGAGAACTATTATTAGCAAACCAGTCCTTAGCCAAACCTAAAGAAACTGTAACACAGCGATTACAGCGAGAAGACTGTAAGCAGTGCTGATTCGACGCTTTGCAAACACAACTTCTCGCTTATTCTTTCGAGAACACACACCTAAGCCTCCTAAGAATTAACACACAATAATAGATTGAGGAATCAAAACATTTCACAGTCGAAACGGGCATCAGGAAAATCTAACCTGGTACTTAGACATTTCGTAATTTTATGACCTCCATTGCGTTCATCGGACTCGATAAAGCATCTATACGCATTCACTACCACTTTAAATTTTGAACTGCTCCGCTCCGGTGACATTTAACGAAGTCGGCGATATATCTTCCTCCATTTGGAAAAGAATTAAAGTCTTACTGGCCTCTTTGATACTGTCTCTTTTAAGCTTCTGTCAAGCTTGAAAAAAGCTAATCTCCCTCGCGATCGTTTTTAGTATGGTCACGCGACGCTCCTCAAAACTGGAAGCCAACCAAAACACTGCATTTGACAAAAGAATCATTTCAAAACAAAAACACAAGCGCGCAAAGCCGTTTGGGTGAACATTGGCCTTTAAATTGACCTGAAAGAATAAAAATAATTTTAGGCTAAGGATTCGTAGGTTCCTTCCTGAGCCACTAAGGCGAGAATAGAGCCCTCTTCGCTGGTGCTGTAACAATAAAATTGACATTTGTAAAATAAGTTTATCTTCATTTTATTTTTTGTTTTATTGTGAGAAACAACTCACAAATGAAAATCATTCTAGCATCACGTGCATGCAGTTAAAGGATTTCGAACATATTGAACTCTTAATTCAGTTTTTCTTTTTTGTATTGATAAACCTTGCCAATTTTAGTCAGCGCTGGACAGGTGTATTGCACCGGTATATTGGTATATTTCTGTGAGGAATTTCTTCTTCTTCTTTCTTTCTTTCTTTTCTTTTTCTTTACTATTTCAAATAGCTTTAGCCCGCAAAATTAACGACCCACTTCAACCTCTTAAATATCTTAGCGGTATCCATATATGAATAAACAATAACCGAGATTTGGACAATATCGAGTTGTTGTTTTTCCTCTGACATTATTAACCTGAGCAGTTTCTTTTTCCGTAAAATGCACTTTTATTATATATGGACTCTCCTCTCCTAAGAGAAATTCAATGAATGTCTTCAGTGCTATATCCAGGCATATAAATTATGATATAAATTTAATTCAGTCATCGATGTCAGCAAAAATAATAATTTTTAATGTTAAGAAGACTAAATTCGTAAAAAAGAAATGCTGAAAGACTTTCAATAATGAAACGTTCTTACTCCCTGGCGAGGGATAGTGTTTTGGAGAATTACTACACAATAATGCCAGGAAAGGGGGAAAAAGCAGTTATATTTATATCTCATGTTTTCTCCTCAGGGTATACCAACATCCAGTATCAAAGGCAATATTAACACCCCTAACATCAATGTTTCTCTATATAGTCAGGGTCGCAGAATGAGAAATCAACATTAGGACATCTTGATGGACAATATAGGGTCAAGCCTTTTCACTCTAATGCTCTAGTTCTGGTTCAGACTGAGCTAAGGTACGTACAGAAAAGCGCATTCGTGATGGAAAGAAGTAACTAATCTTAATTTTTGAAAGATTCGCATGCAGTCAATAAACGGCGTTCGTATTATTGAGGTTAACTGTTGATATCCCTTTTTTTTCTGTAATATTGCAATAGTTTGATCGGTGAGGGTCTAGCATTGAAAATAAATGGAATATAATTAAATGACGGGTTATTTAACATGGGATATATAACTATGATGCATCACGTTGACTACAGTAAAAACAAATTCAAATAATAACTAAACATAACATAATAGGGAGCTTAAGCAATGGCGTTTTTGATAGACGCATGTCAACCGGAAGTGAGGACTTATATCCCTATTAATATGCCTTGACGCTCTAAAATTAAAATTTGTATTGCTTAGTGTTTTGTTTTTTTTTTTTTACACTTATAAAGACGATTTAACAGACAATTTGTGCAAAGTCATTGCTCAGGAATGAAAAAGGTTCACTTCCGGTTGAAGTGGGTCGCTCAAAATCGCCATTTCCCTAAATTTCCTTTTTTAGATGACAAGTCGACCTACTGAAATCATCCCCGAGTTAAGCATAAAATTTGTGAACTTATGTGGGTGGAAAACCTCAAAATACCTTAATCTACGCCTACATTTTGGTAAGCTAACAAAGTAAAGTCGTTCATTTTTAACTTTTGGACCCCGCCACACTGGGTTAGGTCTTTTAGGTTAGGTTATTTTTTAGACTTAAGATGAATGTATGCGAACATTATAGAGGAGAGATGTTTGGTTAGGTTTCGACGTTTGCTTCACGTTAACAGCAGTCCAGGCTATGTTTAGCGAGAAACCATATCAAGAACAACTGATCAAGGAAAATTCTTATTGTACAATTTCCGGCACACTTATCGGCCTTACGTATATACCTATGGGCTTCAAGTGTTTGTTTTCAAAAATATTAAATTTAGCAAGTTATGCAGAAATAGATCTTAAATTTGGAAGGTGGTTTGGAAATGTTTCTATATTACACATATATAGGGGTTGATGTTCACAATATGTTTTGAGTGTTTTCTTGTGAACTTAAGTCGCCGATAAATTTTTACAATATCAACAACAAGGGCTTTCCACCAAAGATATAAAAACACGATCCTTTGTTCTATCACCAGAAGGCAGGATAAGGTTAAATGATGAAGACTTTAATCCTGTTAGCCCTGGTTGGCTTTGCACTGGCCTTCAGCTTGGCTCTGCCATTAAACGAAAATGCAGACAAATCAAGCAATCATAAATTGAGTGAAATTTCCAATGAATTCCAGGAGGAACAACGTGAAGGGTAAGATTAAAAAAAAATATATTGCGAGAACTACATTTATAGGTTATTATAACACATGAATAAGTCGGTAACAAGGAGCCCGGGGGTCACAAATTACTTAATTAACAGTTGTTTGAGGAAATTGATCGTTAACATCGATCATGAGTAATCTTTTGAAATTACTTTCTTTAAAGGCTGGGTTTGCATTATACATAATGATCACATATCTAATTTAAATAAGTCAGGGACATTTTAAATTCTAACTTATTCACAATCAAATTGATACATTGCGGTAACAGACAGTCGTATGCTTAAATGTAGGCATAAATAATGAAATAAATAAGTACAAAAATAGTTTTTAATTAGTGATGGACACATTTTGGTTTTAGTGATGGAGAATTAACAGACATTGCAGATGAAGACGACGATGAAGATTTAGAAGATGAAGATGAAAACCCGTATGAAGATATAAATGATGAAGACGGAGATATTGAAGAAGATAAAGACCTGGAAGAAGATACGGACGATGAAAACGACGATAATGAAGACGACGAAGATGAACAAGATGAGGAAGGCGAAAATGCTGATGATGAAGTGCAAGGAGAAGATAGAGTTGGTGAAGTTACGGAGAAAGAAGACGAAGATGAAAACTCTTCACTCAGTGAAGCAAACGATTTTTCAGATCCTGCCCCTTTTCGTCGCTTAAGACGAATTGGTCGGCGAATAATTCGTCGTTTTCGGCGTAGACGTGGTGGCCGTCGCGGAGGTAGAGGCCGCCGACGTGGTGGTCGTCGAGGACGTAGAGGTGGTCGACGAGGTCGTCGTCGAGGACGCAGAGGTGGTCGACGAGGTCGCCGTCGAGGACGTAGAGGTAGTCGTCGAGGTCGACGTCGTCGTCGAGGACGTAGAGGTGGTAAGTAAACAAATAACTTAAGAATTTACTTAAGTTGTCTTGCAATGAATATAATGATATTTATGCTCAACTATCTTGTAACTGCCTCTAAATAAACTGTTAATACCACAGAACACGTCCTCTCTCTACCTTTGCACTTACTCCCCATGCGCCCGTCAAAGGTACAATCCTCCTGTTCTAAAGCCATCACTTATAGTGGCTGGGGAATTATGACCGTTTCTAATTTGCATTTGAAATAGAAAAATAAGCGACTCTCACTGGTAGTAAATTTGAAACTTCTCTGGTGGCGGGTTAATGGTATATGATTTATTAATATTAAATAAAGTTTCGGTCATTTCCAGTCTATGAATGGTAAAATTTATGTTGTAAAGATTTTCATAATGTGTGGTAAAACTGATCGAGCACCGATGTTTTGTTTTCGTTTGATTGTTGTTGTTTTTTTCTGACTTGAACAATTATTTCCATGAGGTTAAGTATGATGTCAATTAAGCGGATAAAATCCTTTGCATTCTATTTTATTCTTCATAAACCAGGAAAGTCGAATTCGGTAAATATATATTATATTGAAAACCTTAAAGTTCTCAACGCCTTGTTGTAGAATTTGTTTTAAATGAATCTTGAAACAGACCATGTACATGTACCACTAATATATTGTATACTAGTTACTTTATTTTTTTTTTACATGCAAATTAACTCATTCATCTATTTTTTCTTTCCTTTTTGTAGATTCCCCCCAAATGCTCGTTTGATGGAGACTGACAGGAAGAAGTAAAATTAGTGCAAAACAACAAAGCGAACAGTAGAACAGCCTAATCTATCTCTTAATAGTATCTTCTTTGGTTTTAATCTCTTGTAAACTTTGCTGCTTTAAGTTTCTCTTGAACGAAATAAAAGATTTTAGTACATTGAGGCAGGTTTTGGGTTGTTTTTTTTTTTTGTTTTTTTTTTTTTTTACATCATGGCATAATCACATGTATGTACCGCTGTACATGTACAATGTTTTTCTTCATTCACTGTGTAAGCAGGCATAGTTGGATCTAGGCTGTTTCCTCGTTAAATAGTCGCCTCGGGTTACCTGGCTGTTTATATTGTAAACACACTTCAAAAACTTAATGATTTTCAGTAGGCATTCTGTCCAATAGACTTCACGAATTTAATCACGTGTAAGGACATTTATAGCGGAGCTCCTCGCGCGCGCGAAGCGCGCGCGTGGACGTAGCCCCATAGCTAAGTAATCTACCCATCCCAGAAAATTTGGTAATCACGTGACCGTACACCGACCGCCCGCCCACCCGCCCGCCCGCCCGCCGTCCGTC
>JBBMOI010000004.1:29620000-29727500 GCA_038088405.1 Porites divaricata
GTTTTTTGCGAACGGGATACACTGCGTGAGAGGAAGTCATAAACTAACAGTCAAAGTAACAATGTCATGCAACGACGTCTCGTGCAGCTCCGCCTTCTTTTACTGATTTTTTTTCCTCCTTATGAAATTTTATGGAAACTTTGCTTTGAACAGACAATGCGTTGTTTGCAACATCATTTGTTTCTCAGTAGTTTATTTTCTTTTCAGAAAGAAGGGATGCTAACTTAGCATGCCTGTCAGTCACGCACTAAATGTTAGCATTTTCTTGTCAGAGATGTTGAAATCTGATTTTTTCACTGCGTATTACAAACAACAAACCGTCCCTTGGTTAATTTTTTTGCTTTTTCACAAATAGAGGTATAATTAGGCAGCTACCAAAGGCCGTAGGAAACAGCTATACGTGATCGTAGTTCATACGGTCCAGCGGTTTCTCTCCTCCGAAAGTTCATCGCGGAGTTGTACCACCTGCCAGCGCCGCGCCTTAGTGTGTAAATCTATACGAGAAACCCATGAACCAAAACAAGTTCCAACCGACGCCACCGAAGAACTGGAAAAGGAGTCTACAGGCGAACCTCCCGAAAGCGACGACCCAAAATGCGCAGACTTAATGGTCGCTAACGGGAGGTTGTCTCTTACGAGAATCGAACCACAAACCACAAACCACAGGAGGTTTCTTTGAGAAGAAAACTGGACACATCCACTTCAAGGAAGATAATTTATTGCATGCAATTTCCAAGTTACGATATGTGCAGTTCCATGTTGTTGTTGTTGTTCCTACCACAAGAGATCAGAAAACTCGTCAGGTGCTCGCTTACAAAAGGTTAAAAACAATGTAAAATCATTAAACAGTCAGTACCAATTAGTGGTCGCGGGCGCTTACAGGAGAGATTCCAACTGTAAAACTTAACTGGGTGGATTTTGCTGTTTTGGATAGGTGGTCGCACATGGAGGTTCAACTGTACTCCAGCAAAATAAATCACCTTTCACGACGATGCAACCAGGATTTGTCTATGGAAGATAAGACTTCTTGTTCACCGCTTTTGAGCTACTCTAACCAACTCCCACCCATGTTGAGTGCTTGCAAAACGTAGCATCATCTTGAAAAGAGAAGTATCAGAAAGGCCATCTTTGACGCCCCTGGCCTATCGCAGTATGTGCAACGAACTTATATCGACGTAAGTACCGTTTATTAACCGGGCAGTCAGGCCACGTAGAGTAAAAGCGTAACTTGACTACGTTTTTCAGTTTACAGCAGACCCGAGTTTTGTTTAAATAAATACCTGCCTTTTGCTCAGGAGTATTAACGTCAGTACCTACAATGTCCCAGCTCGTGCCTTCACACCGGAACGTCCGATCGAATCATTGTTTAGTTGATAGTTACCCTTCTCTTCCTCTTCCTGACCTATCTAGGAAGATCGAAGGGCCTCTGCTCCTGCTCGCAGGGTAGTTGATAGCGACCAAGGAGCTAAATAACAGAGCGAGGTAAGTAAGTGGCATCGGCGGTTTTATTTACGTTCAGACAAAGGGGAAGAAAAGTTATGCGATAAAACTGCTCTTAAATTGATGTTTAGCTATGGCTTATGCGAGGGGCTGGGGACTATGTAATTGCTGAATAACATGTGCCGTTACCAAAAAAATTACGGGAAAACATTTTTTCCTTGGTTTGGAATTTTGACCATGAAAATTTTAGCTCTTGCCATTTGTGATACCAGGCAAAAAAATCCAATATTTAGATATTTCGCTCTTAGCAGCAGGCCCTCCAATTAATGACAGTATCTAATATTACATATCCGCAGGAGCGAAACATGACAACAGCTGGTTACAGATTGTCAATGTGTGAGGCGGGGGTTCTGGGCTCCCTGTGACAGTTCTTGTCAAGAAGACCCCAATCAGTATATTTGCTGTTTTAGGTTGATTCTGTGCTATAACTTACTGCCTTTACCCAGTCAAAAAATGTTCAGTGTAGATTTACATGTGGGGTATGAAGAAGATATCATTTTATCAGGGAGCACTAGCCAAAAATATCCTTTTGGGTGATGCATTTAAACTTGAAAAAGATAGCCCAATTTTTCCAATTTTCAGTCCATGTCCATCCTGGCCATCAGTAGCAAGAGAACGCGACAGGAAACAGTTTCAGTGCCTAAATATCATCCTTACATAAAAAAAAAAAATGGATCATAATTTTTGGAACTAAATTGATGCGAAATGAAGACCATATCAGCTTTTTAAAATGCACTAGCAATTAGCCTGGCATAGCCTCTTTAACTCTTTTTTGACGACCAATTTTAGTGGAAGAAAACCCCGCCTTTTGACCAAATCCTCCTTTGTGGTCCGGCTTTCAATTAGTTAGTAGCCTGCATAACAGGCGTTATTTTTTGGCGTTTTTGCAGGAGAGCGAAGGCAAGCGCGTAGTGAGTGAGAAGCGTTAGACAAGCGCGACGGAGAAGACGCAGAAAAAACAGCGGCCTGTCCACATACATTGTTTTTTTGCATTCCGCCCCAGACATACCCCTCTCTCCTCACTCGCTTCGCGCTTGCATTTGCTCGCCTGACAAAAGCATGCACGCCTGTTATGCAGGCTAGCCAGTTAGCTTGATATGGGAATGGCTGAAAAAGAGATTTGCAACACAAGACTTCTCAATTGGACGTGCACTAATTTAGAAGCTTTTTTGGCGCGTTCACAGAAGCCAAAATTTGGACATCTCTTGCGAACCTATATCGATCTTTCTCTCCCGCTCTCTTTTTTCCCTTTGCCTTTCTTCTTCTGTTGCTTCAGCACTTGATCGCCTTCCCACTGTCTTTGTTTTGCAAGGAATTTTGGCTGGCTAACTTTTCAGGAAAGGGACATTTAATTAATCTGTAGTGAATAGAAGGTGAATAAAAAAAATGGAACTAGATTTTTTTTACCCCAAATGTTGCTTTTTTGTGTGTGTATTTCTCGAAGTTAGGTGAAAATTTGCTAAATGAGGTACCAGTGGAAAAATCCATCCTTAATTGTTGATTTTGATCAGTTTATAACCTTGTTGAATAAATGGAAAGCTAACTGGGTTCATGAAGGATATCCATGGTTAAAAAAAAAAAAAAAAAAAACACGAAAACGACCCCAGTGTCGGCAGTACTCCCACCACCTGATTTACTTTTTCTATTGAGAGGACAATTGCAAGGATCCGTGAGGGTCCGTTCAATGAAAGTTTTAACTAATCAATGGCACAATTACGGGTCGGTCCACTTGGCGATCTTTGACCATCTTTGGGTGTTCGAAATCGTGTCTGGACTTAATTGTTGGTTTTCACATGACGTCACTAAAATTCAAACTAAAAAGCTATCGATCCTACCGAGATTTTACTTTCAAGAGGCATTAGAGCAGCTGAAAACTAATTTTCATACAAATTTTTGCTTCAAAAGGGTTCTTGGTTTTGTGATAGAGGACGCTTGAATTTCTAAGTTTTTGCGTGACGCAATATTTACATGACGGCCAAGAGAGCTGTCATGTACGTTAAAAGAATGGCTTATTTTAGGACATTTTGCTATTTAAACAGTTCATGTATTAGAAAAAGTATTACTTTAATGTTTATGAGTTTCTCGAGGAATAAATTCACGCTTTTGTGGCAAAACTCGGTAACAGATGTTTCTGTTGGTTTCCGTCCGCCATGTTGGAGCTCATCCAGGTGAGCACCAGCATGGCGTCTCCATACAAATCTCTATAAATTTGGGTAAAACATTTCTTCGGATATCTCGTATACGAAATATTCCTCTGACCTGAATCTTGGCGAGGGTCTTTGTATATGTACCTCCTTTAATTTCCCAGATTCTGGGCTTTATCTATTGAACGGTTTTGATTCTGATCTATTTTGAATGGCGTGACACTGAAAACCAGCAATAGTGTTGAACTCACGAACAGTGAAAAGGCAGAAAGAGCAGGAGGAAGAATTTCAGAAAAGAGAAAAAAAGGGGCAATGATTACTTTAATCTCGTCTTTACTTACGTTATTTTTAATATGCGAGACGTGGCAATTTCACCAAAGTATAACTTTGAAAAACTACTGAGAAAATTAACTATTTCGGATTTTTGTTGATTGGAAACTTACAGGATATGATGTATAGTGTTAATAGCGGAGCTCCTCGCGTGCGCGAAGCGCGCGCGTGGGCGCAGCCCCATAGCTAATGTAATCTACCCATCCCAGAAAATTTGGTAATCACGTGACCGACCGACCGAGCGAGCGAGCGACCGTCCGTCCGCACCACAGGGAAACCAATGTTCAATCTCACACTTTCTAGCTATTTGGGAGCCCAGGGAGCCTAGGAGAAAGGTATCAATGTTGTGATCAATTGACAGCTGTCAAGACAAGATATCCGCTGACCAGTATAACCTGGCCGTATCGCGGGCTCAGGTGTCGACCCATTCAGGGCGAGTATTTTTTTGAAGTTATCCGCTGACAAGTTACTAGTTTTCAGATGATCGCAGGCTCGATTTTTTTAAAAATTCATATGAAATATGCTGTGTTTATGTCATTATGGTCCAGCACTATTAACATTTTGATTTCAAACTGACCTCGGAAGCAAAAATTCAGCCAGTTATTTCAAAAAGCAAGAAGGGAAAACAGATGGTTTTCACTTTTCTCAGAACAGTCACGCTTTGGTCACGCTCCACGTCCAATTTTTTTGCCCTGATTGGTCAAAATTTGACAGGTGAGTTCATGCGGAAAATTCATACAACATCTTGAAACTTGTTTGCTTCAACAGCTGACGGAAGCTGACAGAGTTTTGTGTCAACTTGCGATGTTTTTAATAACTGTCTTTTTTCACTGGACATTTAGACATTTATTTTATTTGCCACACACACGATTACAATAATTACAAAAAAGTATACCAAAAAAGGAAATGTAGGAATAAATGGCGAGGAGGCCTAAAGGAAACTATAGAGCTTATATTAATTAGGCCTCCTCAGTTACAATTTTTAGAAGATGGCATAAAAATTACGGCGACGGATACAAAATAATATCAGGTGGAAAATTAAACTAATAAATGTTACGGAATTTTACAAGTAGTGTTGAATATTAAAAAGCATTTTCGTAAGATTTCAGTTGGAGTATACTAATAATTATTACAAATAAATGCCTTGAGTGCTCTTTTAAAGGAAGAAGGTGAGGAAGCGTTGATGATATTGGTGTTTAAGGTGTTGTAAAATTTAAGTCCTTGATAAAAAAAGGAAAATTGTTTGGTTCGAGTACGACAGAAAGGCAGACGAAATTTACACGAGTTTCTTGTATTATACGAATGAATTTGACTTTGTAAGGTAAATTTACAATGAAATTTTAAAGGTAGAGTATGGTTTTGATAGGAGTACATGAATAAGCCTAGTTGTAGTAAGTATATATCATGAAATTTTAAGATACCAAGATTTTGAAAGACTGGACCAGTATGTGCATCGAAAGTGGTTTTAGCTATAGTTCTGATCACTCGTTTCTGTAAAATCTCAAGACGAATAAGGTTAGTTCTGTAGGTAGAGGCCCAAACTAAGTTGCAATAAAAAAAGTATGGATAGACTAGAGAAAAATATAGTGTTCGTAAGGTTTTTGTAGATAAATAGAAACTGGATTTACGAATAATTCCTATACATTTAGAAACTTTATTGGCGACATGCGAGATTTCTGATTTCCAACCTAAATTTTCATCCTTAATTACTCCCAAGAAAACTGTTTCTTTTACTTGATCAATTTTTTGGCTATTAATTAAAAGTTGAATAGTTTGATTTGTACGCTTTTGGCATGGTTTAAATACAATGAATTTGGTTTTTTTCAAGTTTAATGAAAGCCTGTTAGCTCTAAACCATAATGACAACTTATTTAGCTCAGCGTTCAGTATATTAGCCAGGCAGTCTTTATCCTTGTGAGACACATAAACGTTTGTATCATCGGCAAATAATATCAGCTGTAATATTGTTGACGTGTTGATTATATCGTTGATGTAGAGCAGAAAAAAACAAAGGCCCTAGTATTGAACCTTGGGGAACGCCACACATGATATTAGCACAAGACGAAACATAACCATTGTATTCTACAAATTGAAGTCTGTTGGAAAAATAGTTCTTAATCCATTTCAGAGCCAAGCCACGTATGCCATAGTGTTCAAGTTTATCAAATAAGATGGAATGATTGACTGTATCGAAAGCTTTCGAGAGATCTAAAAAAACACCAACCGCTAATTCACCACGATCAATAGCAGATGAAATTTTTTCATGTAAATCAATCAAGGCAAGCGTCGTAGAGTGGTTTTTCCTGAAGCCGAACTGGTTATCACAGAGAATATGTAAATTAGTTAAATAATCATACAAGCGATTATAGATGATTCTCTCTAGAAATTTTGAAAAGCTTGGTAGAACAGAGACAGGCCTGTAGTTGGTGAATAATGATTGGTCATCAGCTTTAAACAGTGGTACCACACGAGCTATTTTCATTTTATCTGGTATAATGCCATGAATGATCGATAAATTCATAATGTGAGCCAGAGGTCCCGAAATGATTTGAATGGATTCCTTAATTATGGACATTGGAATATTATCGTATCCAGCTGCTTTCCCAGAAGCAAAGGATTGAGCAATGGTAATTATTTCATCCTCTGTTGTTGGACTAAAAAAGATTGATTCTCGAAATGATCCAGATAGAAAATCTTTATGTGAACCAGGAGGAGGCTGTATCTTCTTTGCGAGGTTGGGACCAATACTTAAGAAGTAGCTGAAGAACCTATTTGCTACTTCCACTGGATCAGAAATCTCCTGACCATCTGACTTGAATATAGTATTTAATTGAGGCTTTGACTTTTTCCTATTTAAGACTTCGTTTAAAACTTTCCAGGTCGCATGTGTATTTGATTTAGCATCTTCCAATTTCTTTTCATAATACCGACGCTTAGCTAAACGCAAGGTGTGATTCAATTTGTTCTTGTATCTTTTGTAAAGTGAAGAATTGTCGATTGTTGGAACTTGAAGATATTTTTTATAAAGTTAATTTATTCTTTGTTTTAATGGATTTAAGAAGAGCTTTTGTTAACCACGGTTTTTTAAAGCGCCTCAGCTTTCTAGTCACCTTCTTGAGAGGGAAGCAATCGTTATAAATCTTTGTATACATTTCATGAAAACGTTTGTACGCAATATCTGGCTCATCGCATGTTTTAATTGAAGACCAATCAACAACTTCTAGTTTTTCAACAAATGTAAGAATATTATTCGGATTCTTATCTCTAATAAAGAAGGGGTCTTGGATGTACAAAATGAAATACAGCTGCTACCAAGAGTCTTCTGTTAACGTTATTCATGGCTGGTTTGTTTATTGATATTTTGGTTGAGAAATGCGCTGCTTGTCAAAGTCGGAAATCCGATTTCGGATGGCATCGTTTTTGTTTTTCACCTTGCTGCATGCGTATGCCATTCAGGCCTTACTTGATAGCTTTCAGGAGCTGCATCTCGAAATATGGTAAGCCTGAGTTATCACTGTATTTATATCTGTTTTCATGAATTCGAGCGCAGTTTATGAGGCTAGTTTATGCACGTTTGTATTTAGATTTGAGACACTGATCTGACCTAGTATGAGGTTTGACATAAGCTTACAGAACTTTGAAAAGCCTTTAGTCGATATTTCACCGCACATAACAAGAAAAACCGTTCCAAAGAATATTTAGATATTATTTTGGCTGTAGAAAGAAAACTTTGAGCGATTTACTTGTCGCGAGTTCATCGAGGAAAACAGCAAACACCGGGAAGCCGGCGGCTTAAAATTAAACTTAATTTTTAAGCTTAAAGACTCTAGGATTCTTATAGGCACTTAAATACTTGTTTTCGTGAATGAAACTTGTTGTCTCTGTAAATGTTCTAACGAATTATATTTCTGATCTTTTATTTATTGTTAGTTGTCTTTTGTAGTTTTCATCGTTTTGCCGCCCTTTGCCGTTATTTGTTTACAGTCGTTCATAAACATCCTTTGCAGGAGTACTCAACGTACCGCGCATATTACACATCGCCGTGACGGTCATAAAACTATCAATAAAAAATAAACACAATAAATTATGTATTATGTTGAAGTGTAACTCTGTTAAAATTTCTTTGCAAATTTGATAGGTGATTTTGGAATTTTTTTGAACGGTTTCGCTAAAAGCCCACGCGTGCTTCGATGGTCCTGAATATTGAATGAATGGAATTAGTATTGAAAAATTGTGAAACTGACTGCTAATTGTCTGAGGTCAGGCGGTCTGTATGATAAAAACAGCGCCTCATAGTTAGGTTTTATTTAGTTTATGCACGTTTTTAATTGTAAGATTTGAGACAATGATCTGACCGAGTATCAGGTTTGATTATAAGCTTATAAAACTTTAAAAAGCCTTTAGTCATTTTCTTACCGCGAATAAAAAGAAAACGTTCCAAAGAATATTTCGTTATAATTCTGGCTGTAAAAGAAAGCTTTGAGCGATTTTCTTGCCTCGAGTTCACCTTTGAAAAAGCAAACACCGGGAAGCCGGCTTACAAAATGAAAAACATAAACAAGGATTTTCTGTCTTGAGTTCGTGAATGAAAATTGTTGTCTCTGTATATGTTTCACCGAATTATTGTCCTTTTATTGATTGTTGGTAGTCTCTTTTGCAATTTTTATCGCTGTGCCGTTTGTTTTCAGTCGCTCATGAACATCGCTTGCATGCAGGAGTAGTCAAAATGCCGCGCGTATCAAACGCTTTTGAAGAGATTACACATCGTTATAAAAACATTAAATAAAAAATAAACAAAATAAATTCTTTATTATGTTGAAGCGTATAACTCTATTAATCATAATTTAAGCAGTCGACTTTGGCGCTTGTCAAAAGTGATAACTGGCCAGCCGTATAGGTGATTTTGGAAATTTTTTTAACGATTTCGCTAAAAGCCCACACGTGCTTCGATCGTCCTGAATATTGAGCGAGTGCAATTTGTATTGCAAAATTATGAAATACTGCATTCTGTCCGAGGTCTGTATGGTAAAAACAGCGCCTCATGGTACTGTCTCACGTCAGATGTGATGTATAAAAAGTATAAAAGGTTGGTTTACACATCCCCAGACTTGTTGGCAAGATTTTGTAAAGTAAACTTGTCGAGCGCAAAAAATTCCGCCTGATTTGTTTTCCAGGCCTAATCTACTGTGATCAAGAGTCCGCGCTCTTAAATGTGATCGAAGATGATTGCTATTTTTGGGTGTACGTATATAAGGCTATCAACTCGATGTAAGATTAAGTTCACTCTTAGCTTTGACTGTTTGCAAATTACTGTTCTCTAAAATCACTTAACCTTTCCCTCAAATTAGTCACGAATGTGTTCTAAAGTTAACTGAATTGTGGAACACAAGTTTATTGTTTGATTTAAATCACAAATTCGAGTTAATAGGAGCTTCGCTTTTAGCCCTGGCTAAATCTATATATTATATAGATTAGCCAGGGCTAAAAGCGAAGCTCCATTAATAAATTTATAATTTAAAACAAACAATAAACTTGTAATCCACAAATCAGTTAAATTAAGGGCACATTCGTGTGACTTTTGAGGGACAGGCTAAGGCTGCATTCATTATGTACGATACAGGGGGGGGGGGGGAGGATTTTTTTTTTCAGCGGCTCGTTTTTTTATACCCCCCCCGTCAAGGTCCATACAAATTTTCATAATCCCCTCCAAGCAATCAGCCAAAAAATGAATACCCCCCATCTTCCCTCACAGAAAATATCAAAATAAATATCTGTATAATAGTACACTATATATGTTTGAAAATCCAAGAGACATGTTTAATAAGAACATCGAGAGAGCTTTGACTGTTTATGTCATACCTATGCCAGCCAGTCTAAGTAGCGCGAATTAGGTATAGATAGCCTGCCAGCTCGTGTACGAGTACTACCAGGCCTGGAGTATTGACAGGAACCTCCATTTCACTGTCACTCTCGTCGACAAAAGCAACAACCTCATCATCATCATCACTCTCACTATCACACTTATCCACGGATTCATCTCCGGCTGTTGCCATCCTCTTCACCCTCGTTTTCCGGCCGTTCAGAATCATTCCTCTCAAGTGCGACATGTGCACTGGAGGATGACGATGCGGAGGATATTGATGATGATGACAATAATGATGATGATGACAATGATGATGAGGATAACAATGTTGCTGGTGACAAGACTGCTGCTGATGATGATATTGACAATGATGTTGGTGACTGATGAGATTGACAGTGTTGAGGATAATGACAAAGATGAGTGAAAATGACAATGTTCTACATTTTATGGTCATATCTTTTTCTTTTTTAACCTTGATGGCTTAATTATTTGTTGTCTTGACAAGTGGCAGATATGGCAGGGGGTGCACTGGGTGTATGTGGACCCCTTTCAAACTGGTACAGAAAATTAATTGCTGGTTTTCAGCGCGGTCACTCCATTCAAAATAGATGAGAATAAAAATCAAAACCATTCAATAGCTGGAAAATGAAAGGAGGTACGATATAGGGAAAGACCCTCGCCAAGATTCAGGTCAGAGGAATATTTCGTATGCGAGATATCCGAAGAAATGTTTTACCAAAATTTATAGAGATTTGTATGGAGACACCATGCTAGTGCTCACCTGGATGAGCTCCAACATGGCGGACGGAAACCAACAGAAACATCTGTTACCGAGTTTTGCTACAAAAGCGTGAATTTATTCTTCGAGAAACTCATAAACATTAAAATTATAATACTTTTTCCAGTACATGAACTGTTTAGATGGCAAAATTTCCTGAAATAAGTCATTTTTTTAACCTACATGACAGCTCTCTTGGCCGTCATGTAAAGTGCGCTTCTTGGTAGTGTTTAAAAAACCGTAAAAAAATTCCAAATCATGTTTATGATTTAAAACATACCATGGATAGAAAAAAAGATATAATTCTTATAAACAAAAATATTTCTGTTTTATAGCTTTGAATCTTGCCTCGGTACAGACGGGATAAAGAAGGTCATTTTTACTCTAATTTTTGTATAATTAATTAGGTAAAAACCGCTATTTTCGTTTTTCCTCATTTTCTCGAAAACTATAGATTCTTGAAAGTTGAAAATATTTTTTTCAAAGATAGTTCCCCAAAGGGGTTTTTCTGACAAATTATCAGAATTTTCGATTTTTTTTAGCCTGGCAGCGATTCTCGATATTTACAGTCATGGGCTCTTAAGGGTTAGTTAGGTGCAATTTTTATCAGAGTCATGGATATCTAGGTACTTTTTCGTGAAAATGAAATTTCTGCTGGTCTTAATGTCAGTACAAAAGTATAATACTATGCCTGTGAAATAGTTAAGGCGGTGCCATCGAAACGTACGGTTGGAAGACCGCATCAACTGGGGACGGCGAAGTACATTCGTCTCCGAGGATCCGTTTTTTTTTTTTTTTATCTCTGTAGAGATGGGAAAGAAGCTCTTGGCTGCAAATTCCACAGACAGCGTGTTTGCTGAGTTCCTTCTACATCGAATGTTGATGTTCAATTGTGAACAAAGGTCCCGTTGAAATCAGTTGAAAGCAATACAAGGGAGTCCATCTAACATGAACAATGCTTATTTAATTTAACCTATGAAGCGAGTGATATCCTTAACATAAACTGATCGTCTGTCGTATCGCTGTAAAGTAGCGAGAACTATTATTAGAAAACCAGTCCTTAGCCAAACCTAAAGAAACTGTAACACAGCGATTACAGCGATTACAGCGACAAGACTGTAAGCAGTGCTGATTCGACGCTTTGCAAACACAACTTCTCGCTTATTCTTTCGAGAACACATACCTAAGCCTAATAAGAATTAACACACAATAATAGATTGAGGAATCAAAACATTTCACAGTCGAAACGGGCTTCAGGAAAATCTAACCTGGTAATTAGACATTTCGTAATTTTATGACCTTCATTGCGTTCATCGGACTCGACAAAGCATCTATACGCATTCACTACCACTTTAAATTTTGAACTGCTCCGCTCCGGTGACATTTAACGAGATCGGCGATATATCTTCCTTCATTTGGAAAAGAATTAAAGTCTTACTTGCCTCTTTGATACTGTCTCTGTTAAGCTTCTGTCAAGCTTGAAAAAAGCTAATCTCCCTCGCGATCGTTTTTAGTATGGTCACGCGACGCTCCTCAAAACTGGAAGCCAATCAAAACACTGCATTTGACAAAAGAATCATTTCAAAACAAAAACACAAGCGCGCAAAGCCGTTTGGGTGAACATTGGCCTTTAAATTGACCTGAAAGAATAAAAATAATTTTAGGCTAAGGATTCGTAGGTTCCTTCCTGAGCCACTAAGGCGAGAATAGAGCTCTCTTCGCTGGTGCTGTAACAATAAAATTGACATTTGTAAAATAAGTTTATCTTCATTTTATTTTTTGTTTTATTGTGAGAAACAACTCACAAATGAAAATCATTCTAGCATCACGTGCATGCAGTTAAAGGATTTCGAACATATTGAATTCTTAATTCATTTTTTCTTTTTTGTATTGAAAAACCTTGCCAATTTTAGTCAGCGCTGGACAGGTGTATTGCACCGGTATATTGGTATATTTCTGTGAGGAATTTCTTCTTCTTCTTTCTTTCTTTCTTTCTTTTCTCTTTTCTACTATTTCAAATAGCTTTAGCCCGCGAAATTAACGACCCACTTCAACCTCTTAAACATCTTGGCGGTATCCATATATGAATAAAGAATAACCGAGATTTGGACAATATCAAGTTGTTGTTTTTTTCCTCTGACATTATTAACCTGAGCAGTTTCTTTTTCCGTAAAATGCACTTTTATTATATATGGACTCTCCTCTCCTAAGAGAAATTCAATGAATGTCCTCAGTGCTATATCCAGGCATATAAATTATGATATAAATTTAATTCAGTCATGGCTGTCAGCAAACAAAATAACTGTTAATGTTAAGAAGACTAAATTCGTTAAAAAAGAAATGCTGAAAGACTTTCAATAATGGAACGTTCTTACTCCCTGGCGAGGGATAGTGTTTTGGAGAATTACTACACAATAATGCCAGGAAAGGGGGAAAAAGCAGTTATATTTATATCTCAAGTTTTCTCCTCAGGGTATACCAACATCCAGTATCAAAGGCAATATTAACACCCCTAACATCAATGTTTCTCTAGATAGTCAAGGTCGCAGAATGAGAAATCAACATTGGGACATCTTGATGGACAATATAGGGTCAAGCCATTTCACTCTAATGCTCTAGTTCTGGTTCAGACTGAGCTAAGGTATATACCGAAAAGCGCATCTGTGATGGAAATAAGTAACTAATCTTAATTTTTGAAAGATTCGCATGCAGTCAATAAACGGCGTTCGTATTATTGAGGTTAACTGTTGATATCCCTTTTTCCTGCAATATTGCAATAGTTTGATCGATGAGGGTCTAGCATTGAAAATAAATGGAATATAATTAAATGACGGGTTATTTAACATGGGATATATAACTATGATGCACCACGTTGACTACGGTAAAAACAAATTCAGCTAATAACTAAACATAACATAATAGGGAGCTTAAGCAATGGCGTTTTTGAGCGACGCATGTCAACCGGAAGTGAGGACTTATCCCTTTTAATATGCCTTGACGCTATAAAATTTGTATTGCTTAGTTTTTTTACACTTCTAGAGACGATTTAACAGAAAATTTGGGCAAAGTCACTGCTCAGGAATGTAAAAGGTTCACTTCCTGTTGAAGTGAGTCGCTCAAACAAGCCTTTTCCCTAAATTTCCTTTTTTAAAATGACAATTGGCGACCTACTGAAATCATCCCCGAGTTAAGAATAAAATTTGTGAACTTATGTGAGTGGAAAACCTCAGAATACCTTAATCTACGCCTACACTTTAGTAACCTAACAAAGTAAAGTCGTTTATTTTTAAATCTCGTTCACTGTTCTGTTTAATACTTCTTATTAAACTTTATCCTTAGCCCAGGCAATTTGTCAATTTAACCAAGTTGTTGAAGTCGTTTGTTGATACCAGGTCCAGTGGGTTAAAAAGATCGATATATATATGCAACAGTATCGTTATTTCGCGAGTATTTGTAGATCATGAACCTGATATGTGGGAAGTCTTTAGTCCGAATTCTGTCCAACCAGCTGCATGGCAAGAGGGAAACCGGGGCATCCTCGGATATAGAGATAAAGATTTTTCTGCCCTCACTTCTTAAACAACTGTATTATTTTATACTTGCAGTTTCCTAAGTACTGCAAAGTAACACAGCCTTGTCGTCTCCCTTCCCGAAACTAGTCCCCTAGGGACGTTTCGCGATACGGTACGAAAGCTACACTTTCCTCGTGAAGAGGGGCGAGGAGAGGTGGCTGCTTTCACAGGCCACTTTTTGAGCCACTAAAGCGAAAAACGAGGTCTGTTCGGTCGATGTACCAGGAAAATTGGCATTATGGCTTGATGGATTCGCTTTTAATGTGTCTTTTCTTGGGAATAGTACGTGCATTGCGTCTATCTTTTGCATAATCATCATATAAGTTGACTTTGTATCTTATAATCACTTTGTGAAATCATAACTCTTTTATTGTGAGACAACTCACAAATGAAAAGGAATTTTAATCATGTGCAGCCAGGGGGAAAGATACCAAAATATTGAATTTTAAATTCGTTCTTTTTGGCTTTTTTTCCTCGTATTGGAAAGCCATAAATTTGAGTTGAGCGCTGAGGTATTGCCTTGGTGTATTTCTGTAAGGAATTTGTTATTCTACTTCTTTTTCAGTTACTATTTCAGATAGCTTTAGCCACGAAATTAAGGACGCACTTCAACCTATTGAACAACTTAGCGATATCCTCCTTAGCCGATTGATCAATATTTGATGTAAGTTAAAAATAATTGGTATTTGTTTTACTGTAGATTTTGAGAATATTGAGATATTTTTTCTTTCTTGGTATTTAATGTCTGCTGATTCTTTGGATTCTCCTCTCCCAAGAGAAGTACGAATGACTTTCTTTGTATTTTGAAGAGTGGCTGCCCTAAACCATCAAGTAGTCGCAATTTTAGCCGCCGGGAAAGGAGATGTTTCAAATAAAATCATTTGTTCTGAAAATGTGCGTTTATCAGGGTCATTTGCATGCCTATATTACTTTTGAAGACTATACGAGCTTTAAAAATCTCGCCATTAGCCTGCGTAATTCAACCTCGGTTAGTAACGTCTGCGAAGCATGCAGCACCGACATCCTTGTTCTGGGAGCCTAACAGACTCAATGAATCACCTGAAATGCGTTTCGAATTTCTTTGCATCCTGCTTGGTAAATCGACAATGGCTTTCTTAACAGACCAAGCATGGCGCGTACTCAAATCCTGGTACACAGGTGGGGACCCAGAACAAGGATTTCGTTTCTGTTTGGAACACGGGTTAACTAGAGTTTAGTTCCGTCTCTGCACAGGCTATCTTGCCATAAGAGAAAAAGAAATACTAACAGACTGTCAATAATGAAACGTTCTTACTCCCTAACGAGGGATAGAGATTTGGAGAATTACTACATAATAATGCCAGGAAAGAGGGAAAATGCAGTTATAATATCTCAATATTTCTCCTCAGGGCATACCAACATCCAGTATCGAAGGCAAAAATTAACGCCCCTAACATCAATGTTTCTCTAGATAGTCAGGGTCGCAGAATGGGAAATCAACATTGGGACATCTTCATGATGGAAAATAAAGGGTCAAGCATTTTCATTCTAATGCTCTAGTTCTGGTTCAGACTGAGCTAAAAGCGCATCCGTGATGGAAAGAAGTAACTAATCTTAATTTTTGAAAGATTCGCATGCAGTCAATAAACGGAGTTCGTATTATTGAGGTGAACTGTTGATATCCCTTTTTTTTCTGTAATATTGCAATAGTTTGATCGGTGAGGGTCTAGCATTGAAAATAAATGGAATATAATTAAATCACAGGTTATTTAACATGGGATATATAACTATGATGCATCACGTTGACTACAGTAAAAACAAATTCAAATAATAACTAAACATAACATAATAGGGAGCTTAAGCATGTCAACCGAAAGTGAGGACTTATATCCCTTTTAATATGTCTTGACGCTATAAAATTTGCATTGCTTAGTTTTTTTTTACTCTTCTAAAGACGATTTAACAGACAATTAGTGCAAAGTCACTGCTCAGGAATGTAAAAGGTTCACTTCCGGTTGAAGTGGGTCCCTCAAAATCGCCATTTCCTTAAATTTCCTTTTTTAAATGACAAGTCGGCCTACTGAAATCATCCCCGAGTTAAGCATAAAATTTGTGAACTTATGTGAGTGGAAAACCTCAAAATACCTTAATCTACGCCTACATTTTAGTAAGCTAACAAAGTAAAGTCGTTCATTTTTAACTTTTAGACCCCGCCACACTGGGTTAGGTCTTTTAGGTTAGGTTTTTTTTAGACTTAAGATGAATCTATGCGAACATTATCGAGGAGAGATGTTTGGTTAGGTTTCGACGTTCGCTTCACGTTAACAGCAGTTCAGGCATTGTTTAGCGAGAAACCATATCAAGAACAACATCTGATCAAGGAAAATTCTTATTGTACAATATCTGGCATACTTATCGGCCTTACGTTTCTACCTATGGGCTTCAAGTGTTTTTTTTTTTTTTTTTTAAATATTAAATTTAGCAAGTTATGCAGAAATAGATCTTAAATTTGGAAGGTGGTTTGGAAATGTTTCTATATTACACATAAATCGGGGTTGATGTTCACAATATGTTTTAAGTGTTTTCTTGTGAACTTAAGTCGCCGATAAATTTTTACAATATCAACAACAAGGGCTTTCCACCAAAGATATAAAAACCCGATCCTTTGTTCTATCACCAGAAGGCGGGATAAGGTAATAAATGATGAAGACTTTAATCCTGTTAGCCCTGGTTGCTTTGCACTGGCCTTCAGCTTGGCTCTGCCATTCAACGAAAATGCAGACAAATCAAGTAACCATGAATTGAGTGAAGTTGCCAATGAATTCCAGGAGGAACAACGTGAAGGGTAAGATTAAAAAAAAATATTGCAAGAACTACATTTATAGGTTATTATAACACATGAATAAGTCGGTAACAAGGAGCCCGGGGGGGTCACAAATTACTTAATTAACAGTTGTTTGAGGAAATTGATCGTTAACATCGATCATGAGTAATCTTTTTAAATTACTTTCTTTAAAGGCTGGGTTTGCATTATACACAATGATCACGTATCTCATTTAAATAAGTCAGGGACATTTTAAATTCTTACTTATTCACAATCAAATTGATACATTGCGGTAACAGACAGTCGTATGCTTGAATGTAGGCATAAATACTGAAATAAATAAATAAATACAAAAATAGTTTTTAATTAGTGATGGACACATTTTGGTTTTAGTGATGGAGAATTAACAGACATTGCAGATGAAGACGACGATGAAGATTTAGAAGATGAAGATGAAAACTCTTCACTCAGTGAAGCAAACGATTTTTCAGATCCTGCCCCTTTTCGTCGCTTACGACGAATTGGTCGGCGAATAATTCGTCGTTTTCGGCGTAGACGTGGTGGCCGTCGCGGAGGTAGAGGCCGCCGACGTGGTGGTCGTCGAGGACGTAGAGGTGGTCGACGAGGTCGTCGTCGAGGACGCAGAGGTGGTCGACGAGGTCGTCGTCGAGGACGTAGAGGTAGTCGTCGAGGTCGACGTCGTCGTCGAGGACGTAGAGGTGGTAAGTAAACAAATAACTTAAGAATTTACTTAAGTTGTCTTGCAATGAATATAATGCTATTTATGCTCAACTATCTTGTAACTGCCTCTAAATAAACTGTTAATACCACAGAACACGTCCTCTCTCTACCTTTGCACTTACTCCCCATGCGCCCGTCAAAAGTACAAACTTCATGTTCTAAAGCCATCACTTATAGTGGCTGGGGAATCATGACCGTTTCTAATTTGCATTTGAAATAGAAAAGTAAGCGACTCTCACTGGTAGTAAATTTGAAACTTCTCTGGTGGCGGGTTAATGGTATATGATTTATTAATATTAAATAAAGTTTCGGTCATTTCCAGTCTATGAATGGTAAAATTTACGTTCTAAATATTTTCATAATGTGTGGAAAAACTGATCTAGCACCGATGTTTTGTTTTCGTTTGATTGTTGTTGTTTTTTTTCTGACTTGAACAATTATTTTCATGAGGTTGAGTATGATGTCAATTAAGCGGATAAAATCGTTTCCGTTCTATTTTATTCTTCATAAACCAGGAAAGTCGAATTCGGTAAATAGATATAATATTAAAAACCTTAAAGTTCTCAACGCCTTTTTGTAGAATTTATTTTAAATGAATCTTGAAACAGACCATGTACATGTACCACTAATATATTGTATACTATTTACTTTATTTTTTTTTTTACATGC
Organism: Porites divaricata; assembly: GCA_038088405.1. NCBI lineage: Eukaryota > Metazoa > Cnidaria > Anthozoa > Scleractinia > Poritidae > Porites > Porites divaricata. The sequence goes on from JBBMOI010000004.1 coordinate 29,638,401, forward strand.
AAATTAACTCATTCATCTATTTGTTCTTTCCTTTTTGTAGATTCCCCCCAAATGCTCGTTTGATAGACACTGACAGGAAGAAGTAAAATTAGTGCAAAACAACAAAGCGAACAGTAGAACAGCCTAATCTATCTCTTAATAGTATCTTCTTTGGTTTTAATCTCTTGTAAACTTTGCTGCTTTAAGTTTCTCTTGAATGAAATAAAAGATTTTAGTACATTGAGGCAGGTTTTTGGTGGTTTTTTTTTTTACATCATGGCATAATCACATGTATGTACCGCTGTACATGTACAATGTATTTCTTCATTCACTGTGTAAGCAGGCATAGTTGGATCTAGATTGTTTCCTCGTTAAATAGTCGCCTCGGTTTACCTGGCTGTTTATATTGTAAACACACTTCAAAAACTTAATGATTTTCAGTAGGCATTCTGTCCAATAGACTTCACGAATTTAATCACGTGTAAGGACATTTATACCAAGTAAAAATCAACAAGCCGAAAAGCCAGGGGAGGGCTTTGAATTCAGTCTCAGGGAAATACGGGGTTGAATGACTGCAACAATGGAAGGCTTATTAATCAAAACTATTCACCTAGACGTTTCGTGTCGTATTGTTACTGATGGAAACACTGACTTCTTGGCCTACTTTTATAATCAGAACGAAGAAGTTTTCCGGTTCTTCATATTTCTTCACGTATTTTAAAGCAGGCCTGGCGGAAAGTGGAAGAGCTAAGAACGACAAGTTAGGGTTAGGAATCGTTACTTTTTAAACTACTAATTTTAGCGGGGAAAGGGTATAAACTAAGGCATTAATCTCTATGGCAATCCGAGGACTTTTCGCATTATGTGCGGCACATTTGGGAGCAGTGTGTGGGGAATAACCATCATTGCTGCCCTCACAGGGCAGCCTCCTTATTCTGTCCTGGGATCTCGACCTACAGGTTGATTGGTTTCTTTTAAAATTTGTTAGCATTCCCCAGGCCCCGCCTCGTGGCACACTATGAAGGAATGTAAGTCTAAAATTTATCACTTTGTGAGTACTAAGAAAGTCTATGGTGTTTCCTTCTGAACACATTCTGTAAAAGGAAGATATAATGAATTTGTTATGGAGTTTCTTAGCAGTCGCAGAGATGAATCTGCACTGAACCTCGTTGTTTCACATTCGTTGTTTTGATTTAAGGGTTGAAGTCGAAAGTCAGTCGGTAATGCAAAGATAAGTTCTTACAACGGTGTAACAGTAAGTTATTCATTTGTTTTAGCGAGGAATCGAAGAAGAAGACAGTCTACTTTATGTGTCTCGCAGCGCTGGTTCCATGAGCAACAACCAGTTATCAGCTGTGGATCGCTGTAAATCACGAAAAGAACCGAGAAATCTTGTCACATGGAGACAATAATTTGTTCCAAAGCGCACTCCCACAATCAAACGCAGAGTACTCCCAATGTATTAACTACTTTTTCTAATAAATTGACGGTTTACTTGCCTAACGAGGCGAAATAATTAATCAAAGGAGCGAACTTCATGTTTAACCCACAACAGAGTGAGAAACCTAGTTTAATAAATGAATAGATTATTTACTGCCCTTCCAAGCCCTTCATCTTTCTATATTTATAGGGCGGCACTCCACTTCCAATATCAAACCCTTTGTTATAGAAGCTTTATTTTATTATATGGTTGTTATAAGCCAAATGACTCTTCATTTCATTTCATACTTTCATTGTAAGAAGAAACCACAGTATTACATAAATTCCAAATACCTTGTTTGAAAAATGTAACAGCTTTACAGCGGTTCAATGCTCTAACCAAACAAACAGTAAAAGCAAACAAAATGTTACCTGTAAATATTAAAGGAAATGAATAAATAAATAAACTATCCTTAAAGATAATTTATTCACAGAACCAATTAACATCTTATTAAAATTTTGTCGTTTGATTGTTTGCATAATTCAACTATATTTCTGAAAAAGTCCCCATGTTCCTTTTCAAAGTCCATGTCAGGAGCCCTTACTTCTGTAATTTTAACTTGCAAAATCAAGGCATTTTCACGAGCCAAATTGTGTTTAGCGTCGTGAGGTTTGGCGTATACTTACCTTGAAATTGAGCCTCTAATAAAAAAAATAGTATTATGCATGGTTTTTGAGTGAGTCTTAACTTTTCTACCATATGTTTGTATTAACTTATAAGCTAATTGAAAGAGGATTATTGGAGGAATATTGCAAAAACATTTTTATTTATCATTTACAATATTTCCTTTTGAATCAAATCTTAAGGTCACTATATTCTATTGCTGGTTTTCAGTGTCACGCCATTCAAAATAGAATAAAATCAAAATCAAAACCATTCGACAGATAAAGTCCAGAATCTTGGAAATGAAAGGAGGTAAATATACAAAGAACCTCGCCAAGGTTTGGGTCGAAGGAATAATTCGTATACGAGATATCCGAAGAAATGTTTTACCCAAATTTATACAGCTTTGTATGGAGACACCATGCTGGAGCTCATCCGGATGAGCTCCAACATGGCGGACGGAAACCAACAGAAACATCTGTTACCGAGTTTTGCTACAAAAGCGTGAATTTATTCTTCGAGAAACTCATAAACATTAAAGTAATACTTTTTCCAATACATGAACTGTTTAGATAGCAGAATTTCCTAAAATAAGTCATTTTTTTAACCTACATGACAGCTAGGTTGGCCGTCATGTAAATGCCGCGTCACGCAAAAGCTTCGAAATTTAAGCGTACTCTATCACAAAACCAAGAACCCTTTCGAAGCGAAAATCTGTATGAAAATTAGTTTTCGACTGCTCTAATGCATCGTGAAAGTAAAATCTCGGTAGGATCGATAGTTTTTTAGTTTGCATCTTAGTGACGTCATGTGAAAACCAACAAGCAGTCGAGTCATTCTCATCATAACTCAACTTTGCAAAGTACAATATTGATTTGTAACAGATTGCACATTTGTCGCCTTTTCAGTGGTTTGTAGAAGAGGCAATCCGCAAATAACTTGCCACTCTTCAATAAAATTCACGGGTGAGATGTCTCAAACAACAAAGACCATTTCCATGGACACAAAAGTGTGCAAAGAACCTTAGATTCAACAATAAATTTATCCAAGACGTGCAAACGCATTACGTTTAGTTCTTTCAATTTTATTTCGTTTGAATATTTCATTGCATGGGGGAGCAAGGAATGGCGCAATGTTGAGAGCACTCGCTTTCCAACAATGTGGCCCTGGTTCGAATCTAGGCGTCGACGCTATAATTATGTGGGTTGAGTTTGTTGTTGGTTCTCTCCTTTGCTCTGAGAGGCTATTTTCCGGATACTCTTCTCCTCAAAAGCCAGCATTTGATAAATCCCAATTCCACCAGGAATGATAAAAAAAGAACCACTATGTGGATGCGCTACCTTAAATCATTATTCATTCCTGTATTTATTTATTTTTGTTGTATTTATTGCAAGGAATGGCTTTTTTTTGCGGAAGAAAGGATACACTTCAACCTCTTGAACTTCTAGAAACATGGTCCTGTTTACACAATATCAGTGTAATAATATTAGTGTAAGTTGAGAAAAATTAGGTTTTGCGATATTGTATTTTCGACGGTGTTGTTATCATCATTATTATTAGACTCTTAAAGAGACTTGACTCCCAAGCAGATCAATAAGAAGCATGAAAACGAGAAGAAGAGAGAAGAGGCAGTATGCGGAAAGAGTAATGGAGGCCGAACAGGGAACTTTCACTCCCCTAGTTTTCATGACCATAGGCGGAATGGCGGATGAGTGTGTTAAGTACCACGGCAGACTTGGGGAGCTGGTCGCAAATAAGAAGGGAGAAAGTTACTCAAGCGCAATTCCTTGGATAAGAGCTTAAGTGTCCATTGCCATTGTACGCTCTGCGATACTGTATGCTTGAGAGGCTCAAGATCCAGAAGACAACAACTAGACTTTGTTGATTCAGATTCACAGATTGAAAACATTACAGCCTGTCCGAAATATTTTTTTTATTATTATTTTTTTAAGGAACATTTTAAGTAACGATCCAGTTAAGAAGGGAAGCAATTTCTTTTGTTGTGGCGCAATACGCTTTCCTCACATAGAAATGTTTTCATTTTTACGCAGAGAATGCATAAACCTACAAAAAGGCAGTTTACGAAAGAAAATGTATTTAAACTCCACTTTTAAGAGTGTATTTTTGTGTTAAAACATTTCGACGAATCACAAGAGTTGAAAACAATAGCCAAGAAATGTTTACAATTTTACATGATCCGCACATACGATTTCTGTGTTACTTAGACTAAGACGAGATTTTGTTATAAGGGAGTTAAATGGAAAAAAAGGGATTAATATACATGCTGCTTTGCCAAGATTTCGTAAAATTTGATGTTTAAACCAATCAGAACCATAGTAGAGACAATAGTAAAGTTACCAACTTTTTGCATTCCGACGTGTTCACTGCGTTTTGGTCCTTTCCTTCTTATCCGGACCATTACTTAAAGAAACTTTTTGATCAGTCTAGTTACCATTATTTTTACTGCGCTTTTCACAAACATGCGAATTCTGAAGTTCAAAGGCCAACTATCGATTGCGTTTTTCGCTGCCGTCAATCATCTTAACGGACCTCTTAGGAAACAAAACTTTACTTTAAAAGGTTCAAATGGTCATGGTTTCTGATTTGTGACTGGTGGATTTCGACCAGCTTTTTGTGTTTCTGTGTTTCAAGGTTCGTTGCTTTTGATCGTTACTATGATTGACGGGAGCGAAAAACGAAATTGTGAAGGCGGTTTTTTAACTTTAGAGTTCGCATGTTTCTGAAAAGCGCAGTAATCAAAATGAATTGTTTTTAATTGAAATGAAATGTTTTAATCAGAAAATTATTATTTTTTCAATCGAAATGAACAGGAGCCTATAAAAAGATTTCCAATTAATGCTTTGACCGACTAGTTTCTTTTCTTTAGAGAAATTAATTGTAGATAGGTTTTAATAGATAGCTTTGTTGCAAATAAAAGTTCTATTTTTATTTAAAATTATTATTAATATTATTATTATTATTATTATCATCGTCAGAAATCATCACCATCTCTCTTATTATTTTTATTTTTTTTCAGTCCCATGGTCACTCCTTTCTGCTGAAAACTCGAGCTCCTTTGTAAGTTTTTTGTCACCATAATTGACCAAAGCTACGTGAATTGCCGTAGCACTCACATTCCACAGACGACTAACTTAAATTATGTTTCTTCAATCCTCGCAATTTGTTTATTTATTTATATATTTATTTGCACTTCTTTCTCTTCAATACAGGCATCATCAGGAACTTGCATTGTCAGTTAACACTGTTCTTGCCTCCTATGTAAAAACACTCTAACTTACTGTTGTTATTATCATTATTAGTATCATCGCTGTATTGTGCCTCCGATTTCCTCTTCTTATCCTGATAATAATTCAAATACCCGTCTATATCCTTTGAAAAGATTTTCTTCCCACGTCAGGACGTCACACGGATGATTTAAATTGATTGACGTCGTAAAATATAGGTTATTCGGGTTACTTGGCCAAACGTAACCATTTTTGAACAGAAATGTTAGCAATCTTCCCATTTATTTAGTTACTAGCATACTGTATCTCTGGCAAAGACAGAATGAATTTTGTTGCGCGCCGCTGAATTCTTTCGACGTCAAGAATAAGATTAACATCAATTTGAATATAATCGGGTTTTCCCTTTGGTATTTTTGACAATATTAATTGGGTCATAGTATATATTTTTCTTATTTCATACATACTAAGTGATTCTGTTTGAGTCAACCAGTGTAAAAACATGGTTCTTTGTTTGTATCAGAAATCGAACGAGCGAGCGCAGCAAGCGAGTGAGATTTTTGCTACGACACCAACTCGAAGATCCCGTACTCGCGGCCTGCCTATGAAGTAATCTCTATATATTTTATTGGCTTATACCTACCAGGATGCATTTTTCACATATTTGCAGATATTTTCAACTACTCTCGTTTCCCCAGGAGAACTACAAATCAAATTGTCAAAGTTTGAATGGGTTTGAATTGCCGGGTAAGCGGCTCAGAATAACGTATCATCACCTTAATAAGTCTAACCTGGCATTAATAAGCAGGGATACAAACAATATAACTTGGTTAAAAAGTTTCTATCAATACTGCTGACCCAGGATAAAGTCGTTTTTAAGGGTCAGTTAGGTGCAATTTTTATCAGTCATGGATATCTAGGTACTATTTACGTGGAAATGGAATTTCTGCTGGTCTTAATGTCAGTGCAAAAGTATAATACTAGGCCTGCGAAATAATTTTGAGTTTTGGAGTTAGTCTTCGGTTATCAATATTCTTTCTCTTAAAAACCAGCAACGATATTGCAAAATCATTATGATAATGATATCAGCTGCCATATATATTTTTCACTCTGCAGCTGTAATTCTTTAGCAGTTGCCAATATGAGGGTCATCCTCATTACATCTGACAAAAAGATTGTGTAAAGAAGAACTTAAAGGCCCATGTTCACCCTAGATGCATTGCGCGCCCCGTACTCATGAAAAAAACATTTCGCGTAGTTGAAAATCGCTGCCTTCAGTGTGTATAGTCAATCCTTGTTAATCTTTCACAGTTCGCAAAATTTGGTTTAAAAGAAAGTCTAAACAGGTGCTTTTGGTATTTTTCTTTACATCTCTCTGGATATTTTGGTCTGGTATCGAGCCTTTTTGTTTCTGTGAGTGTTTGTTTCACTGCAGTACTTTCGAAGGCGGTGCCATCGAAACGTACGGTTGGAAGGCCGCATCCACTGGGGACGCCGAAGTACATTCGTCTCCGAGGATCCGTTTTTTTAATCTCTGTAGAGATGGGAAAGAAGCTCTTGGCTGAAAATTCCACAGACAGGGTGTTTGCTGAGTTCCTTCTAGATGGAATGTTAATGTTCAATTGTGAACAAAGGTCCCGTTGAAATCAGTTGAAAGCAATACAAGGGAGTCCATCTAACATGAACAATGCTTTATTTAATTTAACCTATGAAGCGAGTGATATCCTTAACGTAAACTGATCGTCTGTCGTATCGCTGTATAGTAGCGAGAACTATTATTAGCAAACCAGTCCTTAGCCAAACCTAAAGAAACTGTAACACAGCGATTACAGCGACAAGACTGTAAGCAGTGCTGATTCGACGCTTTGCAAACACAACTTCTCGCTTATTCTTTCGAGAACACATACCTAAGCCTCCTAAGAATTAATACACAATAATAGATTGAGGAATCAAAACATTTTACAGCCGAAAAGGGCTTCAGGAAAATCTAACCTGGTAATTAGACATTTCGTAATTTTATGACCTTCATTGCGTTCCTCGGACTCCACACAGCATCTATACGCATTCACTACCACTTTAAATTTTGAATTGCTCCGCTTCGGTGACATTTAACGAAGTCGGCGATATAGCTTCCTCCATTTGGAAAAGAATTAAATTTTTACTGGCCTCTTTGATACTGTCTCTTTTAAGCTTCTGTCAAGCTTGAAAAAAGCTAATCTCCCTCGCGATCGTTTTTAGTATGGTCACGCGACGCTCCTCAGAACTGGAAGCCAATCAAAACACTGCATTTGACAAAAGAATCATTTCAAAACAAAAACACAAGCGCCCAAAGCCGTTTGGGTGAACATGGGCCTTTAAATTGACCTGAAAGAATAAAAATAATTTTAGGCTAAGGATTCGTAGGTTCCTTCCTGAGCCACTAAGGCGAGAATAGAGCTCTCTTCGCTGGTGCTGTAACAATAAAATTGACATTTGTAAAATAAGTTTATCTTCATTTTATTTTTTGTTTTATTGTGAGAAACAACTCACAAATGAAAATCATTCTAGCATCACGTGCATGCAGTTAAAGGATTTCGAACATATTGAACTCTTAATTCATTTTTTCTTTTTTGTATTGAAAAACCTTGTCAATTTTAGTCAGCGCTGGACAGATGTATTGCACCGGTATATTGGTATATTTCTGTGAGGAATTTCTTCTTCTTCTTTCTTTCTTTCTTTTCTTATTTTTTTTTTTACTATTTCAAATAGCTTTAGCCCGCGAAATTAACGACTCACTTCAACCTCTTAAACATCTTGGCGGTATCCATATATGAATAAAGAATAACCGAGATTTGGACAATATCAAGTTGTTGTTTGTTTCCTCTGACATTATTAACCTGAGCAGTTTCTTTTTCCGTAAAATGCACTTTTATTATATATGGACTCTCCTCTCCTAAGAGAAATTCAATGAATGTCCTCAGTGCTATATCCAGGCATATAAATTATGATATAAATTTAATTCAGTCATGGCTGTCAGCAAAAATAATAATTTTTAATGTTAAGAAGACTAACTTCGTTAAAAACGAAATGCTGAAAGACTTTCAATAATGAAACGTTCTTACTCCCTGGCGAGGGATAGTGTTTTGGAGAATTACTGCACAATAATGCCAGGAAAGAGGGAAAATGCAGTTATAATATCTCAATTTTTCTCCTCAGGGTATACCAACATCCAGTGTCAAAGGCAATATTAACACCCCTAACATCAATGTTTCTCTAGATAGTCAGGGTCGCAGAATGAGAAATCAACATTGGGACATCTTGATGGACAATATAGGGTCAAGCCATTTCATTCTAATGCTCTAGTTCTGGTTCAGACTGAGCTAAGGTACGTACAGAAAAGCGTATCCGTGATGGAAAGAAGATTCGCAGTCAATAAACGGCGTTCGTATTATTGAGGTTAACTGTTGATATCCCTTTTTTTCTGTAATATTGCAATAGTTTGATCGGTGAGGGTCTAGCAATGAAAATAAATGGAATATAATTAAATGACGGGTTATTTAACATGGGATATATAACTATGATGCATCACGTTGACTACAGTAAAAACAAATTCAAATAATAACTAAACATAACATAATAGGGAGCTTAAGCAATGGCGTTTTTGATAGACGCATGTCAACCGGAAGTGAGGACTTATATCCCTATTAATATGTCTTGACGCTCTAAAAGGAAATGTAAAAGGTTCACTTCTGGTTGAAGTGGGTCGCTCAAAATCGCCATATCCCTAAATTTCCTTTTTTAAATGACAAGTCGACCTACTGAAATCATCCCCGAGTTAAGCATAAAATTTGTGAACTTACGTGAGTGGAAAACCTCAAAATACCTTAATCTACGCCTACCTTTTGGTAAGCTAACAAAGTAAAGGTGTTCATTTTTAACTTTTGGACCCCGCCACACTGGGTTAGGTCTTTTAGGTTAGGTTTTTTTTTAGACTTAAGATGAATCTATGCGAACATTATCGAGGAGAGATGTTTGGTTAGGTTTCGACGTTTGCTTCACGTTAACAGCAGTTCAGGCATTGTTTAGCGAGAAACCATATCAAGAACAACTGATCAAGGAAAATTCTTATTGTACAATTTCCGGCACACTTATCGGCCTTACGTATGTACCTATGGGCTTCAAGTGTTTGTTTTCAAAAATATTAAATTTAGCAAGTTATGCAGAAATAGATCTTAAATTTGGAAGGTGGTTTGGAAATATTTCTATATTACACATATATCGGGGTTGATGTTCACAATATGTTTTGAGTGCTTTCTTGTGAACTTAAGTCGCCGATAAAGTTTTAGAATATCAACAACAAGTGCTTTCCACCAAAGCTATAAAAGCACGATCCTTTGTTCTATCACCAGAAGGCGGGATAAGGTTAAATGATGAAGACTTTAATCCTGTTAGCCCTGGTTGGCTTTGCACTGGCCTTCAGCTTGGCTCTGCCATTAAACGAAAATGCAGACAAATCAAGCAACAATAAATTGAGTGAAGTTGCCAATGAATTCCAGGAGGAGCAACGTGAAGGGTAAGATTAAAAAAATTTTGCGAGAACTACATTTATAGGTTATTATAATACATGAATAAGTCGGTAACAAGGAGCCCGGGGGGTCACAAATTACTTAATTAACAGTTGTTTGAGGAAATTGATCGTTAACATCGATCATGAGTAATCTTTTGAAATTACTTTCTTTAAAGGCTGGGTTTGCATTATACATAATGATCACATATCTCATTTAAATAAGTCAGGAACATTTTAAGGTGGCTCGACTGGATTTTTTGGGGGGGGATACCTCCCAAGTTTAAGCATTGACCACGTTGCCATGAGCAAAGATAGGGAAAAAAGGTTACCACAACTGTATTATATAAAGATGACAATTTGTTATGATCTGGGTTTTATCGCAATCGGAGTCGCCATGGCAACGTAACGACGCCATTGCGTTTTTTATGTATCTTTGTGTTTCTCTGTACCAGGAGTTTTTTTGATAAATCGCTTAAGGGAGTATGTACCTGCCATAATTGCCTCAATCATTGCAAAGTTTGAACAAATTCTATGGGAGCGTTTTCGAAATATTTTGAAACGAAGTTTCAAGCATCGTAAAAACAGCGAAATAGCATGCTATCCACACAATTAGCTAATATTTTGAGAAAATGATAAGCTTTGGAAAAGCGGCTTCATCTCATTTTGGTTTGATTCCATTGAAAACTTCCTATCAAAAAAGAGGGGAATTGCTCTGGGCGATCGCGAGTAAGAAGAATTTTATTAACTTGCATTCAGCTGCTTTTGTTACAGCCTTTGCACGTAATTTGGTGCACGCCTACAAATTTCGCATTTTTCAAAAAACTGCTCGATAAATTTTTTTATAAATTTGATAATCCCAAGATCAATTGTCAATAAATATACCCTGCAAGTTTCAAGAACATTGAAAACTGGGAAGGCTTTCAAATAGGACCTCAAATATGACCAATTTTTCTTCCAGATTTTGTGTTTACATGCGAGCGTCCTCATTATTCACTGGCATTGTTTTCAAGTTTCATATGCACGTGCACATTTAGCAAAAAGTAGTAAATTTGCATGAAAAAGAACTCTCGATTACTTTCGGAAGAAATATCCCGAATATGCTAATAATTGGCTTGTGTCACAGATAACAGTGAGGGGTGAGACGGTGAACGGCACGGCTCATCTTGTAGGATGCAACACTTACTTATCTTACTCGGGTTATAACATACAAAGAGTTGCTGTGATGTTATAATATATCACTAATTTCTTTACCCGGTTATTAGCATATTCTGGAGATTTAACCGAGGGTCCTTTTTGATGCAAATTCTATCTTTTTGCTAATTTGCACGTGCATATGAAACTTGAAAACAATGCCAGTGAATAATGTGGACGCTCACTTGTAAACACAAAATCTGGAAGAAAAATTGGTTATATTTGAGGCCCTATTTAAAAGCCTTCCCAGTTTTCAATGTTCTTGAAACTTGCAGGGTATATTTACTGACAATTGATCTGGGGATTTTCAAATTTATAAAAAAATTTATCGAGCAGTTTTTTGAAAAATGCGAAATTTGTAGGTATGGACCAAATTACTTGCAAAAACTGTAACAAAAGCAGCTGAATGCAAGTTAATAAAACTCTTCTTACTCACGATCGCCCAGAGCAATTCCCCTCTTTTTTTGTAGGAGGTTTTCAATGGAATCAGACTACTATGAGATGAAGCCGCATTTCCAAAGCTTACCATTTTCTAAAAAAATTAGCTAATTGTGTGGATAGCATGCTATTTCACTGTTTTTATGATGCTTAAAACTTCGTTTCAAAATATTTCGAAAACGCTCCCATAGAATTTGTTCAAACTTTGCCATAATTGAGGCAATTATGGCAGGTACATACTCCCTTAAGCGATTTTCTAAAAAACTTCCTGGTACAGAGAAACACAAAGACAAATAAAAAACATAATGGCGTCGTTACGTTGCCATGGCGACTCCGATTGCAATAAAACACAGACCATAAGAAATTTTCATCTTTATATAATACAATTATGGTAATCTTTTTTCCATATCTTTACTCATGGCGACGTTATTAATGCTCAAACTTGGGAGGTATCCCCCCTAAAAAATCCAGTCGAGCCTCCTTAAATTCTTACTTATTCACAATCAAATTGATACATTGCGGTAACAGACAGTCGTATGCTTGAATGTAGGCATAAATAATGAAATAAATACAAAAATAGTTTTTAATTAGTGATGGACACATTTTGGTTTTAGTGATGGCGAATTAACAGACATTGCAGATGAAGACGACGATGAAGATTTAGAAGATGAAGATGAAAACCCGTATGAAGATATAAATGATGAAGACGGAGATATTGAAGAAGATAAAGACCTTGAAGAAGATACAGACGATGAAAACGACGGTAGTGAAGACGACGAAGATGAACAAGAGGAAGTCGAAAATGCTGATGATGAAGTGCAAGGAGAAGATAGAGTTGGTGAAGTTACGGAGAAAGAAGACGAAGATGAAAACTCTTCACTCAGTGAAGCAAACGATTTTTCAGATCCTGCCCCTTTTCGTCGCTTAAGACGAATTGGTCGGCGAATAATTCGTCGTTTTCGGCGTAGACGTGGTGGCCGTCGCGGAGGTAGAGGCCGCCGACGTGGTGGTCGTCGAGGACGTAGAGGTGGTCGACGAGGTCGTCGTCGAGGACGCAGAGGTGGTCGACGAGGTCGTCGTCGAGGACGTAGAGGTAGTCGTCGAGGTCGACGTCGTCGTCGAGGACGTAGAGGTGGTAAGTAAACAAATAACTTAAGAATTTACTTAAGTTGTCTTGCAATGAATATAATGCTATTTATGCTCAACTATCTTGTAACTGCCTCTAAATAAACTGTTAATACCACAGAACACGTCCTCTCTCTACCTTTGCACTTACTCCCCATGCGCCCGTCAAAGGTACAAACTTCATGTTCTAAAGCCATCACTTATAGTGGCTGGGGAATCATGACCGTTTCTAATTTGCATTTGAAATAGAAAAATAAGCGACTCTCACTGGTAGTAAATTTGAAACTTCTCTGGTGGCGGGTTAATGGTATATGATTTATTAATATTAAATAAAGTTTCGGTCATTTCCAGTCTATGAATGGTAAAATTTATGTTGTAAAGATTTTTATAATGTGTGGTAAAACTGATCGAGCACCGATGTTTTGTTTTCGTTTGATTGTTGTTGTTTTTTTTCTGACTTGAACAATTATTTTCATGAGGTTGAGTATGATGTCAATTAAGCGGATAAAATCCTTTGCGTTCTATTTTATTCTTCATAAACCAGGAAAGTCGAATTCGGTAAATAGATATTATATTGAAAACCTTAAAGTTCTCAACGCCTTTTTGTAGAATTTATTTTAAATGAATCTTGAAACAGACCATGTACATGTACCACTAATATATTGTATACTATTTACTTTATTTTCTTTTTTACATGGAAATTAACTCATTCATCTATTTTTTTCTTTCCTTTTTGCAGATTCCCCCCAAATGCTCGTTTGATGGAGACCGAAAGGAATTTGAAGAAGAAAAATTAGTGCAACAAAGCGAACAGTAGAACAGCCTAATGTATCTCTTAATAGTATCTTTTTGGGGTTTAATCTCTTGTAAACTTTGCTGCTTTAAGTTTCTCTTGAATGAAATAAAAGATTTTAGGACATTGAGGCAGTTTTTTGGTGTTTTTCTTTTTTTTTTTTCGTTTTTTTTTTTTTTTTTTTTACATCATGGCATAATCACATGTATGTACCGGTGTACATGTAGAATGTATTCCTTCATTCACTGTGTAAGCAGACAGATTTGGATCTAGATTGTTTCCTCGTTAAATAGTCGCCTCGGTTTACTTGGCTGTTTTCTTTGTAAACACAGTTCCAAAACTTATTAATATTCAGTACGCATTCTGTCCAATAGACTTCACGAATTTAATCACGTGTAAGGACATTTATACCAAGTAAAAATCAACAAGCTGAAAAGCCAGGGGAGGGCTTTGAATTCAGTCTCAGGGAAATACGGGGTTGAATGACTGCAACAATGGAAGGCTTATTAATTGAAACTATTCGCCTAGACGTTTCGTGTCGTATTGTTACTGATGCAAACAGGCTTCTTGGCCTACGTTTATTATCAGAGCGAAGAGGTTTTCCGGTTCTTCATATTTCTTTACGCATTTTAAAGCAGGCCGGGCGGAAAGGGGAAGAGCTAAAAACGACCAGTTAGGGTTAGGAATGGTTGCTTTTGAAAATACTAATTTTAGCGGGGAAAGGGCATAAACTATAAGGCATTAATCTCTATGGTAATCCGAGGACTTCTCGCATTATGTGCGGCACATTTGGGAGCAGTGTGTGGGGAATAACTATCATTGCTGCCCTCACAGGGCAGCCTCCTTTTTCTGTCCTGGGATCTCGACCTACAGGTTGGTTGGTTTGTTTTGCAATTTGTTACCAGTCTCCAGGCCCTGCAGCGTGGCACACTATGAAGCAATGTAAGCCTAAACTTTGTGAGTACTAAGAAAGTCTATGGTGTTTCCTTCTGAACACATTCTGTAAAAGGAAAATATAATGAATTTGCTATGGAGTTTCTTAGTAGTCGCAGAGATGAATCTGCACTGAACCTCGTTGTTTCACATTCGTTGTTTTGATTTACGGAGTTGAAGTCGAAAGTCCGTCGCGAATGCAAAGGTAACTTCTTACAACGGTGTAACGGTAAGTTACTCATTTGTTTTAGCGAGGAATCGAAGAAGAAGACAGTCTCCTTTACGCGTCTCGCAGCGCTGGTTCCATGAGCAACAACCAGTTATTAGCTGTGGATCGTTGTAAATCACGAAAAGAACCGAGAAATCTTGTCACATGGAGACAATAATTTGTTCCAAAGCGCACTCCCACAATCAAACGCAGAGTACTCCCAATGTATTAAGAGCGGCTTTCCGTAAATATCGACCAAGGGTCGGCACAAGTTCAAAATTTGATTTCTCTCATTTTTGGCTCATTGATAACCCTTAATGAGTAATGAAACATGCTGTAGTTCGTTTTCCCAAATAACGTGTTCTTTTGTTAAAATTCGAGAAAACTCATTTTGCCTGTTCGGAGATCAAAATCCACTTCCGGTAAAGCGAAATTTTACACAAATTTCATTGACTCGTACGTCAAACCACAACGATTTGGCAGCCTTTGAAGAACACGAATAGTTTTTATGACCCTTTCTTTCTTATAAGGCGATAAATGTTTGAAAGCTGTAAAAACTTTGTGGCCAAAAAGGTATTGTTAAAAATAGGCCCTATTGACAATTTCTACTGTTCAAAATTATAGGGATAAAATAATGCAAATTTCTACAATGCGCTATAACTTAGAATTTCGCAAATTGACTTTCTACGGCTTGACTAGGCCCTAATCTATCAGAAAATCGAAACAAATCTCTGGGCAAATGATTTTCAGTAGCCCGCAAGACCTCGAGTTCAACCCTAATTTTGCGAAAAATCGCGACATTCCAGTGGTTAAAAATAGCGTTACACGACCCGTCACGCCAGTGTTACGAAAGATACGCTTTAAACAGCAATTTACTTAAAGGCAGATTAAAAGCCAGTTCGAAATCTTTCAGTAAACCTATTATTCTCATTGACTGCAGCATTTTCTTCATGCCAATAGAACAAATAGCGTCCCAGGGATAGCGTCAGACACTTCCTGTTCCGTTTGAGACTGGCGGTTTTCCTCAAAAAAATTGTAGATAAACAGAAAAAAAAACTAATAAATGTTTACTGAATGAATTTTTGCACTGCGGGATATTTACGAATGAAATCATGGCCGAACAATGCCATTTGGTTTATAAAACTAATTTCCTTGAAGAAATTAAATATTTTCGACTAGGGACCGGTCATTATGAGAGAAAATAGATCATTCTCTCTTGGTATTGGTGCAATAGTTCTTTTCGAAGTTTTTACCCTTGTAGGCTCTCAAAACTGAAATAAAGCTACCTGGATGCCAAAGACGAGCCTATATACTTGTATGACAACGTGTATGAATCATGAAGCTACTACATGACTCTATATATGGCCCATTCTGAAACAAACTAAGAGAACACTTTGTGCTTTGCCAGACTTACCATTAACTCAATTTCGGGTTGTTTTCAACGTTTCATTGGAGAATTCTTGAAACAAACGGAACGTCTGAAAAGGCATTCGGCTATTTTCCTGGTTGGAAAATTCTAGGCGGAAATTGTTTCATGTCTTCAAACCTTTTTTGAATATTAGTGTCAGGCTTTCGCGGCCGTTTTTCGTTAAACGAAACTCACTTAGGCAAATGGTAAACGCGATTACCGAACGGAATCAAAATTCATCAGTCCTGAATTTTGTTCACCATTTGCCCAAACCATGAAGCGACCGGTTACCTATGTAAATAGTAGAAAAGCCTTGTATCTAAAAGCCTGCGATACAGCTTTCTCTCATCGCTATCTGCCGCTAGGGACATTTCGTCAAAGAGCGGTGAGAGGCGGGTGTATTACAGAGCGTCATATGTCTTTGAAAGTAACTTGAGAGGCCTTGTTAAGTGCATAGTAGATCCTAGCAATGACAGACCGTTGCAATATCTCTAATTACTTTTTAAGAGACACCAACAGAAAACTAGCTTTTCCTCTACCCCAGACAAATGTTAAGAAAAATAGCTTTTTCTGGAGCAGTTCTTTGGAATAGCCTTCCCACATATTGAGCAGCGGCAGGCGAGGTCTCCTGGGGGTTTGAGCGCTGGCTGCAAACAATTCTTCCAGAGATCTACACGGTACTTACGTAAAGCAGACTAAGGCTCTCAGTCTAATTCGGTTTTGTGACAAAGACAAAGGTAAGGTTTTGGAGGCCTTGATTCTTAAACAGGTTATACAATTCCAAGAGTCCTGAACATGGTTTTTTTAGTAGACGAAAGGCCTTAAACAGGGGGTAGACGTTGGCAGTGCGCCGTCTACGAGTGCATGCGCTACCAACAAACTTTTAAAAAACCTAATCAGTGAATCTTGTTTTCATTTTTCATTTACTTAATTCTATCAAAAATAAAAGTGGACTAGAAGGGTAATCGAAAATGGTGGTTTGTTTCACAAAACAGGGCAATGAAATGACTGGCTTTTGTCTTAAATAGAGTCAGTGTTTGAAGGCCTCACCGGCATAACCACTACCCAAACTTTCAATAAGTGCCCTCCAAGGGGCTTATCCGTAATATACATATATAGCATGGGGAAAGACATTCTAGATGGTACCATGGGCGTCTAAGTTTCATGGACTAAGGCTACGGAGGATGAGAAAAGTCCTCCAGTCTGTCTTTCCTTTTTAGTGTCCTCATTCGTTTGTTAGAAGATTCTTCTTAGTTTTAGTATTGTACTTTTTTTTGTTTCCCTGTTTTTATTATTTTTTTTGCCGGAAAAGACGATCTTCTCTTTCCAAGCGCTGTTGAAAGGAACTTTCACGGGGGCATAGCCACCTCGTAGCTACCTGTACGCACGGTACGAACGTGCGCACCTGACAAAGTCGAGGGTGATAAAATAAAATAACATACGAAAGCGAATAATGAAAAAAAGGAAGGGATAACGATAGGTAAAATAATATATAGATTTAGCCAGGGCTAAAAGCGAAGCTCCTGTTAACTCGAATTTATGATTTAAAATCAAACAATAAACTTGTATTCCACAATTCAGTTAACTTTACAACACATTCATGTGACTTTTGAGGGAAAGGTTAAGTGATTTTAGAGAACAGTAATTTGCAAACAGTCCAAGCTAAGAGTGAACTTAACCTTAAATCGAGTTGATAGCCTTATATCTACACCCAAAAAATAGCAATCATCTTCGATCACATTTAAGAGCGCGGGCTCTTGATCACAGTAGATTAGGCCTGGAAAACAAATCAGGCGGAATTTTTTGTGTTCGACAAGTTTACTTTACAAAATCTTGCCAACAAGTCTGGGAACGTCTAAACCAACCTTTTACACTTTTTATACATCACGTCTGAGGTGAAACAGTACCATGACGCGCTGTTTTTATCATACAGACATCGGACAGAATGCAGTATTTCACAATTTTGCAATACAAATTGCACTCATTCATGATCATTCAGTATTCAGGAAGATCGAAGGACGTGTGAGCTTTTAGCGAAACCGTTAAAAAAATTTCCAAAATCACCTATACGGCTAGCCGGTTCTCACTTTTGACAAGCGCCAAAGTCGACTGTTTAAATCATGATTAATAGAGTTATACGCTTCAACATAACAAAGAATTTATTCTGTTTATTTTTTATTTAATGGTTTTATAACGATGTGTACAGTATGTGGTCCTTGGTCCGCGTGTAAAAGTCATTAACTTGAATATCTTACCCGAATCTTCACGCAACGAGCTGAAATACTCCCTGAAGATAGCTTTTATGTTCCTGTCGATAATCCTGAAGTTTCAAGTTCCAGACATGAATATTTTGCTTGGAATTCGCAAAAAGGCGATCGTTTTCAATCAGGGCGGATAACGGCTGGGCGGTGAAACGAGCGCGTCCGAGCAAAAAGGTGTGATGCAGTAGACTGGAACTCTGCTTACAAATTTAACTTACAAATATCACTTGTTTTCGCTTGTTTGCGACTTCGGTCAGGGCTTGCAATGTGGTTTGTCCATTAGACACTGCCGCTGTTACTGAATTATGGCGGCTTGATTTGTTTTCTTGCACTTCTTCCTCGTTCCTTTGTGCTGGTACGCTGTCTTGTTGCTACTTTTTGCGGGAGGTTAAGTCAGGAGTAGACAAACATCTCTTTCAAACGGTTTCTCTTATTACTTCTATGACTCTTCCACTGAATATTTTCGTTCTACTACTCGCCAATGTCGGTGTTATTCCAAAACAAAAACAACTAAGTACTGTCGAAAACACGAGGAAAATCTCATCCATGGCAAAACTAAAAGACAACAGATTGTGTTTCAGATGACTTGTATTTTATAAATGCGTACAGCTCGTGCAAGGTGAAAATTATGCAAATTTCAATCACTATCATCCTTCTTTTTAATGTTGAAAAAAAACATCTCATACGTCTTTCTGTTTCTTCGAAACTTCAAAATTAGTTTCCCCTCAGTTTTTACTGTTTACCTGTTTTGTTTTAGAGAGACAAACGGAGAAAAAACCTTAAAAGTAACTTCAATAAATTTCGTTTACATGCGGTTGCCGAATTTGCGACGCATTGCGAAAATCACCATGGCGCTTTGCACCCGGGAAGCAAAGTTTGAAGCAGCACAACGCCACTATATCAAAATATATCAATCTAATTTTTTGTTATGTTATACAAAATGTATCCCCCTTTAACATATGTAAAAATTTAGGCTAAGAAGTGTTAAGCTTTTCCAAACGAAACGGCGAAAGACGATTAGGTGATATTTAGTGGAAGGAGGAGGTATTCAACACTTTCAAATTAAACTCAAATTTTGGCATTATACGACCAACAAGTTTGACTTATAGGCATACAGACACAAACATATGGAACTGCTTATTGATATTGTTACGAAACGAATTTATCTATTTAACATTGTAGCCCTGTTTTCGATGGTCCTTGGTAAGCAGCACGATAAAAACGTAAAAATGTTATAGTTTCCACACGAAAACGTGATTTTCACAGTATTTCTTGTTTTTTTTTTTCTTGATGCAATTAAGCAAAAGTTTTTCTCGGAAGATGTTGTGAGCGTAAAATAATCTGGTTTTCTTTCAAAGACTTCAGACAACAGTCTCCTCTAGTCTCCCACACGAGCGTCGACAAGCGGTTTTTAGCGCGGTCGAAAATAATTACCAAAACCTTTGTATGCACTCGAGGTATTAAAAAGGAGAACTTGTAGACATGTATAGGGGCGACTTTCAAAACATTCTTCGAGAACAAAGGCCGTCGCTTTTTACTTTGGAAAGTATTATTTAACCAAGGTCATAGGACGCGGACCAAGGACCGCTAAGCGAAATTTGGTGATATTTTTTCAAGAGTCGCTAAAACAAAAAAAAATAGCGTCTACAGCAATATGCTTCCAACAGCAGAAATAAGTTGATCTGAAAACCTGTTCTGCAAAAAGACAAGTCTTCCCGTTGCGTTTTAGTTATTCGCAGGCTAAGTAAACATGACCACGTAATTTACGGTGCCGCAAAAATCCAAACTTCAAGAAAGACAAATTAACCTACCTGTCAACAAACTTTAATTTCGCGTCTTCGCCCGCAGCAAGAAGGCTGAAACTTAGTCATATGAAAGAATGCTAATCAGTAAATCACGATAGCTTTCATAATTCAACGTATTTTTTTTCTTGACGAAATATTTTATCATTTTCGGAAAAGACGCGGACCAAGGACCGTAATCTTCAAAAGCGTTTAATACGCGCGGCATTTTAATTTGACTACTCCTGCATGCAAGCGATGTTCATGAGCGACTGAAAACAAACGGCACAGCGATAAAAATTGCAAGAGACTACCAACAATCAATAAAAGGACAATAATTTGGTGAAACATATACAGAGACAACAATTTTCATTCATGAAGACAAGTATTGAAGTGTCTCTCTCTCTAAAGTGAAAATTCTTGTTTATGTTTTTTATTTTGTAAACCGACTTCCCGTGTTTGCTTTTTCAAAGATGAACTCGACGCAAGAAAATGGCTCAAAGCTTTCTTTTACAGCCAGAATTATAACGAAATATTTTTTGGAACGTTTTCTTTTTATTCGCGATAAGAAAATGACTTAAGGCTTTTTACAGTTTTATAAGCTTATAATCAAACCTGATACTCGGTCAGATCATTGTCTTCTTACAATTTAAAACGTGCATCAAGTAAATAGCCGCATAAACTACGCTCGACTTCATTAAATTAGATATAAAAAACAAACGTCAAATACAATAATTACTCAGGCTTACCATTCGAGATGCACTGAAAACTATCAAGTAAGGCCAGAATCGCTTCAGACTTTTCAACCCTCTCACGCATCAAGCAAGGTGAAAAACGAAAACGATGCCATCTGAAATCGGCTTTCCAACTTTAACAAGCGATGTATTTCTCAACCAAAAACCCAATAAACAAACTAGCCATGAATAACAGAAGACTCTTGAAAGCAGCTGAATTCCATTTTGTACATTCAGTGGACAAAGACAGAAACATTACAAGTAGACACAAAACACTGTCAGCTTCAACGGTCAAAGTAAACAGGTTTCAAGATGCTGCATAAATTTTCCGCATGAACTCACCTGTCAAATTTTGACCAATCAGAGCATAAAAATAAAATGTAGAGCGTGACCAACGCGTGACCTTGATGAGAAAAGTCAAAAGCAACTGGCATGTCTTCACTGCCTGTAAAAACTTGCTGAATTTTAGCTTCCGAGGTCAGTTTGAAATCAAAATTTTAATTTGCGGCACATAAAAAACACAACATATTTTATATGGATTTAAAAAAATGAAACTTGAGCCTGCGATCATTTGAAAACTAGCAACTTGTCAGCGGATAACTTAAAAAAGATACTCGACCTCGATGGGTCGACACTTGAGCCCGCGATACGGACAGGTGATACTGGTCAGCGGATACCCTGTTTTGACAGCTGTCAATTGATCACAACATTGATGTGCAATATATGTGTGCAATATCAGTCTTCCTGTGCTCCCAAACTAGGTAGAAAGTGTGAGGATTGAACACTGGTTGCCCTGTGGTGCGGACGGACGGCGGGCGGGCGGGCGGGAGGGCGGTCGGTGTACGGTCACGTGATTACCAAATTTTCTGGGATGGGTAGATCACATTAGCTATGGGGCTACGTCCACGCGCGCGCTTCGCGCGCGCGAGGAGCTCCGCTATGATTATTTTACGTTCACAGTTTGGTTCAATTCATTCAACAATGGACTATTTAATTTTCAGTTTTACTCCCCAATGTCAGCTTTCAGAAAAGAGACGCCTGATTTATTGGATTCAAAGATATGTTTAGCTTTAAGTTACGAAAAGCGATTGACGTGCTTGAGTCAATGAATCCAAAAAGACGATAAAGATTTTTTCAGTTTACTTAGTTAGGTCATTTCATATACAGTAAAAAACGCTTCGGCTTACAGTAATCTCACCTTTTGAGACATTGGACATGGGGGTGGGGGTGTTGGAATAAGGGCATTTGGAGAATTGTGCGTACCTCGGAAAAAATCCTGGCTACGCCCCTGTTTTAGTATTTTAACCTGTCATCTGCAGTTCAGTATTACAGCTAGAGTTTCCATGACACTAAAACGTTAATCAGTGCAAAGTCTTTCAGACCACAAAACAGCCCGTACTTTTTGCGGAAGCCAAGAACTCGGAATAGGCGAACGAATGGACTGGAGCAAAACAAAATGGTCGTTCCCTCTTGACTAGAGCAGAGGGGTTGGCAGGGGGGGGGGGGTGGGAAGAGGGGGAAGAGTGAGTGAGACTGGGGAGAGAAGCGAAAATACGTCTAAAAAATACGATAGATACTCACAAAAAAAAAAAATAAGAGAAAGAAAACCAAATGACGGTTTCGCAGTCTAAAAGCAGTTAAAAATTAATACTACCAAATCCGTTCCTGCTGATCAATAACAAAGGGCCAAAAGTGCTCGACGCTCAAGTTGAATATATACCAGAAAAAGGTAGAAATAAAGGAATGCACGTAGTTAACCTGTAACAGGTACTCAGATAGTTGGGAAATCGCAAAGAAAAGTGAGCTACCTAGAAAAGATGGCGAAGGGTGGAGTTAGGAAGAGAGGGCGAAAGATCCTCCTACTCTCCCTCTTGCTCTCTTCCACGTTTGTTTTCCTCCGTTCCTCATTTCGCGCCATTGTCCACTACGCCTGGAACAGGCTAGTTCATAGTGGGTCAGAGAGGTTTTTCGGCAATGCCGATGCAAGGGATCCATAGATGTCTATTTCGGAGCGTTTGACATTTTAAAAGCTCATACTTACGCTGCAACCATTCCTGCTTTAGCATTTGTAAAACGCCACTTTTTTTCTATTTTCCGTTTTGCTGTAGAGGAAAGTTTTTGGCGATTTGTTCTTGATGATGGTGTTTCACGGTCGATCGAAAAGAATTAAAATATTTTCTGAAACGTTGGTTACAAAGTACCTTTATAATCTGATAGTAATACATCGAAACGTACATGCATACTTATACATAATTATTTGAAAGAGAAAATTCGCAAGGAAAAGGAAAGTGTTCTAATCAGTTTTTATTGGTTGTTCCCGTCTTAAATTTAACGTATTTATGCCTTTTGACGGATGCTTAAATTAATAAAACACACCACTGTACTTGTTTAAATTCTGTTTTCGCTGGGCTCGGTCATCAACGTCTTAACGTCGCTCAAAAAAGCCGACTTTGGGACAATTCTATACTATATCGTATCCAAACAAAATGACTCTTCTAAATAAGATAAGTGTATTGAAAGATGTAATATAGATTGTATGCTGGAATTTGGCATGTGATCAACGTTGAATAGAGTGTTGAAAGTGTATCTGCCGTTAACACCGCTGGCGTGACGGGCCTTGTAACGCTATTTTTAACCACTGGAATGTCGCGATTTTTCGCAAAATTAGGGTTGAACTCGAGGTCTTGCGGGTTACTTAAAATCGTTTGCCCAGAGATTTGTTTCGATTTTCTGATAGATTAGAGCCTAGTCAAGCCGTAGAAAGTCAATTTGCGAAATTCTAAGCTATAGCACTTTAAAAAAATTTGCATTATCTTATCCCTATAATTTAGAACAGTAGAAATTGTCAATAGGGCCTATTTTTAACAATACCTTTTTGGCCACCAAATTATTACAGCTTTCACAAATTTATCGTCTTATAAGAAAGAAAGGGTCATAAAAACTATTCGTGTTCTTCAAAGGCTGCCAAAATCGTTGTGGTTTGACGTACGAGTCAATGAAATTTGTGTAAAATTTCGCTTTACCGGAAGTGGATTTTGAGCTCCGAACAGGCAAAATGAGTTTTCTCGAATTTTAACAAAAAAACACGTTATTTGGGAAAACTAAGTACAGCATGTTTCATTACTCATTAAAGGTTATCGATGAGCCAAAAATGAGCGAAATTCGAGTTTTGAACTTGCGACACAAAAAGTCGATTTTGGTCGATTAATTTACAGAAAGTCGCTCTTAATTACTTTTTCTAATAAATTGACGGTTTACTTGCCTGACGAGGCGAAGTAATTCATCAAAGGGGCGAACTTCATGTTTAACCCACAACAGAGTAAGGAACCTAGTAAAGGAATAGATTATTTACTGCCCTTCCAAGTCCTTCATCTTTCTATATATATACAGGGCAGCACTTCACTCAAACCCCTTGTTATAGAAGCTCTATTTTATTATATAGTTGTTATAAGAAATAACTCTTCATTTCATTTCAAGTTTCATTGTAAGAAGAAACCACAGTATTACATAAATGGAATAGATATTAAATACGTCATAAATTCCAAATACCTTGTTTGAAAAATGTAACAGCTTTATAGCGGTTCAATGCTCTAAACGAACAAACAGTAAAAGCAAACAAAATGTTACCTCTAAATATTAAAGAAAAAAATAACTTTCTTCACAAAACCAATTTACATCGATCTGGTTTGGTCGTTTGATTGTTTGTATAATTCAACTATATTGCTGAAAAAATCCTCAGGCTGCTTTTCAAAGTCCATGTCAGGAGCCCATACTTCCGTAATTTTAACTTGCCAAATGAAGGTATTTTCACGAGCCAAATTATTTTTAGCGTTATGAAGTTTGGCGTATACTTACCGTGAAATTGAGCCTCCAATAAAAGGAATATAGTATTATGCATGGTTTTTGAGTGACTCTTAACTTTTCTACCTTATGTTTGTAACTTATAAGCTGATTGAACGAGAAAGAATATTGCAAAAAACATTTTTATTTATAATTTATAATATTTTCCCTTTGAATCAGTTCTCAAGGTCGCTATATTCTATGGAAGTCGAGTCATTCTCATCATAATTAACTCAACTTTGCAAAGTGCAATATAATGATTTGTAAGATAAAATACCTTTACCGCCTTTTCAGTGATTTGTAGAAGAGGCAATCCGAAAATAACTTGCCACTCTTCAATAAATTCACGAGTGAGATGTCTCAACAACAGAGACTACTTTCATGGACACAAAAGTGTGCAAAGAACCTTAGTTTCAACAATAAATTTATCCAAGACGTGCAAACGCATTACGTTTAGTTCTTTCAATTTTATCTCGCTTCAATATTTCATTGCATGGGGAAGCAAGGATGGCGCAATGTTGATAGCACTCCCTTTCCACCAATGTGGGTTGAGTTTGTTGTTGGTTCTCTCCTTTGCTCCGGGAGGCTATTCTCCGGGTACTCCTCTCCTCAAAAGCCAACATTTACAAATCCCAATTCCACCAGGAATGGTGAAAAAAGAACCACTATGTGGATGCGTTACCTTAAAATCATTATTCATTCATTTATTTATTTATGTTTGTTCTATTTATATTTCTGTAAGGAATGTTTTTTTTTTTCGGAAGGAAGGGTACACTTCAACCTCTTGAACTTCTAGAAATATGGTTCTGTTTACACAATATCATTTAGTGTAACTTGAGAATAATTGGGTTTTGCGATATAGTATTTTCGACGATATTGTTATCATTATTATTATTAGTCTCTTACAGAGACTTGACTCCTAAGCAGATCAATAAGAAGCATGAAAACGAGAAGAAGAGGCAGTATGCGGAAAGAGTAATGGAGGTCGAACAGAGAACTTTCACTCCCCTAGTTTTCATGACCACAGGCGGTCAATGACAGATGAGTGTGTTAAGTACCACAGCAGACTTAGGGAGCTGATCGCAAATAAGAAGGGAGAAAGTTACTCAAGCGCAATTCATTGGATAAGAGCTAAAGTGTCTATTGCCATTGTACGCTCTGCGATACTATACTTGAGAGGCTCAAGATCCAGAAGACAACAGCTAGATCAGACTTCGTTGATTCAGATTTACAGATCGAAAACATTCGAGCCTGCCGGGATTATTAAAAATTATTATTATTATTTAAGGAAAATTTTAAAGGAACTGTTTAATTCTAGTTACCATTATTTTTAACCGAAATGATTTTTTTTAAAATTAAATGAACTGTTTTAATCAGAAAATGATTCTTTTGAATCGAAATGAACAGGAGCCTATGAAAAGATTTGTAATTAGTGCTTTGACCGAATACTTTCTTTTCTTCAGCGAAATTAATGGTAGAAAGGTTTTAATAGTTAGCTTTGTTGTCAATAAAAGGTTATTTTTATTTAAAATTAATATTGTTGTTTTTATTATTATTATTATTATTATTATTATAATTATCATTATTATTAGTATTGATATTAGGACATTGAGCAGAACAGACACGTTTTGTGCATGTCCTCGGTTTAAACGTCCTTTTGTGCTTGGATTGAAAATTTTTTCCGGTCATAACTCAATTCAGGGTGACCTTATAGCCGTAGACATCGAGGATTTTTCGCAAAATCCTAGCAGTTTTATCGCAGCTTTCTGTTGAAATTCAGTCCCATTTTCTCTTCAATACAGGCATCATCAGGGACTTGCATTGTCACTTAACACTGTTCTTGCCTCCTATCTAAAAACACTCTTACTGTTATTATTATCATTATTGGTATCATCACTGTAATGTGCCTCCGATGTCCTCTTCTTATCCTAATAATAATTCAAATACCCGTCTATATCCTTTGAAAAGATTTTCCTCCCACGTCAGGACGTCACACGGATGATTTAAATTGATTGACGTCATAAAATATGGGTTATTCGGGTTACTTGGCCAAACGTAACCATTTTTGAACAGAAATGTTAGCAATCTTTACATTTATTTAGTTACTAGCATACTGTATGAATTTTGATGCACGCCGCTGAATTCTTTCGACGTCAAGAATAAGATTAACATCAATTTGAATATAATTGGGTTTTGCCTTTGGTAATTTTGACAATATTAATTGGGTCATTGTATATTTTTTTATTTCATACATACTAAGTGATTCTGTTTGAGTCAAACTGCGTGAAAACATGGTTCGTTGTTTGTATCAGAAATCGAACGAGCTAGCGCAGCGAGCGAATGAGATTTATTGCTACAACTTACACCAACTCGAAGATCCCGTACTCGCGGCCTGCCTATGAAGTTATCTCTACATATTTTATTGGCTTATACCTACCAGGATGCATTTTTCACATATTTGCAGATATTTTCAACTACTCTCGTTTCCCCAGGAGAACTACAAATCAAATTGTCAAAGTTTGAATGGGTTCGAATTGCCGGGTAAGTGGTTTAGAATAACGTATTATCCCCTTAATAAGTCTAACCTGGCATTAATAAGCAGGGATACAAACAGTATAACTCGGTTAAAAAGTTTCGATCAATACTGCTGACCCAGGATAAAGTCGTTTTTAAGGGTTAGTTAGGTGCAATTTGTATCAGAGTCATGGATATCTAGGTACTTTATTCGTGGAAATTGAATTTCTGCTAGTCTTAATGTCAGTATGCAAAAGTATAATACTAGGCCTGTGAAATAATTTTGAGTTTTGGAGTTAGTCTTCGGTTATTAATATTCTTTCTCTTAAAAACAGCAACGATATTGCAAAATCATCATGATAATGATATCAGCTGCCATATATTTTTCACTCTGCAGCTGTAAATCTTTAGCAGTTGCCAATATGAGGGTCATCCTCATTATATCTGAAAAAAAAAATTGTGTAAAGTAGAAGTTAAAGGCCCATGTTCACCCTAGATGCATTGCGCGCCCCGTATTCAAGAAAAAAACATTTCGCGTGGTTGAAAATCGCTGCCTTCAGGGTGTATAGTCAATCCTTGTTAATCTTCCACAGTTCGCAAAATTTGGTTTAAAAGAAAGTCTAAACAGGTGCTTTTGGTATTTTTCTTGACATCTCTCTGGATATTTTGGTCTGGTATCTAGCCTTTTTGTTTCTGTGAGTGTTTGTTTCACTGCAGTACTTTCGAAGGCGGCGCCATCGAAACGTACGGTTGGAAGGCCGCTTCGACTGACGTCGCCGAAGTACATTCGTCTCCGAGGATCCGTTTTTTTTTTTTTATCTCTGTAGAGATGGGAAAGAAGCTCTTGGCTGCAAATTCCACAGACAGCATGTTTGCTGAGTTCCTTCTACATCGAATGTTGATGTTCAATTGTGAACAAAGGTCCCGTTGAAATCAGTTGAAAGCAATAGGGCAAAAGTAACGACCCTTCCCCGCGAGAGTGACGTTTTGTCGATGTGACGTTGTCGCTAGGCTCCAAGATTTGAATCTCGTAGGATACCAGCCAGCTTGCGCATCATGGAGAAGCGAAGCCGGCCAGAATCGATGCGAAATTCAGCGCTCCTTGGGCTCATGCAGCCGAATTTAGAAACTGGCGCTCGTCGAACGGGTAGATATACGCTCTTCGGTCTGGCTGGTGGAAATTTTAGGGAGATCGATCGCTTTGTTTGGAATTTATTGGCCTTCGCGTGGCGAATGTCGGCTGGAAGGTCTCCAGCCTTCCCTTCTTTTATAGTGTTCAGTACTCGATGGAAATAAAGTCGACGAAACGGCGTTTAAACCGGCTGTGGGACACAGAGTAGCTATGAACTAAAGGTAAGGGAGCTTTTTGAATCAATATTTCGCGTGATCATGATTTTTTTTTTCTTAGCGTTGTAGATTCGAATACATGTGATAAGACTCGAACAGTAAGGGCCCGAATCACATGTAATAATGCAAGAAATATCGACCTTAATGTTATCTTAAAGGCTATTAGTACAAACAGACAAACAAGAAGACTTCATATCTTTAAGATTTTTGCATTTATTTGGCATCAGATAATACCCTAATAATTCTAGTATACTCCGACCAAATTCGACCAAATGACCTCTGAAGCCCGAATCCACACATAGTGCGCTTGGGCTGCCTGTGATTCTGAGAACACATCCTAACACTTGATCATGAATTGATCGCATCGGGAGTGATGCATTATCTCTTTGACCTATCATTAAACGGTACCCTTTCTTCAAAGAATAAACTATACAGATTTTTTTAAATACAGGTGAATAGGATTTTAACGCACTGACACACTGGCGAACCACACAGCAAACTCATCCTCCTAAGGAAGGCTAAAACACATTTCGAACCAGCAGCGGAACTAGAGGGAATTCCAGGGTAAAAATTACTGAAATATGGACCGAAGGCAAATTAAATTTAGTTCGAGTTAAAGTGGATTTAGAGTCAAGCGAGTTAGAGTTATGGAAGTTCTACTTTAAATTCTTCAATAACAGTTCATAGTTGAAACGAAATGTTAACTAAAAGAAAGTCTCAGGCAAGAAGACAGTGCTAAAAACAAAGATGTTTTGCAAGCAGAAGCAAGAGATTTGCGACTCTTTGCCAAGGAATTTAAGCAAGGTGTTTGGCAGCAAAGAGTCAGAAGCAAAACGAAGGAAAAGCCTGATGCTCTGCCTCTGGCTCTAAGCATGATTCGACGAATCATTTCCCCTCAAACAGGCAATGTGCCTGACCTGATTGAGGAGCTTCAGAGATCGGACCAGGGAAAAGCGGAAGCCCCTCTAGTTGAAACTCGTCCAGTGTTGTTTTCAAAGTGAGATGTGGTTGCTTTGAAACACAATTGGAGACGTTATTTGGAGCCCTTTTTCCTTTTCATCCTTCGTGAGGACTTTTATGACAGCAGTGATGGGTTCCTTGAGAGTACCATGTAACTAAACTGGCTAGAACCGTCAGAGGAGGATCCTCTTGTGTACAGTCGTTGGTATTTAGGATGACAAGAACCCACCTCAATGTATTCTAGATATTGCATCCTGAGCAAAAGTGAGTAACAACGTCTTAAAAATATGGCTAACGGGTCCAAAGAAACTGACTCAGAAAGCACTGATAAGGAAGGAGCAGGTGATGACAACGGTGAAGAGGAAGATGACCAACCGACTCACTTTGAAGCTGGTTGTAGCAGATCGGGCAGGAGAGTAACAAGACATATTGACTTGAATTGACTTTCAGCATTTAAAAATGCTGAATTGGTTTATGCAGGAATGAAATTTTAAAATTACTCGCGCTTTCTACTAGTATATAAAATTTTAATAAGAATATAAACTTATTCGACGCATGTGAAGACTACTCCATTTCTATAGAATGTAAAGTTTCTATTTAATTGACTGAGTGTCTCAAAATATTGCATCAACGTACTCATCAAGATGAGACATTACCTATTCTCGTCAATTAACAAGGTGAGCATAACAAGAAGGAAGAGGAACGAAGGAATAGCGGAATAGACCTAGTAAACTGGTGTCTTTAAGTAAGAGTTCAAAGCAGTAAGATATCCGTTTGACTCGATTCTTTGTACAGTAAATGTGTTATAGATCTAAAATAAGTTGTGTGGGTGTCTTCAAGCCGTTATTGTGAAACATCAAGTTCTACCATGGGAGATAAGCACAAAAATAGTTACTTCAGGTAGACGCCTTATGCTTTGGGTATGACTGTGTAAACAAATAAACGATAAAATAAATTGTTTCTCTTGTCCTGAGAGAGGCAAAATTATATAGGGAAACTCGTGGGATCAAGTATTTTTACGGGATCAGGGATCGAAATTTACAGCAATTTTAGGATGAGGGATCAAAAAATTGGGTCAAAAAACGGGATCAGTTTGAAAAAAACTATACCTTGCTACTACCCTGCTATCACCAGAAGGCGGGATAAGGGTAAATGATGAAGACTTTAATCCTGTTAGCCCTGGTTGGCTTTGCACCGGCCTTCAGCTTGGCTCTGCCATTCAACGAAATGCAGAAAAATCAAGCAGCCATGAGTGGAGTGAAATTTCCAATGAATTCCATGAGGAACAACGTGAAGGGTAAGATTAAAAAAAATATATTGCGAGAACTACATTTATAGGTTATTATAACACATGAATAAGTCGGTAACAAGGAGCCCGGGGGTCACAAATTACTTAATTAACAGTTGTTTGAGGAAATTGATCGTTAACATCGATCATGAGTAATCTTTTGAAATTACTTTCTTTAAAGGCTGGGTTTGCATTATACATAATGATCACATATCTCATTTAAATAAGTCAGGGACATTTTAAATTCCCACTTATTCGCAATCAAATTGATACATTGCGGTAACAGACAGTCGTATGCTTGAATGTAGGCATAAATACTGAAATGAAAAAATACAAAAATAGTTTTAGTGATGGACACATTTTGGCTTTAGTGATGGAGAATTAACAGACATTGCAGATGACGAAAACGATGAAGATTTAGAAGATGAAGATGAAAACCCGACGACGGGATATAGTGAAGAGGATAAAGACCAGGAAGAAGATACAGACGATGAAAACGACAATAGTGAAGACGACGAAGATGAACAAGAGGAAGGCGAAAATGCTGTTGACGAAGTTCAAAGAGAAGATAGAGTTGGTGAAGTTACGGAGAAAGAAGACCAGGATGAAAACTCTTTACTCAGTGAAGCAAACGATTTTTCAGATCCCGCCCCTTTTCCGTTCCGACGAATTGCTCGGCGAGTAAATCATCGTTTTCGGCCTGGAAGTGGTGGCCGTCGCGGAGGTAGAGGCCGTTGACGTGGTGGTCGTCGAGGACGTAGAGGTGGTCGACGAAGTCGTCGTCGAGGACGCAGAGGTGATCGTCGAGGTCGTCGTCGTCGAGGACGTAGAGGTGGTAAGTAAACAAGTAACTTAAGAATTTGCCTAAGTTGTCTTGCGATGAATATCATGAACTTTGTGCTCAACTATCTTGTAACTGCCTCTACATTAACTGTTAATAACACAGTTCACGTACCCTCTCTACCTTTGCACTAACTACCCATGCGCCCGTCAAAGATACACACTTCATAAATGCTAAAGCCATCAGCTATAGTGGCTGGGGAATCATGGTCGTTCCTAATTTACATTTGAAATAGAAAATTGAGCGAAGCTCAGATTGGTAGTAAATTTGAAACTCCTCTAGTGGCGGGTTAATGATATATGATTTATTAATATTAAATAAAGTTTCGGTCATTTCCAGTCTATGAATGGTGAAATTTATGTTGTAAAGATTTTCATAATGTGTGGAAAAATTGGACGCGCACTGATGTTTTGTTTTCGTTTGATTGCTGTTGTTTTTTTCTGGCTTTTAACAATTATTTCATAAGGTTGAGTATGATGTCAATTAAGCGAATAAAATCCTTTGCGTTCTATTTTATTCTTCAAAAGAACCAGGAAAGTCGAATTCGGTAAATAGTTATAATATTGAAAACCTTAAAGTTCTCAACGACTTCATGTAGAATTTATTCAAAATGAATCTTGAAAAACAATCTACATGTACCACTAATAAATTGTATACAATTTATTTATTTATTTATTTTTATTTTTATTTTTGTAGATTCCCCCCAAATGCTCGTTTGATGGAGACTGACAGGAAGAAGTAAAATTAGTGCAAAACAACAAAGCGAACAGTAGAACAGCCTAATCTAGCTCTTAATAGTATCTTCTTTGGGTTTAATCTCTTGTAAACTTTGCTGCTTAAAGTTTCTCTTGAATGAAATAAAAGATTTTAGTACATTGAGGCAGTTTTTTTGTGTTTTTTTACATCATGGCATAATCACATGTATGTACCGCTGTACATGTACAATGTATTCCTTCATTCACTGTGTAAGCAGACACAGTTGGATCTAGATTGTTTCGTCGTTAAATAGTCGCCCCGCCTGCCTGCTTTCTTTTACCCCGGGTGCCAGAGACTTTTCTAGCGCGGTTTCCGGTTTCTGTCAAGTCTTTATAGTGACCCGCGCGAAAAGCAGAGCGCCATTGCTTTGATGGCGCCGATCCAATCGTTAGCACGGTTAAATCGGTTGGTCCAGATTTTGGACCCGACAGCTGATTGGCCAGCACGTGAAAGAATTTTTCCAACTGTGCTGTTGACATGATGTAAGAGTACTCGCAATTAACTAATTTCCTATTTCAAACGATTTCAACATGTTTTGAAATAGTTTGTATTGATGGTCTTAGGAATATAAAAACAAAACATGTATTTTTGGTATTAAAGGTTGTCGGTAGGCAACACATGCCTCTTATCTCATGCCAAAATGCAGCTCGTTCTAATGAATCTTTTCTCTGACGGGAAGATTATGCTCTCGAGAAAAACGTTTTGACCGAGCATAATTTGATTTTTACCGATTATTTCATACTGAGAGGTCGTGACACGCATATTTATTTTCTGCGGTTATTGGTTCTGGCCGGCATATGATTAGCCCTCTGATGCAAGAGCATTTTCTTTGACCTCTTTTGAAATGTTAAACTCTTCATTGCGGCTAAATGAGGATTTTAGGTTGTTTAATTTCTGCAAAGTGCCTCCCGGATCTGAATAGTGGGGGGAGGGACAGGGGGGTCACAATCTCCCGCCTCCCGTACGTTTCTGTCCCTTTGTTTCCCGACTCCCGCCCTTTATTGTGTTTCTCCCGTTATCATGTAAATCACGCTGTTTGACTCCCTATTCAGATTCTAATAGGGAGTGCTTTGGCCTTGTACAAAATAAAAAATTGTGTGGTAAATCGAACTACTCCGCACTTTCCAGCGCGATCATTGAAGCGGCTTTCCTTCGACACAAGCAGGGCAGATAAATGTTGGACGGTGAAACGAGCGCTCCGCTCTTCATTTAATGTGTGATGCGGAACAGGACTGGCACGAGCGCTATTTCCGCGCTTCCGGTGCGCTTGAAGGCCGGCGAAATTTTCCTGTTTGCAAACCGAAAATCCTATTTTCTTTCTGAAATTTCAGGCTACAATGTTAAATTCTTACATATGTTACAGCGGTGATTATATTGGCGTGAACACCTAAAATATGTCTGGAATGTTTATTGTGTTGCAACCAATCACAGGTGAGATCTTCACACCACAGAAACCACAGGCAACGAACGGTTTCCGATCGGTCATGGAACAAATTATTTTCGTTTTGTTTTAGGATATAAACTGCCTTATTAGGTCTAGAGGAGAATCGATCTTGCGTGTAGTAGTACAGTTGCCGTCTCTCTTTCGGCAGGCCAAGCCACTGTTTTACTTCTGACATTTCCGTATTCTTCAGAACTCTTCTGAACAAGACTTTAGAGCAATTCTCCCACGCACCTGCAACGTACGGTATTTTTAGATACGCGATAAAGGCGGGAAATAATATTTTGCTGACGGCTGTCAAAGCTCTCTGGGATTTTCCTCTGTTTTTGTTTGTCTAGTCACGCAGTGTTATTTTTCCAAAGCGATCGAGTGGACTCTCTAATAGGGGAATAACATGAGCAAAGTTGTTATTGGCAAACCGGTGTTGTGAAGATCTAAGACGTTTTCTCGGATTACTTGAGGATAGGGTTTCCCCATGTCGAAGATTTGGCCATGTCGATTTCCCTCACGCGTACATTACCAAATAGGAAATCTCCCTCTCCTAACAAAAAAGTGTTTACGCTTAGTGCATTAGTTGCGAAGCGATGGAAATCAAAAAACTCTAGCGGCTTACCTTGCAACATTGTAACTTGTGATCAGGCGTAACTACCGATTTCGCCGAAAGTGACAAAATTTTTGAAAACTGGCGGCCAAACCGTCGCGTGCGTAGGCCCCGCACATCGGCTTTGTATTTATTTCAAAATCGCTCAAACCTGTATTCTTCCCTATTATAGCAAATACTATAAACAAATAGGAAGGAAAAGCAATTGTTTACTTGTAAAAATACTGAATGTTGAAACAAAATGAAAATAATTTGTTCCGTGACAGATAGGAAACCGTTCGTTGACTGTGGTTTCCTTGGTGTGATGATCTCGTCTGTGATTGGTTACATCACAATAAACATTCCAGACATATTTTAAGTGTTCACGCCAATATGATCACCGCTGTAAAGGGGAATAAATTTTGTATAACATAACAAAAAATTAGATTGATAGAATATTTTGATATAGTGGAGTTGTACTGCTTCAAACTTTGCTTCTCGGGTGCAACACGCCATGGCGATTCGCGCAATGCGTCGCAAATTCAGCAACTGCATGTAAACAAAATTTATTGAGGTTAGTTTTAAGGTTTTTTCTCCGTTTTTCTCTCTAAAACAAAGCAAGGTAAACAGTAAAATCTGAGGGGTTTAGAGCTGTAGAGTTTAGTGTATTTATAAAATACACGTCATCTAGTTATGAAACACCATCTGCTTTCTTTTAGTTTTGCCATGGATGACATGAATGAGATTTTCCTTCGTGTTTTAGACCGTACTTAGTTTATTTTTGTTTTGGAATAACATCGACATTGGCGAGTAGTAGAAGTAAAATATAATTCAGTGGTAGAGTGATGGAAGTAATACTCCTGACTAAACCTCCCGCAAAAAATAGCGACATTTGCCTCTCGAAGACAGCGTACCAGCACAAAAGAACGAGGAAGAAGAGCAAGAAAACAAATCAAGCCGCCATAATTCAGTGACAGGGCAGTGTCTAATGGACAAACCACATCGCAAGCCCTGACCGATGTCACAAACAAGCGAAAACAAGCGACATTTTTGAGCAGAGTCCCAGTCCACTGCATCACACCTTTTTGCTCGGACGTGCTCGTTTCACCGCCCAACCTTTATCCGCCCTGACACAAGTTTACACCACGCGGCAAAAGCTTCATAACAGTGTTTTGTGAACTACAGTCGCAAGGCGCGAGCTCCCAGGAAGGTCTTCCATGGACGGATTTTTCCCCACCGAACCGAAAAATACTAAGACCGATCTAAATGGTCTCTGACAACATTTGACCTGACTCGCTTTGTCGTTCTTACGTACGGAAAATTTCGACAGCTAGCAAGACAGACGAGACACTGACACGGCTGACACAGTCGACACACGTGTACATATGTCATGCTATCTCATTCATGTCCTATGGTGTATAAGGCGACTTGGAAAGGTTTCCAATTTCACAGGAAATAATACCGTTTTCTTTGTCCCGAGCACGAATTTTCGTTTTTTGAGTTTTCTCGTGTATAAAATTTTGCTGTAAGCCTCGGAAAACGTTAAATGGAAGTCAAGAAACGTTCTTGGGTTCGTTTCTTTGACTGGAAGTAAGCAGTAACAAATAGCAAAGCTTGCCTTTTTGAATTTCTCTCCCGCTTCCCGCCATCGTAGAGATCCCGCCTCCCGCCCTTTCTTCTCCCGTCTCCCGTACCCCTCCCACCCCCTGTTCTCCCGGGCTCCCGCCCCCCTGTCCCCCTCCACTGAATAATTATAAGCGATTTTCGTTTTGTCCGTGAAAGTGACGGTTTCCTGCAATATTTTGTCACGCTGGGACCAGCTCGTTAGCCTTTTTAGCAGGATGTTAAATTCTCACGGATAGTGATTTTCAGATCCAACGAAGAATGGATTGCAGCTTAAACTGAAGCTACATCAAGTGTGGAGAATTGCGATGTGACCCAGTCATGATTGCTCTTAAAGCAATGAAGTTTAAACTCGAACTTGTTTTTCTAAGGATAATATGGGGTTTTGGACATTTCTTCACGTGCCGGCCGACATGATCACAGTTGGAGACTTTCAATCTGATTGGCGTAAATGTAATCCGATAAAAAAGCTCAAAGGTCAACGGGGACGGTAGAAAGCACCGCACCGTGCCAGAGGTTTTTCTCGCGGCTTCGCCGCTCGTGAATTCGGCCTTCAGCCAACACCGAAAATTCCCGCTGCACGCGAGAAAAACCTCTGGTACCCAGGGTAGCTTTCTTTGGAAACACACTTCAAAAACTTATTAATATTCAGTAGGCATTCCGTCCAATAGACTTCACGAATTTAATCACGTGTAAGGACATTTATACCAAGTAAAAATCAACAAGCTGAAAAGTCAGGGGAGGGCTTTGAATTTAGTCTCGGGGGGAAATATGGGGTTGAATGACTGCAACAATAGAAGGCTGATTAATCAAAACTATTCGCCTAGACGTTTCGCGTCGTATTGTTATTGATGCAAACAGGCTTCTTGGCCTACGTTTATCATCAGAGCAAAAAAGTTTTCCAAATCTTCATATTTCTTTACGCATTTTAGAGCAGGCCGGACGGAAAGGGGGAGAGCTGAACGACCAGTTAGGGTTGGGAATGAATAACTTTTAAGATGCTAATTTCAGCGGGGAAAAGCCATAAACTTAGGCATTAATCTTTATGGTAATCTGGGGGCTTCTTGCATTTATGTTGGGCACATCTGGGAGCAGTGCTGAGACAAAGTACGCCATTTTTTAAATGCGCGGGAATACCTATTATTGCTGTCCTCACAGGGAAGCCTCCTTTTTGTCCTGGGATCTCGACCTATAGGTTTATTGTTTTTGTCGCAATTTGTTGGCAGTTCTACGCCGCGTAGCACCCCATGAAGCAATGTAAGCAATGTAAGCGTCCCCGAGAGCTCCATTCTGTCCTATCGAGAATGTCGTGAGTGTTACCTTTCCTATGGTAAGATAACGGACAAAGCGAGCTTGAAAGAGAACCATTTCACAGGTATTTTCAGATTCAAATTGTTTCGTGAGCCTTCTCTTCTGAAGGGAAGCGAGCACACTTTCGTTCTTTTAACTCCGTGATAGTAGAGTGCTTCCATTCACCGCGCCGAATAGCTTGAATCCATTTCTTTCTTCGTAAAGAACCTTGGAAAAGGGAAAATAATCACTCTCCGTTACTGCTGGAGTTAAATCTTCTCTTTGATGGCCCTTAAGTACTTAATATCTCGAAGCAAACCATATCGATCGACGCAATCGCTAAGACGGGCAGGAAAAACAAAGCTCTTTAAGACCTCACTAGCCTCGCTTTCGCGCAACTAGACCCGGGCCGGCCGAGAGGTCCGCCATATTTGCCTTCGGTATATGGAGATATGGAGACAAACATTTTCTCCAAAGCGCACTCCCGCAATCAAATGAAGAGTACTCTCAATGTATGAACTACTTTTTCTAATAAATTGACAATTTACTCGCCTAACGAGGCGAACTTCATGTTTAATCCATAACCGAGTAAGGAACCTTAATGAATGGATTATCTAATGCCCTTCCAAGCCCTTCATCTTTCTATATAAGGCAGCACTTCATCCCACTATATATTAAGAGCGAATGCACAGAAAAATCGAGCAAAATCGGCAAATCGTGGCCACAGCTCAAAACCTAACCTACCCTCATTTTCAGTCTGTAATAAGGTTTTGATGAGTTTATAACACTGCTGAGTTTTAAATTTCAAAATGCGGCCGAAATCGGGAATTATTTGAGATTTTCGATTTCAACGGTCTGCGGGCCTAAAATTAGCCGCCGAACACGGGAATATAGCCCAGTGACAGAAGTGAGCTGACTTTCATAAACGAGCGAATATATTGGCAATCTTCCACTTAAATCTCAAAAAACAGATATCTAACAATTTCTAAAAGGCACATTTTTTAGATTTAGAGAATAAAATATCGACGAACGAGCACAATTTTTAAACGTAATTTGCATAATGCTCATAAATACAACAATTTACCGCTAAAACCAAAATCGAATTTTCTATATGGGGGAATTCTCCGAATCAGCCCAAATCCCGGTTACTACCCAATGAGTTATAGTACTTCAACATTATGCGAAAGTTAGTCTGGTGTTCTTGCAAACGCTTGTAAAATAGATTGATTATTTTGAGGTTATTTTGCCCCAAACAACGGCTAATTGACCCCAGGGTCAATTGACACGTGCACGTCACCTTAGTTTTATGCGTCGATTTGACCTCGTTAAAAGGGAGAAACTAACAAGATTCTTTTTATGTGTACCTGTTTTAATGAAATGAATGCAATCTTCAAAAGGGGAGGCCGTTCAATGGGTAATTTCTGTTCTTGAGATCTTGTAGATTGTAGCATGGCGTCTGTGAGTGGACCTGAGTCTAGGTCTGTTTTTCCGTGACTGCGAAATCAGAATAACGTCAAGAAATAATTCTCCCTCGAATCTTCTTAAGTGAATGAGCTTTGCAGTGCCTTACCAAAGATAAAAAGTGGGCCGAATAGGAAAACGCAGTGTATTGCTGAGCGAAAGGTGAGTAAATAAACCTGGGAAAGTACGTTACCTTTGATTGCGTGACCAGCCAGTAAACGATAGTCTCCAGCGAAAAATAAGATTCGCAAAAATCTTGCTGATGTATATTTAACAGTTTGTTACTATAGTTTACACCTGGTTTGTCTAAAACTTTAAACAATGCATATCTGTCCAAGAGTATCAGAATGTTTCGAAAGATCCACCCCTAAAAATACTGTGGGCTACCCCTTTTTCCCCATCACCGATGTGCACTTCCTTCCCACTGTCTTTTGCATGAGGCTTGTATTCCTTTAAACTGTTATCGACACATAAAACTGGTCGTTTAAGGTCTGGTTTAAGAACTTGACTGACTTAAAAATACCGTCGCGAACATGCACTATTATGGTTGGACTTTGCAAGCCTTAGGCCCAAAATGATGGTGCAATCCCGAGAAATTTTCCCGGGTCTAAGACAAGGAACGGGTACTAAGAAAGGGACGGTTCATTAGCATTACCCCTGAACAATCTTGTCATGCTTGCCTTCTGTCGCAGGGGCAACCGTTAAGGCCAGGTACGCCACCCACACCTGTGAGGATCGCATGGCATCCACCATTTGACTCTCTTTTTCCACATAATGACCTTCAATTATCATGAATTCTAATGCGGGCCTTGATCGTTGCCAGACCATGAGAGTCTCTATAATTCCATAAATGCACCATTGACTTTTCCTTCTTCAGCTTCCGGTAAACCGATACCCCAAAGAAAAAATAGCTTTACAACGACTCTATCCAGGCCAGAACTCCTGATATCAACAAATTGCTGGTTTTCAGTGTCACGCAATTCAAAATAGATCAAAATAAATATCAAAACCGTTCAAAAGATAAAGTCCAGAATCTGGGAAATCAAAGGAGGTACATACACAAAGACCCTCGCCAAGATTCAGGTCAGAGGAATATTTCGTATGCAAGATATCCGAAGAAATGTTTTACCCAAACTTATAGAGATTTGTATGGAGACGCCATGCTGGTGCTCACCTGGATGAGCTCCAACATGGCGGACGGAAACCAACAGAAACATCTGTTACCGAGTTTTGCTACAAAAGCGTGAAATTATTCTTCGAGAAACTCATAAACATTAAAGTAAGCTCGCTAGGCCGTCATGTAAATGCCGCGTCACGCAAAAGCTTAAAAATTCAAGCGTACTCTATCACAAAACCAAGAACCCTTTTGAAGCAAAAATTTGTATGAAAATTAGTTTTCAGCTGCTCTAATGCATCGTGAAAGTAAAATCTCTGTAGGATCGATAGTTTTTTAGTGTGAATTTTAGTGACGTCATGTGAAAACCAACAATATAACCCACCCCCACCCCCCCCCCCCCCCCCCCCAAGAGAGAAAACTTTCCCCGAACTATTCACTCGACCCATCCCATCCCTTCGTTAAGAAAAACTACGAACTCAGTTCACTGGACAAAACGCCTTTGTGAATATACCAAAGCTATAGCCGTTCATCCTACAAGCAATCTCAGTTTCAGCAGGCGTGGCCACGTTTCCAGTTGCTGTAAGATTAATTCCACACCTGCAACAGACACTGTAAATTAAATAGCAGCCACAACGCCCTTCTTTGAAGCCGTCAGGACGAGACATTTATAAAAGACTTAACAGGTGTGCGCGGCGGTTTTCTTCTCTTCCTTCCCTCCCATTCTAGCACTCTAATTCTGACGCTGATATTCTAGTATTAATGAATCGTTCCTGAGCCGATAGGCACAAGGATACCGGTTTCTTGCAAAATATGATGTGACATTCGTTTGCTCATCCCCCATTTCTGCCTTCGGCCGCTGAGTAGGTTTGGTGCTGTGCTTTGAAATAACTTTAGGAACGAAATATGATACGTGACGGCTTGTCCGGCCAAGGGCAAGTGACTCTCGGTGGTGAAGACATATACTGAGCTTGTCAGTACTTCGTAGCCTGTACCACGTTGCGAAAATAGAACAAGCCCAAGAATAATAAGACGCCTTTCTTTCCCCAGCCCCGCAGGTTTTTCGCATTACTTTTTACTACACAACTGCTTTACTATCTTGGATTTTACCTTTTCGAGCCGGAGCGAACATGGACGCCCTTGGGGTTAAGCTTCCACTTCATTTTTGGCACCTGACTAAACGCAAGCGCTGACTTGTGCGCCTATGCTTCGCTTGTACTGAAGTAGCGGAATACGACCACGACAAACTTGCTGCTATCCTTGGTTTGAAACCGCAATGGGCAAGAACAATTTCTTGAAAAGAGCAAACTGTTTCCTCCTTAGCAGACTTGGATAACAACTAGTAGGACTTAAGCAATGCCATTGCTTAAGTCCTACTAGACTTGAAAAGAGAAAGCATGATGCTTTCTCTTTTTTATGATTTACGGCTAAACAGTACAATTTCATGTAGCTTTTACGCAAAATTAAATACTTAGTTGTTTGCAGAATTGCATTTTAATAAAAACAAATTACAGAAATTTAACTATTAAAGTTTGGATCTGTAAGAATCGAACGGAAAAAACTTTTGGGGTAAAAAAGTCAAAATGTTTACTGCAAAATCACTTAATGGACATATAATAGCAGATGATATCATGCCTACAATTTTCTGTGCAATGCACCTCATGACAGGTCTGACTAATCCATTGGTAGCCCATGCCTTAAAACCGCCTTGAACCTTAAAATTTAATTCATTTGCCTTCCATGCGTAGTGCAAATATATCTTCTGAACACTCCGGGGTTGGGGGTAAAATCAGAAGAACAGAACATTCAGTTATTGTACCATTTTTAAAAGTGGGACAGTATGTTTGCTAACCAACTTAGTTAACCACTTTTAGAATAAGACAAAAGGACAACTGGTCATATACAAGAAAATAAATTTTCTGTATCTCGAAAGCTTTGGTTTCCCGTGCACTTACTTTTCGCAGGAGACAATGGATAATTGCCTGGTCACGCAATCGGAGGTGAGTAATTACGCCGCTTAGCAAATACACTACGAATGCAAAGGATCCAAATTGCGCTAGAATGTTTTCCTATTCGTCCACTTTGTATCTCGGGTAAGGCACTGCAAAGATGATTCATTTACGAAGGTTCGAGCAAGGATTATTTCATGATGTTATTCTGATTTCGCAGTCACGGAAAAACAGACCTAGACTCAGGTCCACTCACAGACGCCATGCTACAATCTACAAGATCTCAAGAACAGAAATTACCCATTGAATGGCCTCCCCTTTTGAAGATTGCATTCATTTCATTAAAACAGGTACATATAAAAAGAATCTTGTTAGTTTCTCCCTTTTAACGAGGTCAAATCGACGCATAAAACTAAGGTGACGTGCACGTGTCAATTGACCCTGGGGTCAATTAGCCGTTGTTTGGGGCAAAATAACCTCAAAATAATCAATCTATTTTACAAGCGTTTGCAAGAACACCAGACTAACTTTCGCATAATGTTGAAGTACTATAACTCATTGGGTAGTAACCGGGATTTGGGCTGATTTGGAGAATTCCCCCATATAGAAAATTCGATTTTGGTTTTAGCGGTAAATTGTTGTATTTATGAGCATTATGCAAATTACGTTTAAAAATTGTGCTCGTTCGTCGATATTTTATTCTCTAAATCTAAAAAATGTGCCTTTTAGAAATTGTTAGATATCTGTTTTGTGAAATTTAAGTGGAAGATTGCCAATATATTCGCTCGTTTATGAAAGTCAGCTCACTTCTGTCACTGGGCTATATTCCCGTATTCGGCGGCTAATTTTAGGCCCTCAGACCGTGGAAATCGAAAATCTCAAATAATTCCCAAACTCGTCCGCATTTTGAAATTTAAACCTCAGCAATGTTATTAACTCATCAAAACCTTATTACAGACTGAAAATGAGGGTAGGTTAGGTTTTGAGCTGTGGCCACGGTTTGCTCGATTTTTCTGTGCATTCGCTCTTAAACCCCTAGTTATAGAGCCTCAATTTTATTTTATAGTTGTTACTGAATAAGCAATAACTCTTCATTGTATTTGTTAGAAGAAACCACAGTATTTCATAAATAGAATAGATATTAAACGCATCATAAACTCCAAATACCTTATTTGAAAATTGTAACAGCTTTACAGCGCTGAGGCTGGTTTTCACTAGCGACGGAGTCGGAGTCGGAGTCGTAAGCGGAGTCGTAAGAGCGCTTATGACCTAGTGAAAATCAAAAATCAGAGTCGTAAGCGGAGTCATAAGCGCTACGGAATCGGAGTCAGAAGAATCAGAACGTTTCCATTTTCTTCCAACTCCGTTTACGACTCCGTCGCTTGCGTTCCGCGTATGATCTAGAGAAAACCAGATTGTCGGAGTCGGAAGCAGAAGCGGTAGAATAAACCAATCACAATGCAGGGTCCCAGACCCTCCCGCCTGTCGCGAGAAAACATGGCGTCCAACTCCATGGACGAGAAAGTCACCGAGGCTGTTAGACGTTTTCCGATTTTGTACAACAAATTTCTGAAAGATTTCAGAGACAGAAATAAGAAGAAGAACGCTTGGGCAGAAGTTGCTATATAGGCAAGCTGGTTTATCAACAAGTATTTAGTCAGAGTTCATTCAATGCAGTTCAATCGTCGCATGCAAGCATTTTTCTAGACGTGTTTTACCACATGCGCCATATATTCTGTTGCTTTTATTGTTTTTTTTTTTTTTTTAACTTGAGGATTATGGTAAAAGAGGAAATGAGATAGAAAAAAGAAAGCTTTTAATCAGTTGAAACACTTATGTTATATGCAGGAATGTATCGTTTACTGGTCTTTCAATGTTTGGGTTATATCTTCTCAAACTTTTTGGAATTGTATGATCCCTCTTGAGAAGATTTGGAATCTAAGAAATTTAAGCTGCAGAAGTAAATTTAAAATATATAAAATCCGTGCATTCCAAGACAGTGAGAAAAACCATTAGTTGTTATTTATTGAATGTTTAGGCAAAACTCGTGAGTCAATGCTCGCCAAATTGAGTATTTTATTTAGTTTTTTATATGCTCAATATTTCCATAACATCATCATGAAGTTTAATTGTCCAGGTAATTCAGCAAACATAACAAAATTGGTTAGCGCAGGTGCAAGGTTTTAAAAATGAAAAGTATTTTGGCAGCACAAAACCTTTAAAGGAAAGTTGTAATCAAGGACCACATTAAATTAAAAGATCCTCATTCTTCAATAGAATACTTAGCCTTTTGTAGTATATTATTTTAATAATGATGCATAGATTCAAAGTTATGCAGCGGTCAATTCCACCTGCACCCACTGCAAATTCATTAACTCATACAACAGTTAATTCCAGCTGTGCCCATGTCCCCCTTCCCTTGTTTGAGTTAACCCCCAGGTATAAGCATTTTATGTCTGGAATGACAAATTCCCAGGGGCTGGAAAAATGACAAACACCCTGTGGTGGAGATGAAAGGAGAGCACTTGGAAATACCTTGCAGTTACCCTGCAGGGGAAAAAGGGGTGTAGCTGGAATTGACTGATGTTTTACGCAACAATTACCTTACCTTTCCTTTTTTTAGGGGAGATCGAGGCGCAAAATTATTTTACTAATCTGAGAACTAGGTACACTCGTGACAGGAAGAAATTGCAGAAGGTTAGTAGCAGTGGGTCTGACGATGTAGCAAAAGTGAAAGATGAGGTTGAGGAGATGTTTTTGTTCCTGACTTGGCTTGATCCGTTTTAT
This sequence comes from Porites divaricata, assembly GCA_038088405.1. Classification (NCBI taxonomy): domain Eukaryota; kingdom Metazoa; phylum Cnidaria; class Anthozoa; order Scleractinia; family Poritidae; genus Porites; species Porites divaricata. The sequence continues at coordinate 29,682,914 of JBBMOI010000004.1, forward strand.
AAACCCAGGAAAACAAATTCAAATGTGACCATTGTTGACTCAGGAAATGAGGCATCAGAAGATGATGAAATCCAAAATGTTGATGACAAATCTGACAGCACTGAGACAACAGCAAGTGATGCAAACGGTTTCTCAACATCTAACAACTTCCGGTCAATCAAAAAGTGAAGTTACCTTCAAAAAAGAAAACTGTGACAAAAGTTCACGATGATGTTACAATGGCAGAAGTGCAAGTTCTGCAGTCCCTTGGTGATGCTCTTGGACGAAGCAAACGCAAGTGCCAAATGCAAGTACTAAAGATGAAGACGAACTGTTTGGGGAATTGATTACCTCCCAAATGAGGCAATTACTACCAGAAAGGAAAGTAATGGTCAAAATGCAAGTTTCGAATATTTTGTATCAGGAAATGCTAGCCAAATTCCAGTCACCATCTACACCAGCTACAGCACCTTTCACTCAAGGTCAAATTCAGGTTGAGATGTATCAACCACAACAGCATCAACAGTATCAACCTGGACATTATCATCAAAATTTCCAGGATAAGAATCAGACGCAAAAGAGGCCATTTCATGTTCCGAGCTATGAATCTTCAGAGGAACATACAGTCCTTAAACCTGGGCAATGTTTCCGCCACAATAAGTCACAGATGGGATATCTTGATAATATAACAGAAGATCAGTGTAACAGTAAGAGTACTTAAATAACTTTAAGCATGGGTTTGTTCTTTTGTTTGTTTGTCATGGTTTTCTCGGAGTTGTTAAATTATGTATTTCATATATCTTAGTTTCACAATGTTAGTTGCAGTTAAAAACTATAGGCCTCTAATGGTATATCACAATACTCCTCAAAGTGCAGGTTTGGGTAAGTGCATGAGATAACCCTGGGTGTTTAATTTCAGTTTTTTTGCTTCGCAAGAAATCCCTGTGCTATTTTGTTTGCTTCTCAAAAATTGTGTGTTACAGGAACCTGTGATTTAACCAGGGTTGATTCCTTTGTTTCCTAGTTGGAGACAGAATAAATTGAAGATCAAATTTGACATGTAACATATGCAAGTGTGACTGCAGGTAGTGATGCCAGCTTCATTATAGTGTAGTTGTCTTGGAGTTCAGAAGCCTACTCCCTGCTTGTTTTAAAACTCAACTCTCAAGATCAGTTTATCTCAGGAAAAAGCTGTGTACTAGTTCAACCGTTCTGTATGTACTGTCTCAGAGCTTAGTGGTGCTGTTCTAACCAAGACTTTAATAATAATATTCCAGTCTCATATTTTGTATTAACTATGCCCATTGATGGTGTGTCCACACATTAACATTTAAAAGTATTATGGTTTTTCATGAATTGAACAATAAAAAGGAAGATGGTATGTAACTGAACGCATGCACTTTTAACTGAGACAGGCAATGATCCATACAATGCTGTTGGGTTAACTCCGTTGTACAGCCAGGTAAAATGTTAACAAATGAGTATACAACAGTGATTTAAAATCTAAACATTGTTGTTACAGCCCTAGCATAATGAACATGTTCAACAGGAATAAGGCTTAATAGCATTGCTTCTACATGTCAAGAGTATTTAAAAACGTTTGTTCATATTGTAAATGGAATAATTATGAAACTTAAGAAAACATTTTGAAACTTTGAATAAAGTTTGAAGTTGACCTAATGAACATGGAAGACTGAAACACTTAAGTGAACAATAGATAAGCACCATTATTCTTATTATTTACCAACTTGAATGCAAAAAAAAAATGCATCGCCTTTACCCATTGGATGTCTTCTAACATGCCCGTGAAATAAGCAGTAGAATACTATGCACTATTATGCACTAATTCTATTGTCTTCTTTTGTTTATTTGTAACTATTTTGCACTAGTTGTTATTAACTGTTTCACGGGTCAAGTAAAATCGCTCTAAAAAGATTTATATTAAAGTTGATGAGAAATTCCATGAGTCCTTTTTTGGGCGATGGTCGATACACAAAGTCAATATATGCACTATTGTGTCATTTCACTGGGTGAATTTTGTGTTATTGTTTCGTCATTGTGTTCTTTGTGACGTAACTCGAGACTATAGTGCACCAGCTTTTTTTGTGTGTGTACATTGTGCAAGTCTTACAGAAATTCCAGTTTACCAGTTATACGAGGCCATGCAGTTAAGTTCAAATTGACTTGAAAACTGTTCTTACAATAAATAATATTACCACTGAAAGATCTGAACTCCTACACTTTGGTAAACATGTTCTAAATAAAATGACAGCTGGGAATAAGTTTTATTTAATTTTTTTTGCCTCTGCATTTATTTATACACTGATTTATAGCCAATACCGCCTTGACAACAGTAGAGGCCATTTTTGTCTGGAGTCTATTTAGGTCTTACTTGCTTTGTACCTGGAATCTCAATGTGATCTTCGACTTTTTTAATAATAGAGCGATTTTCGTATGGCCTTGAAATGAAAGCGCGCGAACAAAACAGAAACGACAAACGAACGGAAATAGAGGATTTGATTGGTTTATCGAACGGACAGACAAACGCGTCTGGCTTTTCATTGGTTAAGCGAACGCTCAGGTGAAAAAAACTTCATGCCCGAGAACTTTCTAGAAATCAACCGATACTTCGCTTTGACGTCATACTACAACACGATTGGCCAATCGAACAATGCCTTCTCCATATTAGGGTTTCTTTGGCGGGAAAACAAAGAGGCCATGTTTTGATCTTTTCATCCATTGGCTGATGAAACAAAGAACGAACACTTACCGAAACCTTTTTTCAAGGTCATACAAAAATCGCTCTGTTGTAGGGGTGTGTTCGATCAACTCGCTCGCTACACGATGAGGTACCAGCAGGAATCTGATTTACATTTTGCCTTTATTCTTCTTAATCTTCTAACTCTTTTCTACTTTTCTCTACCTTACTCAACCTCCTAGTTCAAGTATAGTAGCGGTTTTAATAGCCAAAGGTGGACATGTTTGGGTTAGCTGACCGGAAGAGTTCCGCCCTATTGTATATCTTATCGCATATATTGCAACAGGTTTGCTATTGTTAGGGAATAGATTAGCTTAAGCACAGCCGCAACTGACAAGTACCATAAAGAACTAAGGTCAGCTCTAATACCACAAACACGACCATATGTTAGAAACAGGTCAAGCGAATAACATTCCTAATATGGCAACAAGTAAATTCGCGAGGTAAGAATAAATCAAAGTACAAGTAAAAACAAAAGATCAAAACAGGAAAACAGTACGTGGACAAAAACAAGACTTAATGAAACTAAAAGCTAAACTTAAAAGATAAGATAGATCCGTCTTAAAAATAACTTTCAAAGACTTCACAACATTCCGCCCCCCTTAGAAAAAGCATCGTCCTCGATGCAAAAGGACGTAAGACATATAAATTAGAAATAAGTGAGTAAAATATCAAAACCAAAGTATCACACTACAGAATATTAGTTAAAACAAGGTCAACTGTTCAATGTCAATAGTTCAGTGTTCAATGCATTGTTCTTGAATCTTGAGACTTGAAAACTTGAGCTAAATAAATCGATGACAGTAGTCTCGTGAAGGACTTGACTAGAGAACCACTTGAAAACGTTGAGAATTAACATCATAAATCATCCTGTAGTAGTATACAGCCCAAAAACGGTTGTTAGAAATGCCATTACAACTTGAATGTAACGGAGAACGCATACTTGGAAGACAAGGCTATCTTGTTTGTAAATCACTGACAATTCTTATTATGAAATACAGCTCCAAATTAAATGAAGCGAACTCGTCTGATGAAGATAGAAAGAACTGACCAGTGATAAGAATCTGAACAAGCACAGTTCTGCTTAACCGTAACAACGGAGGGGTCAAACTCGACCAAACAGAGCAGCCAATGCCATGCGGACTGATCAAAGTGTGTTTAGACTTCTTGGAGATTAACAATCGAGTAATGTTCAGACACATGTGTACTCCTGAAATGTATCTAAGCGTCACTGGAGCACAAATGGAACCACAAATCAAGCCATCGAAGAACAACAGAAGAATCGGTGACAAAACGAAATACCAAGGCAAGCAACTTTGCAAAATAACTATTACAAATCACTTAATATATTAATTATCCAATTTCGGACGTCCAGGGTTATAATAACTATCTTACACAAACAACTTAAAATAGCCACAGAAACGAAACATAAATATAGAAGTTAATAGATTAAAAGATTTTAAAAAGACATTGGATGCAATAATTCCACTTGCGCATAATTAACTTAATACTGACTATTGAACAACTACTCAACTTGCTTAATGAAGAACGTTATAATTGTTTTTATAAGAACCCTTCAGACACTAATGGAAATCTGAATACTTGTAGTACTTGTAACTCCTTCTCAACAATTTTTAATCAAATTTTTCCATTCGAAAAGGTCAGTTATATGAAAAAGGATATTATGCTTACAGGGGCATAGCGTGGTTTTTCCGTTTAGGTACGTTAACTTTCTAAATTTGTTCGTTGTCGTTCTTTTTCCTTTTTTTTTTTTTTTGGTTGTAGTTGTTAATTAAACAAGTTGAGAAGATTTACTTTGGCTAGCTCGACTAATTATAAGTGTTTCTTTGTTGCTTTACATCTTTGCTAACTATGTTTGATGTCACGAGAAGTCAATGCATGGCTTCGTGATACAGCCGATATTCCGATATTCTTCAAGGTTTCCGTGCACTCTACGATATTTGATTTTATGGTCAACAGATGAATTGAATGCATTCTTACGCAAGTGCGTACCTCAAAAATCAAAAAAATATATATAGAGAGATACTTTTTTTAAAATTCTATTTATCTCTTTATTTGACTAATTTATTTATAGTTTTTTTGGCCAAAAGCGAACTTTACACATGCAAGAGTTTTTGTCTTGTATTGTTTCTATTTTACTAAAAAAAAACTTTGTGAATATTGTACTATCCATTTTAATGTGAGTTCAAAACCCTGTCATCAAAACCACAGTAACAAAATGAACAGCGAAAAAAAAAAAGGAAATGGATCGAAATCCACGAATAGCAATACGAAGACTTAACCTTTTGTAAGTCATTTTCTTCCTTTTTCTGAAAGGTCCACAAAAGAATTGGACCCGATTTGATGAAAGCATCAAATGCAGTCATTTCGGGTCAGAACTTATGAGTTCATTTTCAAGGTGCTCAGTTCAGTTGAAGTTTGAGTGCTAAATGAATTAAATGGCTCAAAGATCAATAAGCGACTTCTTTAGCCGGGGTGTTATTAACAAGGTCAATGAAACGGAACCAACCAACAGAGATAAGTCCCTCAAATGAATTTAAAAAGGGTTTTTTGTTAGCCTTCTAGACTTCTCGATTTACGAGAAGACGGCATGATTTTTCTTTGTTAGTTTTGCTTTAAGAAAAAAAGGTTATGCAATAAAGAAAGATAAAACAAAACACAGCTCGGGTTGACTGGACACTTGATCACAAAAGCCCCCAGTTATTTCCCAGGATCCATCTCGCTCTTGCCACTTTGCTAACCTAGTCTGTGTCAACCTGTGCTGCCGAATACAGTTTTAGCGGCATGAAGAGACTGAAAAACGCTCTTCGAAGCACCATGAGTGAGGAGCGGCTGTCCTCTTTGGCAATACTCCACATACACCAGCACAAGATTGTGGATATTGGCAAAGCAGTTTCCGAATTTTCCTGTCTTAAAGGGAGACGTCTGGCCCTTTTCCCGTAACCACAGTCACAGTTTATGTCAGTATACGTAGTACCAAAGGTTGACAAATAAATAACAAAGGTGCTAAATAGATAGCGCTTTTTTTTTTCCATACTTTGATTTATGAAAATTTTCCCTGGCGATCATGGGAAATGGCATTCCCAAGGTCCTTGAAAATAAAACTCTTCTCGGGGAGTATGCCCCCAGATCCCCCTAGAGGCTCGCACCTTCCGAGCTTGTTTCACTACTCCTTTCCCTGCGTTTTAGCTAACTTTCTCTACAAGTACTACCCAAGGGGGGGGGGGGGGGGGTCATAAATTATTTGTTGGAAATCACGATCAGTTGTTTCTCAGTAGCTGTAAAATAGGATGAACCAGTTAAAAAATAAAATGTCTTTCAACGTTTGACATCCAACCTTTTCAAAGATCCTCTATAATCAAACCTGCGAAAAAGCATTTGTCATGATTTAATTTGCATCTTAAAGTTATAGTTAACTTATTTATATTATTACAGCAAATTGTCTTTATTAGTTTGAGTTATTCGCGCGTAGATATGGACGTTACTGATTAACCAGCTTGTAATTGAACAGGCATATCTCGATAGGAACGAGTAGATTGCTCCTTTTTATTTACTATTGACACCAAAAATTGCTTGAAATGTGAGTGTGGTCACAATCACAAACGACAGTAATAACAATCAAGCGAATATAGCTCTGTCAACTGGATGCGGCAACGGACGTTAGACTAAGCCAAATCCTATGCACATTGTCATGTGTAAAGACAAACTTTTCATGGCAAAGCTAGGCATTTCAACTTTACAACAACAACTGCGCATGTAATAATGATAACAATAAATACTACAAGTACTAGTACTAATACTATTAATAATGATAATAAAAATACTACTACTAATAATAACAATAATTAAGAAAAAGGAAAGGGGGCAGAAGAAGAAGAAAAAGAAGAACTACAACAACAATAACAACAACAGTAATAAAAGCAACAACAATAGGTGGGGACCCTCTGGCTTCCCACGTAGGTCAGGCGTGTGTGCACAACTCTTCACCTTCAACCTCTGCATTCAGCTTCACACCAGCTGCAACGACATCATTCCCACCCAACTTAACATCACCATCCATAGTCAACCCCAGTTCAACCATGGTCCAGGATATAGCTAAAGCAGTAACTAAAGCAGTTAACCAGTCTTTCACTCCCTTCATTGTGCACGTGTCTCTGCATTCTGCCTCGGAGTCCTCACTGTCATTCCAGGATGCTCTTGTCAGCGCGCCATCTAATGTTCCCCTTGGAGCAGGTGCCACTGTACAGGGGTTTGTGGCTTCTGCTATAGATTCTCTCTCAGATGAGCCTTCATCTGAGGTGGCTCAAGCTTGAAGAAAATTGCTTCCTTTTTCAAATCATTCTATTTTAGTGATTAGCATTTGTAATGCAACCTCTGTCTTTATCTAAAGCAATGTCAGATGCTGGCTCAAACTGGAGACTTCTGTAAAGAAACTCTCACTGCTGACAACCGTACGTTATGGTAACTTTTCACACTGGGTTCTCGGGTGGATGACATAATAACATGTTTTACGTTGGCATGAGCCTTTGTTGCCTTCCCTTCAGTTGGTTCTGCTTGAAATTAATTGGTATTCTCTTTGTTTGTTTGCATTTTTGTTAAATGTAAGAGCCTGCAAAGGCAAGCGCATAGCTAATGATGGCTAACATGACTAAAATCCTCATCTTTAAGCCTTGATCCCCTCCTTCTTGTTTTATGGATTGTGCCTTTATATCTTTGACACCCCCTCTGTAACAGATCCAGTGGAATTTATATCTTCACTGGGTTCTCGGATAAAATGTCTCTGGGTTTGTTTCTTTTCCACTGAGTTTTCTTCTCAGTTGTCTTCTTCCCATAAAAGGAGTGGCAGGCCTTACATTTTTGCCGGCATGAAAACTTTGAACAACTTGTACATATTTCTGTAGCGACAAGAACTAAACGGCTTGCACTTTTTAATTTGAGATTGATAACCTGTACCCTCCGCATTTTGTTTCTCTCATTGTTAATACATGCTTTATGTTTTTGCTTCTTGTAAACAAATGTGAACAACGAAATACACTAGTCTTGTACAGTGTAGAAAGTGAACGGGGAAGCATAAAATCAGCCGGGTAGAAACAAACTATTTGTCAGGTATCGGGGAGGCTAAATATATAATCACTGGGTAGACTGAATTAAACCACTAGGTAGGGTTTCGCTGGGTCTGTTACAGGGGGTGTCCTTTGTAGCGAGTACGTTGATACTGTAAAAATCAAACGGCCACTTTCGTTAAGAATAAATCAAAATGCTCAACGCACAGCTCCCAAAATTAGCATCTGTGATAAAAACTTCCCAAACTTAATAACGTTTGAGAACCAACACTTCAAGCCTCTTTAGATAAGTGCTTAGGCTATTACGTAAGTCCGAAATTGTACTTTTTTTAATCGGGAATACAAATAGACTTTGAAGAAGGGAAAAAGTTATACTTCACATGCCGTTTCTCTAGTAAAACTTGTTTGGATCGCAAACAATTGTGATAGCTTATTCATTTGTCACTGAGTGCTCTTCTTGTAAAAATTGATTCAGAAATTAAAGAGTATAATTGTTGTTGTTGTAGTTGTTGTCTTGCTTATTCTCGTGGTCTATTTCTGTAAATAAAAGCATTTTTGTTCTTTCAAATAGCTTTTCCCTTTACGTACCTTAGTGAGAGCCGGAAAGAATTACGAGCATACGTAAATCACTACAAAAAACATCCTTGTCTCGGATATTACAAAGATGGCCTAATATCTTACAAAAAAAACAATATTTGTCGATGAGTTACTGGAATATTGTTACTTAAAATTGTGCATGTATGTCAAATACTGAAATTTTAACTCCCACGAAGAAACTTTTTAAAAATTTCAATATTCTAAATTATGTCAAATAATGGACTTTAAGGATTATATTTTCCCAAAGAGCCCTTCCCTTTCAAAAGTATTCTCGCACATAAAGTTGCCACTCGGCGTTATCCTTTTACCAAGAAATTATGGATGTCCCGGTTGGGATATGATGTAAATGGAGCACATCATTTTCCGGCAGCATGTGTTGCAGCCGGCCCATGCGTCGGTCTAGACTATTTGAGGCGGTTTAGGGTGTCTGCGACGCAGGCTAGCTTACTGACATTCCAGTGAAAATTTGCCGGGAATAAGTGGAACTTTTAATAGTTAGACCTGTTTCTCCGTTTGAAATTTTTTGATGAATGGAGATGAGTGTTTCATTTATGAGTGTTTGCGAAAGGTTTACTCCTGTGACGCCATCTTGAATTATGGCGAGAGAAGGGAACCAACGTTTATTGCAGAGAACGCCTTCATCTATCAAAATATTTCAAAGTAATATTGTAAAAGAAAGGGACACAAGCTGTGACAAAATCAGTTGCGAATCACTTTTTTTGGATGTCAAACCTTAAATGGATACTGAGTGCGCTTGAATTCTTTCTTCCCCGTAAGAACTAAAATGTCTTTTCATTATTTTTGTTATTTTTTCAAACAACTTTCCCTCAAGTAGCTTATTTCAGACCGAGCCAGAAAGAATATTAGAGTAAACAGCCCGGTTTAGCTTGTATTGTCCAAGATGTTTGTATGCTGATTTCTCACTTGACAACTCTAACTAGAGAGATGTTAGCGTCGATGTTGCTTCTGCTGTTTTGGTTTATGTAAGCCCTAACGGTGTTGAGATGCTATAACTGTATTTCCCGGCCCGTTCTCGTGGCATTACTGGTGGCAAGAGTGTGTCTCCAATGGCCAGGCTCCCTTTAACACACCTGCTAAAAGACTACAGGCAGGAAAGGTATTTTAATTGCTATTTATTTTCTTATTATTGATTCTTTGCATGTGTAAGGTACCCTAAAATGCTAAAAATAAATTGGATCGTGAAACTTCTTGGCATTGGCTTATCGATAGTAAAGGAGTTCAAAGTTGCTCTATTTTGGGACTTCTGATACGTTCTGTAAGTATTAAGGGACCAAAATACATGTAACTGTAGCATTTTTAATGATTGGATTATACAAATAAAAAAGGACGAGACCCGATGTCAAATTTTGCCAAATTTGTTTTCTGTGAGAACATCATGAAAAGAGCCATCCTTTCGACGGATTTCTTACTTTCCCTTTGGAAGACTGAAACCATACGGCCTGGGCCAATTGTAGTGATCAGAAACCGACCCGAACAATAACATTAGTGAATATTAGTACATAAATCATAATCCACATGACCCAACCTTTTATTAGGTTATAATGAGAAGGACTCTCACATTGGTGTTGTTATTAATAGAAATTAGAGTCCTTGACCTGCATCGGCGAAATCAAAATTAGAGAAAACATTGCTGCTGATATTATATCAGACTAATTTTGCAATATGTCACTTGTTTGGCTTTTACTAAGATAGCTGATCTAAGTTCAACTCATCACTCCATAACTCCAATTATTTCACTTTTCAAATTATGTGTTTTAAGCCATTGTCAACCCGGTATAAGTCACAGGATTTTTTTTTTTTCTTTTTTTTTTTTTTGGCGAGAAACAATCTGTTTTAGATTTACTATTTGGATCACGGTCAATAGCAGGCCCGGCAAATTAACTTCATTATGACTTGGAATGTACAAATCATATTTTGAACTGTGGATGAAGAGATAAAGGTGGATGTGATCCTCGCAATTTGAGCAACTTAAGCGGTTGAAAAAGAATCTAAAACAATACAGACTTGACCACGAGTCAAACCCTGACCTTTGTTCAGAGCCTTCATTCGATCGACGCAAAGGTCAGTTTTCTATTCCCAGTTAGGCCTGTACATGTATTTTCTAGGTTGTTTTCAACAGCTTATGTTGCTCATGACATTCGCTTACACCTAATTTGTGACTTCACTGGACCACATGATCTTATAAACATTGACAACTACAGAGGTAATTTAATGGAGAAGAAAAATCTTCAAAGGAAAAATCCCGCCCTTTTAATTTAATTTTAATTTATGTTTTCTCTGTTGTAGAAGGACGCTGCAATTCCTCATTTACCTTAGAAGTCGTTCTAATTCAAGTGTTGAATACTTGTAGTACCTGTAACTTTTTTTCAGCAATTTTAAACCACGTTATTCCATTCGAAAAGGTCAGTTATATGAAAAAGCTAGCCTAAGGATATTATGCCTACAGCGGTATAGCGTGGTTTTTCCGTTTAGGTACGCTAATTTTCTAAATTTGTTCGTTGTCGTTCTTTTTCCTTTTTATTTTTTTTGGTTGTAGTTGTTAATTAAACAAGTTGAGGAGATTTACTTTGGCTAGCTCGACTAATTATAAGTGTTTCTTTGTTGCTTTACATCTTTGTTAATTATGTTTGATGTCACGAGAAGTCAATGCATGGCTTCGTGATACAGCCGATATTCCGGTACTGAGTTAAAAAGCGATATTTGCTGGTTTCTTCAAGGTTTCCGTGCACTTTACGATATTTGATTATATTGTCAGCAGATGCATTGAATGGAACCTTACGCAAGTGCGTACTTCAAAAATCAAAAAAAAGAAAAGAGAGAGATACTTTTTTTATTCTATTTATCTCTTTATTTGAATAATTTATTTATAGTTTTTTTTTGGCCAAAAGCGAACTTTACAAATGCAAGAGTTTTGTCTTGTATTGCTGCTATTTTACTAAAAGAAAACTTTGTGAATATTGTACTATTCATTTTAATGTGAGTTCAAAACCCTGTCATCACAACCACAGTAACAAAATGAACAGCAAAAAAAAAAAAAAGGGAAATGGATCGAAATCCACGAATAACAATACAAAGACAACCTTTTGAACCCTTTAAGTCATTTTCTTCCTTTTTCTGAAAGGTCCACAAAAGAATTTGACCCGATTTGATGAAAGCATCAAATGCAGTCATTTCGGGTCAGAACTTAAGAGTTCATTCAGTTGGTAAATGAATTAAATGGCCCAAAGATCAATAAGCAACTTCTTTAGCCGGGGTGTTATTAACAAGGCCAATGAAACGGAACCAACCAACAGAGATAAGTCCCTCAAATGTTTTTAAAAAAGGTTTTTTTTTTAGCCCTCTAGACTTCTCGACTTACGAGAAGACGGCATGATTTTTCTTTGTTAGTTTTGCTTTAAGAAAAAAAAGTTATGCAATAAAGAAAGAAAACACAAAACACAACTCTGGTCGACTGGACACTTGATCACTGGAGGAACAGTTCTTTCCAGGGATCCATCTCGCTTTTGCCACTTTGCTAACCTATCCTGTGTCAACCTGCGCTGCCGAATACAGTTTTAGCGGCATGAAGAGACTGAAAAACGCTCTTCATGCGAATTTTCCTGTCTTAAAGGGAGACGTCTGGCCCTTTTCCCGTAACCACAGTCACAGTTTATATCAGTAGTAGCAAAGGTTGACAAATATCGTTTGAGGTAGCACATTAAAGTATAAGTGAAGTGAAGTGAAGGTGCTAAATACTAGGTAGCGTTTTGTTTGTTTGTTTGTTTGTTTTTTTTTTCATACTTTGATTTATGAAACTTCCCCCTGGAGATTATGGGAAATGGCATTCCCAAGATCCTTGAAAAGAAACATCTTCTCGGGGAGTATGCCCCCAGATCCCCCTAGAGGCTCGCGCCTTCCGCGCTTGTTTCACTATGCCTTTCCCTGCGTTTTAGCTAACTTCCTTTACAAGCACCGCTCAAGGCCTAGTGGGGGGGGGGGGGGGGGATCATAAATTATTTGTTGGAAATCACGATCAGTTGTTTTTCAGTAGAATAGGAAGAACCAGTTAGAAAGTAAAATGTCTTTCAACGTTTGACATCCAAGACATCCAACGTTTGTCACAGATCCTCTATAATCAAACCTGCGAAAAAGCATCTGATTTAATTTGCATCTTAAAGTTAAAGTTAACTTATTTATATTATTACAGCGAATTGTCTTTATTAGTTTGAGTTAGTAGATATGGACGTTACTGATTAGCGGAGGAAATTATGGAAGTAAATTGTTGTTGGCTGACTTTATTTTAGCAACCAGCTTGTAATTGAACAGGCATATCTCGATAGGAACGAGTAGATTGCTCCTCTTTATTTACTATTAACACCAAAAATTGCTTGAAATGTGAGTGCGGTCACAATCACAAACAACAATAATAACAATCAAGCGAATATAGCTCTGTCAAGAGGATCCGGCAACGGACGTTAGACTAAGCCAAATCCTATGCACATTGTCTTGTGTAAAGACAAACTTTTCATGGCAAAGCTAGGCATTTCAACTTTACAACAACAACTGCAATAAAGATAACAATAAATACTACTACTAGTACTAATACTATTAATAATGAAAATAATAATAATATAATAATAATAATTAAGAAGAAGAAGAGGGAGAAGAAGCAGAAGAAGAAGATGAAGAAGAAGAAGAAGAAGAAGAAGAAGAAGAAGAAGAAGAAGAAGAAGAAGAAGGAGGAAGAGGAGGAGAAGAACAACAACAACAAAAACAACAACAACAACAACAGTAGTAAATGCAACAACAATAAGTTTTTTTTTTAACAGATTTCAACTGATTAATGGCACTTTTTTGACCCTCCAGGTAGCGTAGGGGCTAGTCCAGGCGGGTACAATACAAGAAATTTCATGTATGTACTGAAATAAACTGAAAATTTAGAAGCATTCTAGATTGCATTGCTAATTTTAACAACTCTTAATGGAAGTACTTAAAAGAGAGAAGTGATGAAAACACACCTAAATAATAAAAGAAACAATAAAATCAGAAAAAAATATCGCAAACCCTCGCCTACGGGCTGGACAAAAACCTCAATGCCGCTGGTAAAGTGATTCAAAACCTCTCGCAAACCTTGATATCTCTCTACCTTAAAAGAAATGCGGAGTGATAATTTAAAATCAGTTTCTTAAGTTGCCTAGGTAGGGGAAAGTTGCCTCGAAGAATAAAGAAAGGAATTATAGAAATATAAACCATGACTATACTTAATCTTACTTTTGTAAATTTAATCAGAGCCTTTAAATTAATCTTTGTTCATATTTTCTATTTTTCCTTTTTTTTTTTGACCGTCGATAAAACCCGGAACATGGAACATTCCGGAACATGCCGGAACATCCCGGAACACGAAAAAATAAAATAATTTTCAAGAAAAAAATAAATAAACAAAATAAAATAATAATAATAATAATAATAAAATTTTTGTAAAAATAAATAATAATAACAACAACAAAAAAACAACGAAAAATATGGAAATAAAGAAAAAGAAACTGGTATCATCTCCGTGTATGAGAAAACAATATTTTGTCGCAATTAATTTGTTTGGCGATTGAGAATTCGAACTATATTAAAATAAGAAGAGCTTAGGGGCTCGTCGATTTGGACTTTAGTGGATAAGATTCCCATTCGCCATAAATAGTTGTAGTGGCAGTGGTAGCGCAGTAGTAGTTTCTAACTGTTATCAGTTAGCCTGAATTTTAGCTGTCTCCCGAGTCGCAAGTTGAGGACTGGCGATCGACGCTGTCAAAGTGATTTGGGTATCCTCTGACGACAAAACTGGTGAGAGCGAAGTTATTTGAGAGATGCTTTTGCAGTGTATTTATATTTATCTGCTAATTCGAATACTTTGCTAACGTGTTTGTTTCTTTGACGTTCCCTGGATTTTAGTGAACAAGATTTCATTTTGGAAACAGTAATGCGTCCGTCGTGAAGTCTTGTCGCCGAGAATAGCTAACCAACTGCTCCGAAGTAGATATATTTAGCAAGGTGGAACACAAAAACAAACAAACAAAGCTCGCCTTTCCTTTCTATTCACCTTTGACCCGGATATGTAACAAACGGATACTGTAATATTCAGTGAATTTAGCGGAAAAATAGTGTTTCAAGTGTCTTCGATAAATTAGGTATGGGCTCGAAATATATGGGGGAACAGCGTTTCACTTGAATTTCAGCCGTCTCCACGAGTCGCAAACTCCTCTTAGACTAGAGGAGACATCTGAAATATTACGCTGACTGTAAACAGTATAAAAACTACTACAAATTTCTCTACGCAATTGCATAATATAGAAACTACTACGAATTTCTCTACGCAGTTGCATAAATTGCGTTAACTGCGACGATCATTTTTTCATTTCATTTCATTTCAGCACTTCCACATATGATTCATTTCATATATCATTAACAATGTGAGTATTGTCCACTAAAAGGCAGGAGCTCCTAAGCTCTTCTTAAGTTGACAGAGTCTAGTCTGTAAGTAATTCATGTCAATCTCAAGAAAGCAAAGCACCTCAAGTAAGCAAATGTCGGTTATATACATATGAGCAGACTATATGTTGGCTTGAAATGAGTTACTTACCGACTTGGCTTGACTTGGCTCCTTTGTGGGGATGAGCGTTGCGTGACGAGCCTAAAAACGGCTGCGAAGGAGACTACCCTTCTCGCGACCCATTTTAATATAGTTTGAATTTAGAAGCAAGCCTTCACTCATTACTGTCATTTGCATGGACCCTCAATCGCCCAACAAATTAATTGCGACAAAATATTGTTTTCTCACACTCGGAGATGATACCAGTTTCTATTTCTTTATTTCCATATTTTTCGTTTTTTTTTTTTTTTTTTTTTTGTTGTTGCTGTTATTATTTATTTTTACAAAAAATTTGTTATTATTATTATTATTTTATTTTGTTTATTTATTTTTTCTTGAAAATTATTTTATTTTTTCATGTTCCGGCATGTTCCGGAATGTTCCATGTTCCTGGTTTTATCGACGGCCTTTTTTTTTACCATTAAAGGCTAAAAAAGTCATTACAAGTTTTAAGACGACACATACATGTATAGAAGGAAACATTTGTGGTCAAGGAGGTATTTACTTATTGACTTACTGTGGCTGATATTTAGCTTTACTTATAAATCCTCAGAATATTATTTTCGGAGGAGCAAGTTAGAATCAAACGTGGTGTTAAATTTAGAAGGAATTTTTTTTTTTTTATTGTTGCTGTTTTTGGTGTTTTGTGAATATAAGTAATCTTTTCATTCAAAATATCACAATATTTACGATCAATGCAAAGCGTATAAAAGCGCGACATACGTGTTTCCAAGAACCAGTAGTCACGAAGATTTGGAGATGAAGACTCTAATTCTGTTGGCATTACTGGCCGTCAGCTTGGCTATTCCATTCAACGGAGATGCAGATAAAGCATATGACACCGAAACAAATGATCTTGTGAATAACCTCCGTGAAAGGTAAGGCAGAAACGTAGGTTGTTCGTATAATGTTGAATAAGTTAAATCATGGTATTGCTTTAACGGATTTCAAAGAAATCTTTTCAGATTTTCGTAGTGGTACATATGCCACTTAAGAATTGAGCTGAAAGTTGTAATTGGTTGCTGCGGCTGCTGTTGCTGCTCTTTCGCCAAACAAAACGTCGTCGCTTTTTCAACGCAGAGCCCATCGTTATTATAATGAAAAAAGTTTTGAGACTTTGTTTCCTGCTTTATTTGCACGTAAGGTGCACACCTGCCGGCTTTAGAGTGAATTAAGACCTTGCAGTGTTTAGAATTATCATCAGCTTTGATAATAACTTTAATAAGGTGTCACCATTGTGTCTATTTTCTCTAGCAATGGTGAGTTATTTTGCGTCAATGTCATGCGCGGTTTAATCTATAAATTGGGTTATATCTCATTTTAGTGATAACAAATTGCAAGATGAAGATAAACAGGGTGAAAACCCAAACGAAGATATAAACAACGAAATTGAGAACGATGAAGAAGACGATGAAGAAGGCGCCTATGATATGGAGCCAGAAGACAACGATGATGAGGAATTAGAAAACGAAGATGGGGAAGAAAGCGCTTTGGCTAATCCAGAAAACGAGTCTTCAGATCCTATTCCACAAAGGCGTCGCATCATTACTTCCCGTTTAGTTCTACGTGTACTTCGACGTGCACGTGTTGGCAGTCTTCCAAGAATACCCCGCCGTGGGTAGGCTAGAAACTAGCCTGTGTAATGTTGAACAGGTTAAGAAATATATAATTTATATAAGGGATTAACAAAGTACCTTCTAAGTCTTTCTTAGTGGTACAAGTATGTTAAATGTGCTTTAAATTTTTACTCTGCTGCTTTTGCTGCTTAATTCATAAAGAAATGTCAGTCGTCTATTTTTTTTTTTTTTTTTATCCCAGAGCACTTTTTTGATTATGAGAAGGTTTTTGAGACTTTGTTTTGTGGTTTATCGACACATAAATTGCACACTTGCTGACTTTTTAGAGTGTAGGTAAAACCCTGGAATACTTGCTACTTAAGATTTGTTGTTCACTCTACAGCTTGCGTGTACTGTTAATTGCCGGTAAATTACTGTAGTCAGCTTTGATAATAACTTCAATAAGGTGTCACCAGTGTGATTATTTTCAGCAAGACGATTTAGTTCAAACAGATGCAGTGTTTAATCTGTGAATTTGGTTCTATCCCAATTTAGTGACGACAGCATATGCAAGACATGTTATCAGCATTCATGCAACAAAGTCAACGGCAAAACCAAACTATGTTGGCCATTGTTGAAAAGTTTACCAAAAAAGACTGAATCATAGGCAACACTAACTAAAAAGATATCTTGTGTTCCTCTATAGATATGTACTTACACCTTATGCATGTTGTGTTCCTTGCACAAAAACTGTTACAGATTTTTGCAAGTTATTAGTTGTGTTGTAAGGCTTAAGACAATAATTCTTGTTAATAGCAGAGGCTTCAGATGATTGACACAATAGAGTGTAGTTGTTTTCTATGATGTTTTTTGAGTCAGAACAAATGACCAGTTCTGTAGAGTTTGATATTGTGTGCTTGTCATTTGTTGGACATTTTTGTGCAAGATATTAGTAGTAATGCCCAACGGGGGGGGGGGGGGGGGGGGGGGGTGCTCCGGATTTCAAGTGACAGGTGATGATTGAAAGAGTTTTTTAACTTTGAATTTTTCTATCCCTGGATTTTTTTGGGTAGGAAAATTTGGATTAAAATTATTTTGGGGGGGGTGCATTGATTCAAGTAAAGATTTGTTTTGATATTCAAAACAAACTGAAGATTCGTGGTTGTGCCTGCGTATCCTGGCTGCTTACTGTTTATTAATTTTTTGTGTTATATCATTTAATGGTTTCTGGAATTTTCAAGGTTTGGAAATTCAGCATGGGATATTTTTTTCGGGTTAGTTTTTGAACCAGGGATTTTTTCGGGTTCTGAGTTTTACCCTCATTCAATCATCCCTGTCACTTGAAATCTGGAGTACCCCCCCCCCCCCCCCTCCCACTGGAATCCTCCCACTGGAATTGTATTGTTAGACGTTTTTGTTACTTGGAGGCAAGTATTCGTGTTATATAGCAGAGGCAACAGATGATGTACAATATAGTTTAGTTGTTTTTTATCACATTTATTAGCTCATAACAAATGATCAGACCCAATTGTTCAAAAGGTGGATTTCACTATCCACTGGATAACACAATTGGATTCCCAAAGAGTTATCAACTGGATAGCAATTTATTTATCTGGTGAATAGTACTATCTAACTTTTGAACAACTGCGGGCAGTTTTGCTGATGTTATATTGTTAAGTACTAGCTTGCAATTTGTTGGACATTAAAGATTTTTTAGTAAACCATACTTGACATTACAGGAATCCGTTCAATTGAAAATGTTGTCGTGTTTAGGCAAAGTAATCCTCAAGGCTTGGAGGCTGAATATCAAAAAACTGTGACGTGCTATTGCCATATAGGCATGTGAGAGCGTTGCGAAGGAGACCTGATACAATGTACATTTTGCCTACATTGCTTAAGCCAACCTTGAGATTTTTCTTAAAATCCATGAACTTAAAATAATTAACGATGTCATTGAAAAGCCATTCAACAGAAATTCTAACTTCGCTCATAGACTTGTTAAACTGCTGCATCTGAGGAGTTAAGTAGGCATTCTTGAATGGGCCCTGCAAATGCATCCTTAATGGGTATGCAGGGTCCCCATAGACACAGAGAGGCTGCCCAGTGGGTGATATTGCATTCTGCTGTAGTTCTCTTAGCAGGCCAGATTCTGTCAACATGCTTGCATCATGCTTTCTTCCTTCTTTACAGTGGTGATAAAAATGAAAGAAAAAAGCTTTTGTTAACAAAAAGTATCACGTGATATTTTGTGTATGTGATTGTGAAGGGAGTAGTAGGCATGTTCATAAAACCATAGGTAACTCACTTGCTGGGTGGGTAATCACAAAACAGTACTCTAAACAATCTGTTACCTTTTAGCGCCAGTGATTGTATTCTTAAAGAACTTCTATTCGCTAGTTTCTAACTGAAAATTAAAATTGCCATTGAAAGCAAACCAAAATCGAGATGAAGATGCAGAAAGGGGTGTTTAGGTGGGACTTGTCAAAATTATCTGGTAAACACCTGAATCAAAATTACATTAAATTTATCTTCATATTCTCCCCTCCCTAAAGTGTACATGTGATTATTTCTTACCGACTGGGCCATACATGTTACCAATGAGGCCATTTGGCAGTGTAACTGATTGAAATTTGATGCCATGGATTCTTTTGTGGCCGTTGTACATCACTCTTTGTCTTTCACCGGGTTTAGAAATTGCTCTCACAGTCCCATCGATGAACCCGAAACAATTATCTAAGGTTGCTCCTTTGGCTGAAATCGCATCTGCATACATTTGTAAGGAAACGGGGTTCAAGATACCGTTATTCCAGTTAGTTATCTTGCGGTGGTGGGTATCGTATATGTAGTCTATAATTTTGTTGGTAATCATGCATAGTACAGGTACTGGTCTGCCAAAACGATAAATAAGATCTGAATATCTACAAGGGTAAGCCAGCCTTTTCAGGAGCATGCAGAGTCCTTCCGTTCCAGTGAATACTGATCTCTGGTCGCACTTCAAGAAGGCAGGAATCTGTAGCACCTCTTCTAGTTGCAGAATGTGTCGCTTCTCAAAGCGAAATTCTGCAATGCACTCAGCTTCGTCGATATCATCGAGGTTGAACTGATCATATGAATCGTAGGGAAAGTCAAGGTTTTCAGACTTATTTAAATCATATAAAGCGAAGAATTCCATTTCATCCAGCCATCCTTCGCAGTATCCCAACAGTAAAGCTTCTCGAGTATTCCTTAGAGATGCCATTCTAACTGAGGAAAGCGGCAGTGAAAGCAGAAAAATTGCTTCGTCGACACGTCGTCGTCAAGTTTGCTTAGTTTTGTTTTTCCCGCCAAAAGACGTCGACCTCGACCCAGGTTCTGGCGCGCTTGGCGGGCGTCCACAAAGCGGTCGTCGTGAGTTGCTTAAAGTCTCTAATATATCAGTGATAGATAACACTGTTGCTCCATTGATATCATCCGTCGAAAATTTCCTCTATCGGTGTTAACGTAAATCACTTGATAAAAGAATTCTAAGTACACAGAAATTTCGCAAAAGGGTCGCTCAGTGCTGGAATTGATTACAACTGATTACAATCGGGTTAAGCTTTCTGTAAGTTCTTTTTCTTGTAACTTATTTTGCTTTTATTTGCATCCTCTATAGATTTGCCCAGATGTCCCTTTAAATGAAAAATGAGTGAAGTGCAAAGCGAACTATGACACGATGTAAATAAGCTTGTTATCTTAAATTTCCTAAATGAAACTAGACTGCCAGCTAAAGATCTGTGAATGAATTCTAATACGATAATAAATAGCATTTACCACGTTGTTGAGCTCTTCTGTATCAGTTTCTTGTAACTACTTCTTAGCTAAGGGCACGATTTTCAATTCATTATTCATTGTGGTATGGGTATATGGTAGGGTTCGTCCACCTTATGACCGTCCACTGCTGGTCCTCATCAGTCCATTGCGTCGATTTTCTGTACGGGACTTAAACCAGGACTTTAACAGTTTCTAGTGATTGGTATATTTCGAACGTCACATCAGACAGAAATATTCTAGTTTAGTACTTGTTGCAGTACTAGATGCCTTCAAGAAATTGCTCTCTATCAAATATATTCGCAAAATTATTTTCTTCTCAGCCGCTTTATTCCATGGACTTTTAATTGCCATTCCTGTACATGTGTTTATAATATTTTGACCAAGTGAGCCATGATGATACTTTGATCACTGTTGCATTTCTGGCGATTGAGAGACATGGGAGCGAATTAGTCAAAAATTATTATCTTGGCGGCATAGTTTAGAGGCGCACGGAGACTCGTGGGATAGTTTCAGGCTATTTTTGGTTTTGGCGCGAGATTTGTGGCATTCTATGTCAGCTCAGTTGTCGTGTTCGCTTATTTGTTTTGTTTTGCATAGTTTCTTTTCGATGGTTATGTTCTTACGTGTTCAGATTGGAATGACCTTATTTCGGTGTAAAGCTTATGTTTTTTGACCTGCTTTCTTTGAAATTAGTCTCTTTGGAGTAGTCGATGTTAAAACTGGCGGTATTCACTGTTCTATGCTTTTTGCTTAAATCATTTCCACGGGGTTTCTTGCCAATGCATTGGCAGGGGACTACGTTTCCACACCTTTCTTGGCCACTTCTCAAGGGTGGTTCTTAGGCTGTTTTTCGTAGCTGGCCTTGCACACGTTCTAGCCCAGAGCATGTAATAGTATTTGCCGGAAGTAAACATTGATGTAACTGAGCTAGGATACATATGCATAAGATGATTGGCTGAGGCATCCTAAATATACTTTTCTCATTGAATGTCTCGTGTCAGTAGAGTCAGAATCGTTATTCCCTTTAAACACTTGTGGAGTAATCTTGCCATTACTGATCTCCAAACTGAAGGGACGTTTTTTCTGTGTAAAGGCAGAAATGAACCAACGAAAGGTGGAGTAATTCTGTAATCAAGAAGTACATGTACCAACATACTGCATACGTGCAAAATACCGACAATTATATTTGAATTAATGGAAACCCTAGGGTAATAATTCGCATGAGGGTCAGTAGTTACGCAAATATCCACAAAGCCTTGCCTAACCTTTCTAAGCTACCTTCAAAATTGACTACTAGGCGAATTTACTCCACAATAGTACTGCTCGGCTGGCCTAACTTTGTTTGTTTTTGTTTTTTGTTTTTTTAGTCCTATTTCAAAGTCTACCCACTCCACCTTCCATACCACTTTTACCAATTTTCTCTTCGTCTTCTTTCTCTCGTTCTGTTAAAGTAGTAATGTTCTAGATTCGAGGTTCTTATGAAAATCCTACCAAATCTTTAAAAAGAATGTCACCCTCGGTAACCTTTTCAGCCTTATACATATTTCGGCAATAATAATAATAAGGCCATTTGGCCTTCCTTACTTAGATTTTATAGCGCTTGTGGACGTCTGGTCACCATTGAGGGAATGGATATAAATTACTGTTCTTAGAAAAAAGAAAATCAAAAAATCAAAAATTGACACTAGTTTGATATAGTTCTTTATTGGATATCTGACTTTGACTCGGAATAACTCTTAACCCTATTCAGACCGGGGCGGGGGGTTTTGGAGTTCCCCCCTCGCGAAAAAGTTGAATAACTTCAAAACCGTTTAAGCATTGACCACCAAATTTAGCGACTTTTCCTAAAAAATATCTGCAAACATTTTAAAGTGGTCGGGACGTGGACGTAAGCATTGACGTTACCATGGCAAACAAATTTTTGCAGCCGTGTTTTTCAAAATTTGCATTGTTTTCCTACAAACACGATGTTCGGTTGCTAGGGCTTTTCCTCCCGCAACTTCGTGAATTAAATTTTTGGCTCACAGAGCACTATTTTATATTCCAAATGAAGCAAGATATTAAAACATCTTAATTAGAGAAAAATTTTCCTTAAATTTTTACCATTGTAAAGGTATTTTTGACGTTTCTTGAAAGTGTGACGTCATAAGAGACGTCTATTTTTAGTAACGACATTAAATACTTGCAAAACAGTGTTCAAAACATTACAGACATTTTTGTTACACAAAAAGAATATGTATAGTGAAAACCCCATCTCAATCGGATAAAATGGCGTAAAGTTACAGCTAATAAAAGAAGTCAAATTTTCCCCCACATGACCATATATGGTCAAAATTAGGGGGATTTTAAACGCGAGAATAATGAATGTATTGTCACAGGAGCAAGGAAAAAATGCATAAAACCAAAATTGTAGTTTTTCTACTTACTTTTTTTACTCATGTGCTGCTATGACGCGTTTTCGTCACGAAATACGTCATTGTGACGTGAAAATGACGTATTTCGTGACGAAAAACGTGTGATAGCACCACCTACCCTGAGTAGAAAAGACTACAATTTTGATTTTATGTAACTTTGTCCTTGCTCCTGTTCCAATACATTCAATGTTCTCGCGTTTAAAATACCCCTAATTTTGACCATATATGGTCATTTGGAGGGAATTTGAATTTCTTTAATTAGCTGTAACTTTAGTCCATTCTACCCGATTGAGATGGGGCTTTTACTAGAAATCATAGAATTCTAAATACAGAAAACTAATGTGAAATTTTTAGCATTTCATTCCTGAGTTTTTGTTCTGATGCTAAATTTGGACATCATTTATGACGTCACAACAGAAGTCACATGGGATGAAAGAAAAACCAATAAACAGGTAATTTATCGAACTACTTCCTTGCCCAATTTCGTCACATTCGATGCATTCTACTTCTGTCTATGGCCTAAAACTCTCAGTTTTGAGAGGTATTTGGGAGGAAAAGCCCTAGCAACCGACCACCGTGAAAATAGGTTTTAATTATATTTTTATCAATGGAATTATGATATTACATTGAAATTAGCATTATGTTATCAAATTTATTGTCACTGTTAATGAAATACAGGCTTTGTAGTGACTAGTTTGAGAAAAAACATGAGTTAAATGGAAACGTGCTGAGTTTAATTTTCAACAGTGTCCATTTCTCCCGGAATTGCATATTTTGCAGATTTTTTTTTTGCTTCCTATGCATTCCTTTATTTTCAGATCTTTTTCGGTAAAACTAGGATTCCGGATTCCAATGCAGTCAAAAATGCAGCCTTCTACAGGTAAATTAAGGCACCAATAACCGAGAAGACCTGGGGACGAGTTTGAGTTGTTTTGGTTGTGAAAACAAGATGGTCGGCATTTCAGTCGCTTCAAGAGTAAGAACTACAGCTGGAACTAGGCGTAATGGCTAAAAACATAGCAAAAAACGGCAAGAAGACAACTCCGAGGGCGACATCTGCTATTTGGAGAATATTTGCGGAGCTGGACAAACCTGAACGTACACTATCGAAGATGAACTTAACATCGATGGATCGATAGAGGTAAGCATGTTTTAGCTATGTTTTTAAACTAGGAATGGTTTTCAATGAATAATAAAACAATTATTAAATTCGGCTTTCGTATCTTATGAAGAATTATGGAGATCGAGGAGCGTGTTATGCGCCTCGGCCTACCGCCTCGACGGATAACACCCTCCTCGATCTCCATAATTCTTCATAAGATACAAAAGCCGAATTCAGTAACTGTTTATTATTTTTTCCAAGCTTGCGAGCGGGCCGAATCGTTTAAATCCTGCAATCTGATTGGTTCTGAGAGTAGGCGCTATTTTAAGATCTTCCCGTTAACCTGCACGGAATCGTTGGCGGCTTGATTCACAAGTTTGTTTGTTGATTGTGAATGAGCAAAAACTGTGACTTTTAAACCATTTTTCTTTTAAAACTTGCCTTTTCATTAGCATTAGAAAGGGAAAAGTGAAATGCATCATTCACGCAAAAAATGTGAATGGAGAATCAAGCAAATCAGCCAAGAAAACCACTAAAGAAAACGAAAACTGTCACTTCATGATCACCTAAGCTTTATAACCGCGCTGTAAGTACTGCAATCTTGCTTTTTTGCACCATTTATTCGACATTTTGCTCAGTTTGTAGTTTTGTTTTCCATTTTCTCTGTCAGAATCTAGATTCTGCTGTTTTTCTTTGAATTTTGCCTCGCTAGTTTTCTACTTACCAGAAAAGGTTGTTGTCAATGACTGCATTTAGCTTTTAATCTCACATGTAAATAAACAACACGAATCACTTTTCCACGGTTATCACCGAGTTCATTTCTTTGTTTATATACTTGCTACTAACATTGCCTTCTTATATTCGAATTCAATTCAAAACCTTAAGATTGGTATGTGTAATTAGCTCTCTTTATAAAGCTTTTGATATACAGTTTTCATCCCGCTCAGTTAAACTATATAACCTTGAATGAAATCATGATTCAAACGACGAAGAAAATGTTTCCTAGTATTTTTTTTCTGGGGATTTTAATATCAAGCTCGTCAATTCTTTTATCCTTGTTTGACTCTCTCTTCACTCTTAAAGAGAGCTTAAGGATATTTGGTGGGAAATCGCATAGCCACCAACCTGGCGAAGCAGAGAAAACTAAAGAGTCAATGAAATACGAAAACGGAAAGCGGAAATTGTGTCTGTATCTGTGTTTTCTTAAGTGTTAAGCTTAGATTAATTGCCATGTCCACAAATTTAGAATATAGATCAAGAGAAAGACAGAGAAAAAGAGAGAGTAGGCGGCAGGCCACCGCAGTTCAACGAGAAAACGGCGACGAAGATCTGGAGCGAGAGATAAAAAACAAAGGAGGCATTTTTTTGTTGGAAGAACAACATGAAAATTTTGTAGCGACGGTGACAAAATGAGAAATTCCAGCGGCCACCAATGAAAGGCGAAAATGAGCGCTAGTGAAAAATAGTGAACGAGAACACGTACGACATTTCCTACATAAAACGTGTTAACTAAGGGTCCATTTACATGTGAGGTAACCCGCTTCGGTGGGGTGACCTGCCTGTTCATATAATCTCTCATTTTACATGTGATCACGTTTACATGTTAGGTAAGGTAACTTGCCACATGTTACCTCACCTACCCGGGATCCCCCACCTTCCTTTACATGGAGGTAGGGGACCCCAGGGAGGTGAGGTAACCCGCTTAGTTGGGGTAACCCGCTTGCCCATATAAACTCTGATATTAAATTGATCACGTTTACATGGCAGGTGGGGTGAACCGCCAAGGCGGGTTGCCCCATCTGTCAGACCGCGTAACCCTCTCAGCCGGGGTCAAATTTTGCCATGTAAACGTTTCAAGGTGGGTTAACCCTCCTACCCGGGATCGGATTAGTGATACATCAACTTCGCGCAAAATTCACTTTGGCGGTGGCGTTGCGTTATTATTAACGGTAACAATAGAAAGCCGTAGCACTGAAGGTTGCAGCAAGAACAGCAATTGAGTGTAGAAGAGCATTAATCGCCAAAACACGTGGTTTGCCAGCATTTTTTTTGTTTACATGCTAAGTGACCATTAAATAGTGTTGAGAAAGTGCACCCCGGGATGGGGGAGTTGTAAGATTACATGTAAAGGAGGGTTATTTTTTACCCCACCAAAGCGGATTATCTCACCTACCTGGGGTCCCCCACCTCCATGTAAACACATACTTGTCCAATACTCCGACAAATTTATGCATGCGTTTGTTAAATTTCTCATTGTTTTGCTTCGTTCTTTATTGTTATGCTTTTGTACAGTATTGTAATGTGAAGACAATACAATACAATGCCATGCATAAATTTGTCGGAGTATTGGACAACCCTCTGTAAACAGGCCCTAAGAAGTTTCTGGAAGTTTCACGTTGTAATCGTGCAAAACAACGGCAAAGAGTGTGAAAAAAAGAGTCCTGCACGTGCAAAATTCTTTTCTACTTATTAGACCTATTGTTGTTTTTCACCGTTCTTTTGCGTTCCCTTTGCCGCTAAGCAATACACGGTTGTATATTTTGTTTGAAAAAATTATAAATATTATCGAGAGCTTCGCTTTTAGCCCTGGCTAAATTTATATATTGTCCTATACATCGAGGACATTTCGGTCCTACGTTATTGTTTTTATACCTATTTTGGACACTATGATAATAATTCCATGGCACCCATCAAGTATGATGCCAAGGGCCTGTGTAGGCACAGTATATTTTTTTACAGCATAATATACTGCTATACTTCTACGGCGAAACTGTTTCGTATTTTCTGCCATGTTACACTGTTGTTTATATGTTGTTTGTCTTTGTTGTCATGTATTGCTGTATTGTTGTTGTTTTTTTTTAATTGCGTTCTTAAGCCCACTCCTAGTAATCGGGTGTGGCCTTGCTTTCACCGCTGCCTGTTTTGTTTTCTCTTTATTTTGTTTTTCCATAGGACAATGCCTCGTCCCTTACGTGCCAAAACGACAGCCCGTAGATTGGGGCCCTCTGGCTTCCCACGTAGGTCAGGCGTGTGTGCACAACTCTTTACCTTCAACCTCTGCATCCAGCTTCACACCAGCTGCAACGACATCATTCCCACCCAACTTGACACCACCATCTATAGTCAACCCCAGTTCAACCATGGTCCAGGATATAGCTAAAGCAGTAACTGAAGCAGTTAACCAGTCTTTCACTCCCTTCATTGTGTACGTGTCTCTGCATTCTGCCTCGGGGTCAGTGTCCCCACTGGTGGAAACACCATTCCGGGATGCTCTGGTCAGCGCGCCATCTAATGTTCCCCTTGGAGCAGATGCCACTGTACAGGGGTTTAATTGTGGCTTCTGCTACAAATTCTCTCTCAGATGAGCCTTCATCTGAGGTGGCTCCAGCTTGATGAAAATTGCTTCCTTTTTCAAATCATTTCATTTTACTGATTAGCATCTGCAATGCAACCTCTACCTTTATCTAAAGCAATGTCAGATGCTCGCTCAAACTGCAGTAGGCTTTCTGTAAACAAAAACTCACTGCTGACAACCGTACGTTATAGTTACTTTTCACACCGGGTTCTCGTGTGGATGAAATAATAAAAATGGTAATTTCTTTCTTTTTTTTCCATTTTTGTTAAATGTAAGAGCCAAAGGCAAGCGCACAGCTAATGATAGCTAACACGACTAAAATCCTCATCTTTAAGCCTTGATCCCCTCCATCTCGTTTTATAGATTGTGCCTTTATATCTTTGACACCCCTCTGTAACAGATCCAGTGGAATTTATATCTTCACTGGGTTCTCGGATAAAACCTCACTGGGCTTTTTTATTTTCAAATAGGTTTTCTTCTTAGTTGTGTTCTTCCCATAAAAGGGGTGGCAGGCCTTACATTTTTGCCGGCATGAAAACTTTGAACAACTTGTGCATATTTCTGTGGCGACAAGAACTAAACGGCTTGCACTTTTTAATTTGAGATTGATAATCTATACCCTCCGCATTTCGTTTTTCTCATTGTTAATAAATGCTTTATATTTTGCTTCTTGTAAACAAATATGAACAACGAAATACACTAGTCTTGAACAGTGTAGAAAGTGAACGGGGAAGGAAAAAATCAGCCGGGTAGAAACAAACTATTTGTCAGGTATCGGTGTCGAAAGCTTTCTGAAATAGTGTGACATTGTTTTGTTTTTTGTTTTTTATTACTTTGCCATTGCGTTACTAGGAGCTGTTAAGTTAACCATTTTTTGATCGGATTACAGGTAATTCGCTTTTACGCCTAATTTAGATGTTATTATAGTAAACGGATTGATGTATCAAGTCAATTAACTTTGTCGGTTCTTATCGTGAACAGGAACAATGAATAGATGTTACTGATGTATTTTAGGTTTGCATGCTCACGTGATATATTCAGATGTAATCAGCTTTGTGCGGAACGGGTCCTTTTTGGAAATAGGGTAGATCACTTTCGAAGGAGTTGGATTTATTACTCATTCTCAACACAAATTTGGTCCTTCGAGCCGGATTTGGAGGCGGATTCAAGGAACGAGGAGAATCATGTCTGTGGATGTTAAACAGCAAATCAGGATTCGAGGTGGCCACCGCGCGTATGTTTCGAAATTGCTCAAACGAGTACCAGAAGTAGCTCCTGATGACGAGGAGCAAATAGAACTGTTGAGGATCTCTCTAAATGGAAAACTTTCAGTATTGGAAGACTTGGACAAGTCTATTTTGGAGCTCGTCGAGGAAAGCAACATTGATAAGGAAATTGAAGAATCGGAGGGCATCAAGGATGAAATTCACCTTAATTTACTCAAACTGGATTCACTCTTAAAGGAATTGAAGACACCTTCACAACCTTCGGAACATTCTCCGGCGTCTACAAGTTCTCAAGCTACGGGGTCAACGTCACATTCAACCAAACTTCCCAAACTCGTCTTAAAGAAATTCTCCGGTGATCCCAAAACGTGGCAAGAATGGTGGGATAGTTTCAAAGTTGCTGTTCACGAAAATGGTATTTCGGATGTCGAGCAATTTAATCATTTAAGAAGCCTAGTAGAGGGTGCAGCATATGCTACGATTGCGGGATTATATCTAACGGAGGAAAATTACAAAAAGGCAATTGATCTCCTTCAAGAGAGGTTTGCTCAAAAACAGATCATCATCAATTCGCATATGGATGCTATGTTAAAGTTAAACAGTGTGAGCACGATGGCCGATATCAAGAAGATTCGCCAGATATATGACCAAGTTGAAATCCACGTGCGTGGATTGCAAGCACAAGGAGTGGATTCGGCGCAGTATGGCACGCTGCTCATCCCTATTATGATGGCAAAAATACCCAAAGATCTACGCCTTATCCTCAGCCGTCAGTTCTGTGGCGACAATTGGAATTTAGATGAGCTATTACAGGCCTTCAAGACCGAACTAGAGGCCCGAGAAAGATGCGCGTCTTCAAGTGTGGAAACATCACGCCATACTAATCAAGTACACTCATCGTTACCAAAATGGAAGGAAGAAGCTGAAGGGAATCCGACAGCGGCAGCCTTGGCGTCATTTAATCGAAAGATAAATTGCACTTATTGTCGCAAGTCACATCCCTCTGTGCGTTGTAACGTTATCACCGACGTGAAGGCTAGAAAATCCTTTCTTCTCAAACAAGGGAGGTGTTTTATTTGTCTCAAGAAATCACACATTAGTTGCGGTTCCACTAGAGCTTTTGCCCACGGGAAAGTGGGACTTTGCCCAAGGGGAGTACATGTTTTGTGTGTGACCTATAAAAAAACAGTGAAAGTACCCACGGGAAATCACTAGGGATACATCAAAGAGAACAAAAGAATAACCCATGACACTCCCGGAGCCAAGTTGTATGGTTTATCTATGGTTTATCTAACCACAAGAGTAGTTCAACCAATCGGGTGGGAGAAAATTGTAAATACCGGAAACCGCAGCACATGCTGCGCTGAATTCGCGGCAGATACCCTGTCACGTACCTAATTCAAGACAGGCGGCAACAAGCATGGCGAACTTTCGAGGTTCACAGTGAGTATATTTTACACGTCTTGCTCCAAATATCCTAATTATCTGAGTTCCTTTAGTGCGGCATGGTTTTTTTTCCCGCCAAACGCTACCAGGTCAAAAGTTGACCTTGGGTAATTATTTGCAGTGTAACCGGAAAATATCACCTGACCGGAAACCCAAGCTGATCCCAACCCAAACCCAAAATCAAGACTTGCCACACGCTAGCTACGGGCCTGCACTTGTTGTCGAGGGAGCAACGAAAACCAAGGGGGGAGCGAGCGTGAACAATCTTGGCAATCAACGTAACGATAGACATTAATGAGTGCAAACACAGGGGATACGGTGGTGGTAAAGAGAAAATAGATGTTCGCCCTTCGGGCCAAATTATATTTCCAAGAATACACCATAAGATTTATTTTTTACTTTGTATTTTCATTATTTGAAACAATGCGCGTAATTTTCTGTACCTTGTGTTTAAGGGCCGGAGAACTGTCGGGTTGAAGGGTGGGCGGTTAGGGATTAAAATATCATTATATTCCTACAGCGGGCTTACCTGTGATTTTCTATTTCCACATTTTCCGTGTTAAATTATTTCCCGCTTGGCGGCTTGTTCTTGTCATGTCTGAATAACAGGAAAGCTTGGGTCCGTTACGTAGTTAATTAATATGCCGCGTTCTGATTTTCTAACAGCAGTTAGCCTTTAAACATGCCAAAAAGACTAACGCTGTATGACATTTGTTGCATTTTAATAAAGGAGCAGTTTCTTGAAGAGGATCTGAAGGAAGCAGTATAGACCACCAGGCCTTAAAAATATAAATGTAAACTGTGTAGTTGAGCTTATATATATATTTTTTTTATTAACAGGAAATGTTTAGTCTTATAAATTTTACAGTCGCGTTTTATGATGTCTTCTTTACTGAGGCTAGTATAAAGTAGTTGTCGCATAAGTCTATGCTCAAGCCATGCACCCACATTTAAATGAATAGAGTACAAAAGTGTGAATTTTGTTTTATTATTTCTGCTTTTTGAAAGGAAAAGCAACATGAAGCAAATATCTTATGTTTTTTAAATTAGGGAAAAAATCTTCAAGGACAAGGGCGGATCTAGGGGTGGGGCCGAAGGGGCTGTGGCGCACAATTTTTCTGCGAAATTTTGTATTTTTATTTTTTAAGACTTCTAAGTAAATAAAAAGTATCTATACAGCCAGTACGTTTCCCGCCTTTCCATTTTTAATTTTCTTCATTCGCTTTCGATGAAGCAGACAAGGTGAAGTTGACGTTACCCTGGAACTATGGACACCTTTAGGCTGGGTCAGGTAAAAACAATATATTCAGCAAGAAGTTTTATAAAAGTGGTTAGAGGTAGAATGCTTTATTTCAGATATTTATTCATTTAACTTCTTATCCCATACGTTTAAACGATCGTTAATAATTGCAAAAAGTTCACACTTACTCTACTAGCACAACCTTTGCAAAAAAGCAAAAGCATTGACATTTCGAAACAACTTTTCTCGTCTGTAACTAGTTTCTTTTTTAATTTATAATATTGCATTTTTGGTCACTTATTGCTGCCATATGTATGTTTAAATTGGTTATAATGATTTTTGTTATCTCTTGAAAAATGATGGGAATGTCATTAGTTGGAACCTTAGCGCAAATCAGGCGCTTTTGTAACGTAACTGATTTTGAGACAGGGCAACAAAAAAACATTTATAAAAAAAATTTAAACAAGCCGATTCATCCCAACTTCCCATCATTAGATATAGCTGAGAGACTACTTCACCAACCAGGCAATTTTCATCACATTTCGACTGATCAGAGTGACATAAACGACTTTTGAAAGTCGCGCTGCAACTAACGGGCTTTTCAGGAATCCTGAAACCTTTCATCGACCTGAAAAGTCATACTCATACACGGCATTTTTTTTTGAGCGCAAATATCTCCAATTTAAAAGGCCGTGGTAGTCGAGAGAATCGTATGGCAAATAAATGGTAAGGTTATAGCTACAGTTTGCCTAAGAAATTGTTTTAATACCTTTTAAAAAAGTGCTTACCACGACATAGGGCCCTTTTGTAACCTCTCGCGTACATTTCGGTGAATTTTTTTAATGCATTTTCAACGTAAGGACTTGCGATTCTGGGTGAATATTACTCAGTAAAGGAGACATGCAATAAGTAGATTTTATGGTTTACCACGCTTCTGCTGCTTAGATATTGGGAAAAGAGAAAGATGTTATCGAAGTGCCTGACTTTGCTCATGGAGAGAGAGAGAGAGAGAGAGACCGTAGCGATAGAGTGAGTGTGA
This sequence comes from Porites divaricata, assembly GCA_038088405.1. Lineage (NCBI taxonomy): Eukaryota > Metazoa > Cnidaria > Anthozoa > Scleractinia > Poritidae > Porites > Porites divaricata. The sequence continues at coordinate 29,715,139 of JBBMOI010000004.1, forward strand.
GAAACTGGCATGACAGCCACTGTAGTGTTGTGCACTTTATTCGCAAGTTTTATGCAGAGGTTATTATTGTAGGTGGACTTGCGGAATTACAAGATACATGTACACCAGCAAAGAAAATTACAATCTGTTGGAGGGACACAGGCAAGCATTTTTCACCCCTTCCAATAAAACACACAATATCAGTATCAGTAGAAATTCAAGAAGAGCAGCTGAAGTTAAGTCAAGCGAGATACCAATTGACCACTTGAAATGGACAATGCAACCTACCGAATCGTACACGAGTTTCTAAAGGAAAAAGTGTTTAAGCGTACATCCCAAAGCATCGTGTTTTGACGTTAGTTTTCCTGTCTCGGCCGCTTCCAGCAACCATTTTGGAGAGCTGATGAGAGTTGTGGATCACTTTTCCAAGCACTTACCAGGAGTTAAATTGGTTTGTTATGATATTGGACTCAGTGAGCCGCAAATGGATATATTGAAAGACAAAACTCATGTTAAAGTTTGAATTTGAGAAATATCCACCTCACATCAAAAACTTGGTGAACTACGCTTGGAAATTACTGCTAAAAGGAGAACTCTTATCAGAAAATGATGGAGTGATGTGGATTAAGAGTTCAATCAGAATTTATGGCTATTTCGACCATGTTTTGGAAAGAATGGTTCGCTTTAACTCTGGAGCTCTGTTCTTTCTTAAAATTGAAGGAGGTCATTCAGTTGCAATGACCACTCATCCTGGGATGGTTGAGTATTTTCCAATAGCCCCCAAAGAAGGCCTGACAGAAATGTTACCAGGTGGTACAATTCTTTTGTTTAACACGGAAGATGTCCAAGAGCATATCATGAAGTGGGCAGCGGTATGTGCCTTTGTTCAAGATTGTATCGCACTTTCAGAGTCAAATCTTAATTGCCCCGGCAACCGTTTTTGACGAACATCACGAGAGAAGTATGACGAATGTCATAGATATGATCAAGCTCTGTTGAACCTTTTGGTTACAAATCTTTATAATAATGCCCGTGAAAGGTTCAGCTTAAATGTCACTCTATCTTATACGGGATTTATGGGCTAAGTTCTCTTTATTAGCAACTACAGACATACACAGTGCGAGTTAAGCTCCCACTACATAACAACCTGTTTCGGCTAAAATTTGAAACAGGTTCTTATATTCTAAAATCTATGAAAAATTCTGTATACTTGGGCAAAAAAGATAAGTCAACAATCAGAAATTTCTACAATGTAAATGCCAATGTTTAAATCAAATAACATTGTTAGTGATACAATTACAAATTACATAAAGTTCTTCTATCTATGCTCATTTTTATGTAATATTACATTTGGTATGCAGATTGTATTTAAAAAACCTTTATGTACCCGGCGCTGTAAAATTCATTCATGTACCTAATATGTCAACTGAAAGACCTCTTTAGCTTGTATCTTTAATTCGTTTTTTTCCCATTGCAGGCCATTTGTTAACACTCCAAAGACCAGTTTCTTTCCACCAAACCTCTCATATGGGTTAATTAAGAACCAACGTTTTTGCTTTCTTTCCTTATTCATCATCATAATCATTAGTAGTAGTGGTAGAATTAGTGGTAGTAGTAGTAGTAGTAGTAGTAGTAGTAGTAGTAGTAGTATAAAACTGATAATGAATTCGAAGGAACATCATGTAAACAAGTTAGTTATGAAGTTTATTTCCTCCTGTATGAAAATACGTGACTCATTGTTAGTAATTTAGTTCATTATTAGTGTTGTTTGTTTTCTTTTGATTGCAATAGGCATGCTTTTGGAATACTGTACTGACACATAAGTTTGACCACAATCCTTCAGCCAAAGGAAAAAGCTTTGCATATATCTTCGTTGATGACAGATTCCAGGTATATAATCTACTGTGCAATCGCGAAAGTGGCGAGTACGAAAATGAAAACGATATTTGCTCAGCTTTATAACAAGACTAGGAGAGGCGAAGACGCGAGTATAACGTAACTGTTGAATGGGGCACAAAATAACCCACACTATAGTAGTTCCCCGGTGATGTGGTCTACCAGCACCTCTATCATCACTTCATATATCACACTGTGACTCTCGAATGGACCAAAAAGGGCAGCCATTACATTACCTTTTTTATAACATTATCAAATCCTCAAGAGTACTGTGAGTTTTACTGGTATCCTCTTCAGTTCAGCCCACTTCCGAGTATGCCACCATGCCAAAAAAGGGTTTTAGTACATAGGTTATACATTGTGTAGGACAATGGCTGAAGTCCGAGGCCTTCTTGAAAGTAGTGATGAGCTCCTGTTCCACTTTAGTGGCCTGCTCTTCAATTTATTGAACTCTATCGGCCTTTTCTGAATTTACAAAATAGTCTAATAATAGATTGCGCGATCATCATTGGCTTCAATACGAGAAATCTGCCATCCCTGCCCTGCGAAGTATGACTTTATTGGAAGGCTGGACGTCAGAGGACGGTCCATTCGAACTAAAAAAAGGCGGGACCGAGTAGATTTCCCCCCAGTCCACCAATATACAAGCTTTGATGAGGTACTGAAGTATTACTCTAAGGATCCGCCTGACGACATCAAGGAGATTAGACAACATTATTTTAGCGATTTTGCGATGTTCGGATACGTCTTCCTGGGCCGTGTAAAGTCAATTCTAAAAAACACTTGATTTAAGAAAATCACTCCAGCTGAGGATCAACAGTGACCATCCCCATGACTCCATCATGAAATGACATGGGAAATGTGAAAATGAACCTAACTACATAAGAACCAAATAGTGACAATGTAGGATAATCACCGCGATGAGAGGCCAGAAAGGAACACAAACATGGACAAAATGGCAATTTGAAGAGGCAATTTAAAAGCAATTCTATGTAACTGTCATCTCTCTCCACAAGAAAAACTTTGGTGCCAACATGAGTCCAAACAACATAGTGACATTCTTGAGGGGATATGGTGGACACACACATTTTGGTAAGGAACTGGTTTGCCTCCCATGAAAGGAAATTTAATCTCCAGAACTGTTTTCCTTTTTCCATTAAAGTCTATAATTTTAACTGGTGAAGAATCCTGCCAGTTTCTCTTACAATTAAATTATTAGTATCTTACTACAATGCTGTGGAATGGCTTGCCTGCTGGAGTTAGGGGGAGTCCGACCTTGGCCGTCTTCAAGAGCGCGTTGCATTCGTATTTAACGTGACGTGTTTAGCTTCGCGCATTGTTGTTGGCTGGGTTGGGCTCTCCCTTGGCGGGAAGGGGGGGGGGGGGGTGGGGGCTATTCCATAGCATTTCACAAATCATTTTAAAAATATCTTTGAATTTATAATATAGTATATTTATGTATATATGTATATATATATATATATATATATATATCTGTAGAGTTTTTATATTTATTTGTTAGATTTATATTAGGAATGAACGTTTATTCGTTTGTCTCACGATAGAATCGCTTTGAGATCGTGAGACAAACGAATAAACGTTCATTCCTATCTGACACCACGATGAACAATATTCACATCTTTAATGACATAGATTTATATTGTATTTAGTTATTTCATTTAATGTAAATTTTGTTTTCACGTTCGCGTTTTAACGAGCATTTTAGCTCCTAAGCGACACGTGCCTAAATAAAGTATTCTTCTTCTTCTTCTTCTAAGGTAGGTGACAGGAGCACTGTCATCATTGATAAAACCCCATAACATTGTCATATTTCATTAATTTGGTTGTTTAGTTATACGATGTAAATCATAACATAAATCATTCTTGCCTGTGGTAATCATTCAATCATGGCGTTTTTCCCATGTTCCATCCAAGAGCTGTTGCTGCAATAATTGCTTCCATTGATTTCCCCTTACGAGCATTTAACCACTCAGCTGTTCTTTGTTTTTAAAATTTGGGATAAAAGCTACTTGAATTTTCAGAAGATATGGATTTATAGAATTGAAAATCATCATACAGGTAAATTACCAAGCAATTCTACTAGTGCTGATCTACCAGTCTGGTACCATGCAGGCTTTACTATTGGGGGTTTGTCGTCTTACACTGATCATCATTTTAATTTTGTTTGGACATGAGCTACTGTAAGGTGGCCCTTTTTGCCACATAAGTAGCACTTTTGTTTGGCCAGCCACTCTGGTTCACGCCCTTATAAGGAGAGACATTTGCCCGGTGACCTTGTTTATGGCACCGAAAACAAACGTAGCTTGATTGTGTATTTGATCTCCATTTTGCAATATATTTCTGAAAGGGAAGGTTTCTAAACGTAAAGCTTGATCCCTAGGCCCATTATTTCACAGAAGAGGATTGTGCGGCGTTGTAAGCTGAGATAAGGATAGAAGTTGTGATAGAGAGACAACTTTGCTTGCACAGGCAAATTAAAACTTACTAGATCCAGGAATAATGACTATCGAATGAAAGGGGTTTTCAAAGTATTTAAAATATCTTAACATGAAACTTTAAGAAAAGGCCATCATCCAAACCTACTCTTATAAAAATTAAAACAAACAGGGAGAAATGGCCTTTTTATCAGGGAAGAAAAACGAACATAAGGCAAAGTCAGACTGAAACGTGAAGTACTTAATTTTGGAAAGGAAAGATGAAAGGAAAAGAGAATACGAGGGAATGGCGTCGCATGGGAGAAGGCCAAGACCATAACGAACGACAGAAGGATAGGACAAAGGAAAGATCAGAAGGGAATCAAAACACTGCGTGGAGAACACGCAACCGCACAGCTTCAGCCAACTTGAGACACGGAAGCTCGTCCTGTATACCTTTTAGTCAGTTAGAATGACTGTGTTTTTCCTGGTCCATAGACGTCACATATCGCAGCCATGAAATTTTCCGCCGGGTGGGTCTTCACGCGTCATGCTCGACAATGACATTCGATGTGGTATCTCTCTCGACAAGGATGGTTTGGTGCCGATAAGAGTCTAAACAACGTATAGTGTTGTTGTTAATTACATATTGAAACCATTGCTATCAAAATTCAGTTGAAAGATATGGTTGGCACAAACATCCAGGAAAGGAAATTTTATCTCATTAATGCACTTTTTTGTTTTTATAATACTTCAGAATCTATAATGCCATCTGTAGAAGAGCCAAACCGTGATGTATGTATTTGTTTTCTTTTTCGTCGTTTAAATACTAGGTAAATAGACTGCAAGGCCTTGAAAGAACCTTATTACATTATTGGTTACTTCAGTGTCAATTTTGCTTCAATTCTTTAATTAATTATATTTTGTAAATCATTAGACAAATCATTCTGATAGTCAACCTTGATCATCTCTCATTCCTGAGAGGAGCTGTTTGTTGCTGCCTTACTTCCATGCATGATTTCCCCTTTCAACGATTCAAATTCTCAGCGGTTCTTTTTACTCAACCTCGTCCCCAGGGCTTTTCCCTTAGAAGCCCTGGGGACGAGATTGCTTTTTTCTATAATTTGTGATCACAGGTACTTGAAATTCTTGAAGTATCGATCGATCAGCCTAGCATTTAAAATCATCAAGGCTGCTTATCAGACAAATTACCAACTACCTTCATAAATGTGGGTTTATTATGCTTATGTTTTTGTATTTTAGGCTGACCAACATATTTACGTTTGCTTGCACAATTTAAGTTACTTTGAGAGAGTTCTATTCGCCATAACAATAACACAGTTGCTTGGTCAGCAACATTGTTTCGTGTCCTTTAGGACATTTCAGATGCCCAGAAACCTCTTAATGACTCTAAAAGCAATTATCAGTTGATTATGCCTTTGATTTGATATATTAAACATTTTTTTTTAAATATTTGTCTTACGGCATACATTCTCTTTATGTTCTGGTGTAAGGCCATTAATTAGCTAACTAAAAAAGGTAACTCCCTTTTCTTAAATTTCATAGAAGAGAAAAATGTACCCAGGTACGAGAAAGTCTCATTCATGATTATAGAATTATAATCTTTCATAATATTTTCTGCCAGTAAAAAATGAAGAGTTCTTTCTTTCAATCTTGAGATGATTAATCCTTTTTTAAGCAAGTTGATGGATCAGTATTCATTATAAAATAAATTCGCACATGACAGCCTAGCTGTTATGTAAACAGATGTACATCTCGATGGTTTTGTAGCAGGTGTAAACCCTGAGATCAATATATTCAACAGATGGCTGGTAGCTAACATATTAAATCGTGTGCAATTTTGAGTTCGACCGTTTCTAGCAAGAACAACCTCAATGGGGATTAGGCCCTGAAAAACGAATTCAGTCCCGGTTTCGGAATGGCTACAGGGATCGAAGCTTGCTGTAAGGCTTCTTGCTCGAAGTCGTTCAAAATTGAGACAAAACTCGGTGAGCGTCAAAATTTTAGAAGTTCACATATGTAGTTACATTTTTACACCAAGATCATGATACCGCAAGTTTTTTGTAAGTAATGATAGCGTTTATAACGCCCAATTTACAAGACGGTGGTAAGTGCTGTATCAATCCATGTGACAAAGTGAAGCGAATCAACTGAGGTGTTCGCAGCAGTTTGGTTAGTTACCTACATGTAGAAGGCGATAGTATGTGAAAATAGGAATACGAAACCCATGACGCCATATACAAAACAGAGTTTTCAGCAAGTCGCAGCGGTTTTGTAAGGCAAAATCCATCTATTTCTGAAGCAGACAAAATGTGGGGTTGGAAGTTTTTGATGTTTGAACCTTTTTTTTCTGTCTTGATATCGAATATATTGTTTTGCATTCCTTCTCAGTTCGTTGGCCAGCCAGTCTCTTCTTTCAGAAGCTGGAGTAACCTGGCCTCCGTGTGTTAAAAGCACCGAGGAAGAAAACAGCTGACTTTCTGCAGGACCTGAAACAGATATTCCCCAAAAGCTTAAAAGATCGGATCGACCTCTAATTTGGTAGAGCTCGGCCTCAAGAACACACGTGGTGCAAAACCTGTTCAGCTACCACCACTTGCTGTGGAACAAAGCACCATGCTAGAGTTGGCAAGGGAGATAGACAAGAAGGACTCACCGGAGCCTTTCCGGAAACAACTAAGTATTGGACCAACAATAGGAAAAGTAGAGGCAGCTTCATTATTACCGCTTTTGAAAGAAAATCATCAGAACTTTCCCAGGCCTTAAAATGCTCTTGCTAAAACTGCCTCTAGATAAAAAAAAAAGCTCCTTAGATTTTATGGCTTTATAGTTCAACGCAGTCGAATATCAGATATAGCCATGCACAAGGCACAAAACTCCGTCGGATTATTTTATTCAGTTTAAGCTCCATTTAAATGACTGCATCGGAGACTTCATCATACCAAAAATACCAAAACTGCAATTGGATTGTATTTCCAGTTCAGGAGCTCAAAAAATTGAGGTGAAAGATTTATCAAAGATTTGATCATGAATGATTCTTTAAATGACATAAGGTTTTTTGATGTTTATGATTTTTGAATGCATATGCTTTTCGTTCTAATTTATGTTTTAAATTGCATGTCAGTAAAAATGAGCAATCCTTTAGGTTTCAAAAACTGAATTGATTTCAGTGTTCTAGACATGTTACATTCAACAGCCTCCAGGTAAAGTGTGTCGTCATTTTAACAAAGGTGATGCTTCAAAGCGCTTGCTCAAGATGCAGCGAGGGGCTGAACAGTTTGAACAGGAGTCAGATTGTTTCCGGACTGTCAGAATGTTTCCAGAATAGGCTTATTAAACAAAAAAGCCTGTCTTTTTTGTTTATTAAACCAATCTGACCTGGAAACTTTGGTTATTAAACAAGAAACATGGTATTTCTTGCTTAATACGCAAAAACGCGCGCCTTTATTGTTTAATAAGCAAATAAATTTTGCTTATTAAGCAAAAGAGCTGCCCTTTTAGGCTTAATAAGCAAAACTGCCACTACACACCCATGGCAACAAATTATTTCTCCCAGCCGCCATTACGGGAAAAATTATGTAAGGCTGAAACAACGCTACTGCAGCACCTTTGTACAAGAATTGTATTTTGTTGAATAGCCGACTGGTTAATCTCTCCATTCGAAGAAAAAAAGATGTGTCTTTTCGTTTTGGAACATATTATTTTGCCAAAGAAAGATCTTCGCAGCGCAGTGATCGGCGACTCGGCCGCGAGCAAGAATCTTGTTCAAAAGATTTGTTTTTAATAAAACAAAACGACGGCCGGCTGATTCCTTTCATGTGGTCAAAAGTGACATAAAGTTTCTCTGCTAAAGAAATACAAGAAAATTGAACGCTTTCAACCAAAAATAATGTTTTCATATAACGTTCCAGGTTTCCTTCAAAAGTGTAAACAGAGGAGTGGAAATAAACATTTTACGCCATCCTGCGGTTCAAGTTCATTGGAGACTAACCCGATGTTTTACTATGTGTGAAAACGTTCATATCACAGACTTTCATTTTCTCAGAACGGTACGATTTTTCTATTGAAAGAAGAAGAGAAAACATTCATAAAACGGAATCTCCGGAGCATAATGTTATTTCTCTTCTTGGGCAACTAAGGTTCTCTTCGCTTCACACTCAGTTGGTGAAGGCATGAGCTGGAATAAAATCTAGCCTTCAAAACAAAATTTGTTTTTACACCGATGACGCTGTCACTAAAGCGAAAGAAGAGTTTTCGTAATGCAAATAGAATAGCAAAATTAATTTATTTTATCGAAAAATGGAGTGTTCGTGGTCTAACACAAACAAAGCAGCGGGCCTAGGCACAACTAAATAGAGTAATATTAATCTGACATCAAATTATAGCGTGCGGGCATGAAGTTCAGTCATGGAAATTTAGCACCAAAGAAGCTACAATTTTTCCAATGAATTTATTTTTTTTTTTCGGTCCACCAGCCACCAAGAAAAGACCTTGATCTGTGTTTAATGGAATAGACTTAAAATAAACCAAAAAACATTGTGTGTATGGACGTAGCGATAATGCCATTCTGAACTGTAAAGTTTGTTTACAACCAAATGAGACGGTATTTGTTGCTTAATAAGCAAAAATGTAGCCTTTTTTGTTTAATAAGCAATTAAGTTGTTCCAAGAGAGGATAAAGGGGACAGAGAAGGCATCCCCCATACACACCTTATTTCATAGGTAATTCGTCTCGAGTTATTTTTAAGACCACAGATCCCAAGGGGGATTAAACAACAGCCAATCAAAAATAGAAAAGAATCGTCCTTCCTCTCTTGTATAGCGCTAATAGTACAGCAGGGAAATCCTTAACACACTGAATATTCTCCGGCTGGATCATTGATAATTTACAGTTTGAAGAAAGCAATTTCTGGCTTGATATTTATTCTTTTATTAGTCTTTTATTAAGACATAAGCAAGCGAATATTAACGTTAAAAGCCGACGTTTCGGTATCATCATGACACCATTCTCAAGGCAAAATGAATAAGTAATGCGAAGATTTGATTTCTGTAATCTCTACAAATTAGCATAATAACAAAGGATCACAAGTTCTTCAAGTAAATACCTTTGCGCGAATCGAGTCCACCTGCACGTTTAGGGATGGTTTGAGTTTTCTTATAAAGAGCATCTCCTTAATTAGGCAATCAAATTTGTTAGAACCTTTAGTGAGCACGTGAGGAGATGCTCTTTATAAGAAAACTCAAACCATCCCTAAACGTACAGGCGGACTCGATTCGCGCAAAGGTATTCACTTGAAGAACTTGTGATCCTTTGTAAGTTATTATGCAAATTTGTAGAGACTACAGAAATCAAATCTTCGCTTTACTTATTCATTTTGCCTTGAGAATGGTGTAATGATGATACCGAAACGTCGGCTTTTAACGTTAATATTCGCTTGCTTATGTCTTAAGAAATCGTTATTGATCTAGTCTTTTGTTATTCAACAAAAATAACACTTGGGGTCCTACTTGCTTTATTGTACAAACGACCGGTTTCAATAGACCTGCGAAATTTCTTATTTTATTAAAGCGCTGAGGTTACGACAACTTCGAGTTAAACTGATTTCATGGGTTGTCAAAGAGTCCAGCGATTCCCTTTTCCCAGTAAAGCGCCGACTCATTCCGCTTCAATATTCCGAAATGCTTTCGATCTCTTAACGCTTTCATTGCCTTTCGCCCAACATGTTTTACACGGCGTTTAGTCATGCGAAACCTCCACGAAACATCCACGCAGCGCGCGAGGTAACTTTATCCCGATTTTAAAAATAACTCGAGACGAATTACCTATGGAACAGGGTGTGTATGGGGGATTCCTTCTCTGTCCCCTTTATCCTCTCTTGGTTGTTCTTATTAAACCAAAAAGGCGCTCGGTTTTGCTTATTAACCGAAAGATATACAAGCCAATGGTTTTCTTTTCCAGTAGTGGCATTGCGGGAAAATTTAAGTAGCGCGAAAACAACGGATAAACTGATTAGCAGAAGCATCTTAAGTATGTTAAAAAAATGTTTTAATTTTGTGAAATAACCAGCTGCTTAATCTTTTTATTTAGAGTGAAAAGCAAGCAACTTGTCGTTACGAGCAGATTACCATTTTACCAAAGGAAAATTTACGCTAGAAAATAATCAGCTGGGTCGCGAGCATGCATGGTTCTCGTCCAAAAGTTTTGTTTTGAGAACGAAGAACGGCTGACTAATTCTTCCATGGATGATGGATATACCCTGTATTTAATTCTACTGTTAAGGGAAAATTATCCAAGGCTGCACAAAACACGAATATTCTATCTTTGAGCGAAATGATTACAATTTTTTACGCCTCCAACGCCAACTGAATGCAACCTCGCTCGCTCGGCTTACCCGGAGCAAATCCGCACCGAAATTGAGCTCTTTCTACTCATTTCACGTTTACAAAAGTGGAAGAAAAAGTTCTCTTAGTACATTCCAAGTAGAACAGCCACACCTTTTTGGTTGCATTCCTTTTAACCAATCTAAATCTGGATTTTGCGATCGAAAATTCGATTTTTTGTTCCTTTAAGGACTAAACCAATCTAAGATTGCAATCCGAACGAACTACCTCTGAACGTGGATTGTTCAGATTGGTATCTCAATCTGGTTTCAGATCTTTGTTTCATTTAATGAAACTGCTTTTCGATCACAAAAACGTGCTCGTTCATCAATAAACACGGCAGGTCAAGGTTAGTTCAGGCAAAAGTTATTTTCTACTCCTTTGTTGTTCTATGCCGCTAAAGAATTGTAGTATACTAAACTCAAGTTCTACTGTCACTCTAAATCCGTTAGGAAGTGAAAACGCTTAGACTTTCTCACCGCAAAACTATCCTGGCCAATGTCTGTGCGTCAAGAGCTCGCTTCTCAGAGCTTGAGAGTTCTTTTATTGAATCAAATTCCAGATAATTTTAGGTGGACGCCGGAGTCCCAGCATGAAACACCACTAATTAAAGAGCAAATGTTTTTCCTGTTTCCACGAGAAGATGCTTAATTTAGCAGAAAGACGTTAAAGACGATGCGTTACAATTGAGAAGAAGATCGGAGCGGCGGGCAGCTTCTGTATGGATCAATCTTATTTCAGATTTTTGTTCCGGCTAGCACGAAAATCCAAACAATCTGGATTGTCCAAATCCAAAAAAAGTTTGGCTAAAAGGAATGCAACCTTTATTTCAGTTGAAATGGATTATTCGAAGTCTGATTTAATAAAAAAAAAGGATCAGCGAAATCAGAAATGAACATCTGTTGACGAAATTCCAGCGTGCAGGTCAAGTTCCACTTTAGTTTCACTTTATATTATAATTCAACAAAAAGTGGAAATTTTGCATGTTATACATAAAAAAACCTATTCTGAATTACATGCCAGGTAGATTTTTTTTTCTGCAGGCGATGGAAGCCTGCGGGAAAATGATGAAAACAAGACGTAATCGAAGACGAAAACAAGTCTACCGCTGAATGTGTGAAGATGATCGGCTGACAGTTTACTTATGCGGATGTGCAAGATGCGGAAATTAAGCAGTTAAGCAAAACTTAGATATAATCAGAAGTATGGCACATTTATATCTTTAATTCCACTTATTCCGAAGTACTGAACTAAGCCTTTAGCTTATAAACTCCAGTTGTGCGGTTGAAATTTGATCCGGCAGTACAAAATAAATCAGTCTATGAGAAAACTTGCAACGACATAAAACAGTGAGCATTCAAAAGCCATTTCTTTAGTTTCCAACTCGGACGGTTTTGACTTGTACACGAATACCGGACGTCCAATGTCCCGTGGCAGTTCGAAAAAAAAATATCCAAAAATTAAGCGACTCGTTGTTTTTCTCAACAGAACACTTTCCAGAACGCAGTGGATTTTTGCAAAATTCCTGTAAAAAATCGGTGTCAGAAGTGTGATGTTTATGAAAGCAAAAGATAAAACTTCAAAGAAACAAACAACAACGAGAAAGCATGCATATGAAAAACCACCGACGATCACTATTGGATGAAAACCT
>JBBMOI010000004.1:29732500-29737500 GCA_038088405.1 Porites divaricata
TCTATTTGATTAGTAATTTTTATTCCACACTGATGTTGATGCATAGTTCGCCTTATCAAGAAATAAAATAGTCCTTTTTTCTAGATTATGTAGAAAACTTCCAATTACCTCTACGGATATCCGTGGTGCTGTGGCTTTTTAAATACCTCTTTTATCACGTTACTCTAAATTAACTAGCATTCTTGTTGATCTGCTGCAGCTTTCCTTGGAGCAATATAACCTTTTCAAGATGCCACTTCAGGATTTTACTTATTCAAGATAACAGCTACTAACTTGCTGTCATACTGAGCTTACATCACATAGCAGAGCCGCTGACATAGCTTTTCCTGAGTTGGTCACATATAGGTCACCAAAGGATTATAGTTCACCAGTGGATTGCCATTTTACTAACAACTACATCATGATAAAGCACTTTATTTGCTTGTCAATGTATTAAACAGGAAAGTGTTTATTAAGGACAGCATTTTTGTTTCTACTAGAGACAGGACCACTATTTTTCCTTGCAGTGGTCATACAAACCACATGAAGGTCTATCCATTTGCAGGGCAAACTTAAGGCAGTACCTTCATTTGTCAGTCATTATAAGACCTCAAGTACTTTTCCAGCCATGGCAATTTAGTCTGCAACCTTCTTTGTACTCAGGTGCTCTACCTATTGGGTTAGCCTGCCACAACAATAGCAAAATATGGTAGTCACTATATATAGGAGTCAGTTATTTACCTGATATTTAAAGTGCATTGATATTATTTGTTATTCATTAATGTTTTTTATAATGACGCTTAGGCCACCCTTTTTTTTATCCGCTTGGCATCGTCCGACTGACCCAAATTTTTGGCACTTTAAAAAAAAAAAGGTAATGAGTCAACGTAGTTAAACCATTTTTCATTTGAAATAATTCTTTTGGTCTGAAAAATAAGCATAGTAACAGCATAGAGAAAAACAGGAACAAAAACAGGAGCATTTTTTACAGTATATTGTCCATTTTGTCAATCCAAATATGTGAATCAGGGCCTCCAAGACTTCTTGTGAATTTTTTTTTTCTATCTGAACTATCAACCTAATATCAGTAAACGCATTGGACGCTAAATGACAAGAAAGGGGGATGGCCTTATTGGAAGTGGTTGGCATCCTCTATTCTTGACTTCTCTTTTTGGTCTTTTTTTATTTAATTTTTTCTTAGTGCATGTTGTTAACTCTTTTGTATACAGCGAGATTTGTCTGCACAAAAATTTCAAAAACAAGAGGAATGTTGTCTAAAGCAAGGTCCTTAATCTAACTAAAAAAATCATTTCTTTTGGTTTTGGCTTTTTTTAATCTATCCATATGTCACATATTGCAACTTAATATGGAGTTCTACATATCCTACAAACATTATCAATATAATCTACTTGTTACAGAAAAGAATTGTTCAAACCATCTGTGCTGCAGATTACAGGGGCCCCCGTAAACCCAAAAAATAAATAAATAAATAAACCAAAAAAAAAACATTTTTCAAAAACTTGGGTACCTCTCTCGTTTCAAAAGTTATTTCAAACTAAAAGTCAAGGATTATTCCTTGGCATATCTAGTACCAAACTAAAAGTCAAGGATTATTCCTTGGCATATTTAGTACAATTTTTGTACTAGATATGCCAAGTCATATCGTCCTCATACCTGCAGAACAAACGTAAAAAAATTTACAATGTTATACCAAGGACCGAAATTTTAGAACTGTTTACCTCACTCAATAATTAGATCAAACAAGATAAGAACCTTTACAGTTATCTTACTTAACTTGTGAAAAAGATAGTACAACATTTAGCATGCATATGCACTAATTACATTGTCTTCTTTTGTTTTTATGTTGGTATTGTTCACTAGTTGTTACTATATCTTTCACAGGTCAAGTAAAATCACTGTAAACGTTTACTTACCGGTTAATAAGTTTACAGAATACTCAATATATCAGCTGTAATTTATTACTAGTTATCAGACTGATTATTAACTTTTTCATCATATTTTCTCTACACTTGTAAACTACTTTAATATTAATATGCTTTTCTTTATTTATATAAGTATATATTAAGTCATTGATAAAAAATAATGTAAAGAGGAAGTGTCACAGATAAGTGTTCAAGGCTTCTTGAGATTATTTTTAGTTTAATGTATTTGTCATGTAATGTAATGTTTTTTCATTTCATTTATGTGTAAAAAGGCATTAAATATCAAGAAATCAATTGCATTGAGGTTTGCAAGTAATATGTGTAATTTCTGTAATTCGTTTTGTTGTTATTGCACTTGCTATTTTTCTTCTTTTTCATTTCATCATATTCCGGTATTTTTTTTTGGAAAAGCGCTGCCCAGCTTGTGATGAAGATTGCCCTGTAGCTGTGAAGAAGTGCAGGAACAGAGAATGTGACTATACATGTGAAAAGAAAAAGAAGGACTGGGAGAGGGTGAAGAAGCGAGGAGTGATTTCCCCTACACACGAGAGGGAGAAACTTGAATACAGAGTAGGTATTTACATTGTAGAGATACACTAAAAAGTAGCAAGTAATAACCTGCATTTTCTCAATTAAGTTGGCCAAAAAAGATTTTTACATAAACGGTTATGAGCACTTACATTGTAGGTTGTTAAAGAGGCTCTCATTTTCTGAAGGAAAAGAAAATACATTTTAGCTGAGAGTATGTGGGGGTATTTAAACTTATTCCTCATACAAAATCTATGTACCCTTACATTGCAATAATATTTCAGTGATAAGACACCTATTTTTTTCCAAAGAGGATTGTGACTGCTTAGTTATCAGTCTTCTTTAACCAAGTTTACAAAATGCTTTATAGATTTAGAAAATAAGAGGCCTGCGAATACAGGCATTTCTCCTAGCTTGAATTGTCACCAGGGTTGTTTCCCTAGGAGAAATGTCTATGACACACGAGAAGCACCCATATTATTTACATAGTTGTTGTTTTTTAAACAAAAACCCTCTGTGAAGTAAGCCAAAATATACTTGAGGCAAGAACAAAATGAAATTATTGTTGTGTCCCCAGTTAGTGCCAAGAGGCACTAGAACAAGGCTATGTATGTATGCATGTGTGCTGTTCAATGAAATGAATTTAGCGCTCTATTAAATACAGTCTACCCAGAATACAAGTATGTTTGTATGTACGTAAGTTTGCTTTTATCAATCTGGTATTTTCGGTTATCATGTAGGTTTGTATTCTTTGTTCATTATTGGTAGTAATGATATGAAAACTTTATTATTAATATAAACTTTGCATTATAGGCTGATTGTTTACATGAGGGCTGTGATTATGATGTAGAGGTTTTATACCACTGCAAACATGCCAAGGGAAATTCAATTTTCCCTTATGCCACACCGGGGAAAGCTTTTGAATTTCTTGGAGATGGCTCCAAAGACCACCCACCATCTGATGAGGGTCGTTTCTTTCTCCAAATGTTTTTGCAGTTTTTCCTAGGTATGCTTCATTCTCTTTATAAGTGTACTTATTGTCAAGACTAGCTTGAGTGCGTGTGCCTTGAAGGTAAATAGCAGTTATCGCCAAAGATCAGCAAAGCAAAGCATAGCTTAGATGTGCAATCACATGCCAGCCTGTGCACATGGAGCAGCCTCCCTGCAAAAAAAACCTGTCTACCTGGGGCTCAACCCTTTCCTAAATTTAGCCACATAAAATTAAAGAGTTAATTAATGACGATTAATTATTATATTCTGGCTGACTTTTCATTCAAGTTCTTTTCTTTGTTCATATATGTAAAGGACATCCCCATGGTATGCCAAAGTGGACACACAAAAAAAAAGGTACTAAAGTGTTGCTGTTAGTTAATATTACTGTTTTTATTGCGAACTCTGTCTTCTAGTATTGTCATTAATTTTCCAAATGACTCACACAAGGGACGCTGAGATCATCATAGGCTGACCTTGTCCAGCCCTAGCTACCCCTTTTCGGTTCTGGATATTTCCATTGTTTTCATCTCTTTTCATTTTTTTTTTTTTTTTTTTTGGGGGGGGGGTGGGGGTCAGGGTATGAATAAATATTTCCTTTTTTACTGCATTCTTTAAATGTTCATCTCTTTATCTCTCCAACCGTTTTTAACCACCATGGAGAAATCGTTTTTGTCCACGAATCCATGTTACCCTATTACACTCAATGACATGTACTCTTTGCCTGATATTGTTTACTGCTTTTTAAAATTGCTTCTTCTTTTTCATTACCGGAATTTCCCCAATATGTATACCATCACATCTTCCTTTCCTTACAATGATTGTGAAAACTGGGCAAAGACACTTAGGAATTCATTCCAGTTTAAACAACAGCGCAGTTGTCTGAACATTAAGCAAGCAAGTGACAGGGTTGACTTTTTAAATGATGTGAAAGAACTGTTTATCCTTACAAATATGTGGTGACTTGTCAGAACAATGCACTCTTTTCCTTATGAAATGAGGGTAAGCTAGGGTTAACACGCTCAGTCCTCCAAATCAGCTTTACAATCAGAAATTGTTTCAACGATATCACACATTGCAGACAAAGTCGGTGCCACATGTCAAGCCTTTATTTTTTTGTTCCTTTTTAAATGCAGGTAAAAAATGCCAGTCGTCCTCCTCAACGACATCACCGCATCCAGCTTCACAAACGGAAGGTAATTGCACCATTTTACTTATTTCTCTTGCATCCATGTGTAGGGACAGTTTGTCAACACAAGTTTGGTATAATGTTTTACGCCATTACAGGTGCAGATGAAGGAACCTTTGTCTTTTTTTTTCTCTTTTGAAATCCAGGTGGAAACGCCCAGTCGTCATCGTCAACGACGTCACCACAGCCAGCTTCACAAACGGAAGGTATTTGCAGCCATTTTACATATTCTCTTTGGAGCCTTTTGTAGGGACTGTATGTCAACACAAGTTTGTTATCATGTTTTAAGCCAATATAGTTTCAGATGGAGGAACCTTTCTGTTTCTTTCTTTCTTTTTTTTTTTTTCCTTGTGAAATGCAGGTAAAAACGC
>JBBMOI010000004.1:29742500-29852500 GCA_038088405.1 Porites divaricata
GTTTTAACACCTAAAGGAATACCTTTAAGCGTTATTTTGGGAGCAATTTCCTTCATGTCTGAACAGACTGGTACCTCGATAAGCTCAGAAGTAACAACTAGCTACTAAAAACCTGCATTTTCCCTAGTTACCCGATGCAGAAATAGAACCGCGAAGGAATAAGGACGATTGTGGGTTCCATTCCTGATGGAGGCTCGGTTTGTTTTCCTGAGTATTTTTTAGTTCTCTTAGTGTCTATTTCAATTTCGTCACACTTGGGAGATTGGTTCGCCTAAAAAGGTTCTTATATAAACGATAGTTAGCACCA
Organism: Porites divaricata; assembly: GCA_038088405.1. NCBI lineage: Eukaryota > Metazoa > Cnidaria > Anthozoa > Scleractinia > Poritidae > Porites > Porites divaricata. The sequence goes on from JBBMOI010000004.1 coordinate 29,742,808, forward strand.
ATGTAGCCGGGCTATGTAGGTTCTAAAACAGGTTCTTATTTTCTGGAAAAAATAATTAATTGAAGCTGAGAGGATTTAGTGGTTTACTCATTTTTTTCCCTACATTTAATCTGCAAAGCACTAATAGATTGTACTTGGAGTGATAGTCCAAAGAGGATTCTCATAGTTGGCTTAACATCTAGATTTTCGAAAAAAAGGCACTTTTTTCAAACTTTTGGCGAAACAGGTTTTTGTGTAGAGGATGCCTAAGTGCCACATTTTAGTGTACATGTTCTGTAACACTAGCGAGGTTCTTTATCGCGAATTTGTACTGTATTCACAAAACCAATAGCCCGTGAGAGAGGCTTCCAAATTACATACTTTGTATACTTTTCGTTCGTGTCGTTTCTTAGGCCGTACCCATTTCTGGGACATTATTAATTTGGAAATACGCCTTGCTGTACCTTTTAGTATTACATGACGTGGGCGAGCCCATTCCTTTACATTTCATATCTCTCATTGGGGACAAACACTTGGTATGAAAACATCCGAATTGTTTTTTTTAATTGTATAATAGCAAAATGGTAAGCAAAGCCTCCCAGCGATCCGTTTAAACTTTAGTATAGAAATGGTGTTCGCTCGTTGCAGAAGCTCCCACCTACAACTGTACGACATCACGTAACGCCAAATTGGAGATAAAAAACTGTTAAAGTTATGAATATATGAAAATCATATGCGTGAACTGCGGCGCGAAGAATTATATGAAAGTAGGTCACCGCAGTTAAGGACGCAAGTTTTAAAGTTTCGACAAGAAAGCCCGATAAAAAATTCAGCCTTGTACGGGATTAAGACCCTCGACCTATGCGATCGCGGTGCAGAGCTTTTACCAACTTAGCTAACAAGCCAACTAGGAGCAGGTCGTTGATTTGGTTGCGCCACATCGTTGAAAAAGAGGGATAATTGTTGAAAGAGCTCATTCTCTTACGTTTTCGTCTGTCCCCCTTCGTGAGAGCCGCTCTATATTAAATGACCCTCACTGGGCTGCCCTTCAAGTGGTGTTGCAATGACTTCGGTGGATTATTTCCTCTTTCCCCGCTTGCACACCATGCACCATCATAACCATTTCGTGGTCTTTTTTACGTCCATTCTCTTTCCTCTTTGTACGTTGCTGGAAAAATGGCTATCTACTCCTCCCCCGAACCAACACTAAAGGCCCATTGCCACATTTGATGCAACGCGGCCGGTCGTTTTCCTCACAAAAAGAATGGAGCCAGTCAGCTAAGGCCGCACAACCCAGCGTTGTGTGTCTCCTCATCTGACAAATGGTTGCACTCTTCAATAAGTAGATACGTATTATTTCTTCTGGAAGTGGTCGAGTCTATTAGCATTTAACCTGAAAGAAACGTGCACGGCTTCGAGATATGCCGAGGTTAGGTGGACAAATATACAGGTGCATTAAAGTCTATAGATCTGTGCCACGCCAATAGCTCAGTTTCATTGTTTTACTGGTAATGGTGAAGGAAGGTGATGGTATTTTGAACAGGCAAAGTTTATTAACACTGCGAGTGCATCTCCACGGCTACCAAAAGCATTGGATATTTGGCAGAAGGGGACGAGAGGTTTCTCTTCTCAGGGGCGGGTATGGAATGAGGGTCAGTGCACATTATGTTGTTGCCTAGTCAAAAGCCTTGTTCTTATTCGCTTTTAAAATTGGTTCAAGTCACAAGGCATATACGTCACTCCTTTAGTACTATATTGTGGTGCACCCCCTCCTAAGAAAAATCATGGATCCGCCCCTTGCTCCTCTATGTTTATCTACAGAAAGCATTTCTAAGGCTATCACGGTTGCTGGGAGGGGACTGTTTGCCTCGAAAAAAAGAAGGAAAAGAAGTGGCGCAGATTTGGATATCTGCACAATTGTAGGCCATATTCGATTGCACCTTTGTTATACCTTTGTCCAACAACTTTGTGTTATTGAAGGTAGACAATCGTAAGGGTTGACAAAACCTTAATTTTGTCATGAAAACCTTATATGCGGACAGCGAACAAGATTGGAATATTTCCTGGGACTAAAAACGAAACGATTCGCAAGCATCGACTGAGAAACTCTGTCGTACTTTTCAAAAACTAACTATCAAGACAAGTAGATCTTAGGGTAAGTGCCTTCATGAACAAAGCCACTAACCTTCGTCGAACGACTGCTAGTCGTGAACCACAAGTAATCGTGGAGGGTAATATCTAGGGGCTACTCTTCAGATAGTTACGGCACGTATCGAGAACAGACAATGGGAGGTTCCCCTTGATTTCTCTAATATTGGCATAAGGAAACCTGAATGGGCAACATCCACTTTTTGTGGAACCTCAGATGCGGAGCTTGACAAAATGAACGTAACCTTTAGCGATGCCCAACACCTGTCAAACTACCGAGCTCAGTGGCTTAGTGTTCTCTAGGCCTCAACTTCCGTGGAGGATTCGTTACGGAAATGCTAGATTCCTGTTCAATCCATGTTCTAGTTACGAAAATGATGCTGGAAAGACCGCTAATTCCATCGTTTGTCGTAAAATGGCTGTGACCCAACTAGTTATCATTTGCCGTAAAATGGCTATAATACAACTAGTCATGGATAAATGTTGCTCATCAGATGAAATTTTTGACCCATTTGCCAATGTCGGCGATGATGCCTAAAAGACCTCTTATTTCATCATTTGCCGTGCAATAGCTATATTGCAACTACTCATGGATAAATGTTGCTAATCAGATGAATTTTTGACCCAGGTAACAATTTCGGTGATTATGCTGGAAAGACTGCTAATTTCATCATTTGCCGTAGAATAGGTATATTTTCTATGCTAATTTATTGGAACAAAAGAAATCATTTACATGAGAAAAGAGTTAAACTCCCAGAGGATTTTCTTGGTACACCAACATGACCGCCGTTTCATTGTTTTGGAACACCAATATGGTCGCCGTGACGTCATGTGAAAACGCTCTATTAAGACGTACGGTTTACTACAGTTTCCCTTTTCCACAACGATACTGGAAAGGCCGCTAAGGTGATCAGTTTGCGTTTTCAAAGTTTGCCTTGCATTCGATTCAAAGGAGGTCCAACTTTTGACACAGGAGTCGCGAGAGGATGGTGGTTCAGAATGTCTATTGGTTTCCCATCGAGTACACTTTTACTAAATCTGTTGAGAATGGGTCTGTTAAGAACTAATAGGACCACAATTCAGTTTCCCCTTTCATATTCCAATTTGTCAATCCATGTGAGGTAGAAATAACAGAAGCCTTAATTTTCACAAGAAAGCAATATCCTGAAGGATGCTATGGTAGTAGAGGTAAAATGACGCCATGGGCGACAAGTGGCCTATTATCTTTTTCACGCATTTTGTTACACAAGAAAATCACTCCCTCCCGAGTGTAGATAATTATTGAATGAAGGCATAATCCATCAGTAATTTCAATCTACAGTGGACAAAACCCTTTTACCCGATAGATTTACACAATGTGGCATTCTGTTTATACGAAAGGTAGAAGTTGCAAATGATTCACTCCATACCCTGTTGTCTGGTCAGCAATAGGCCATTTGCATGATGACATCATTTACTACTACGATCAGAATCCTTCAGGGTTTGCCTTTCTCGCCAATTACGGCTTGTAACATTTAAATCTCGCTGAGATGACCAGATTTAAATATGAAAAGAAAAACGAAAAGGCTTGTGGTCGTTAGAGCAAAATGACGTCATCGTGCAAATGGGTTATTTATCGCATTCACAAGTCCTACCCTCCCTGGAAATCACGACGCTGAAAAGGTTAGTATTTTTTAGGCAAAGAAATCAGGCAACGGCAGTAAGAAGAGTTGCATCCCCGATGCTAATGCGAAGCCGTACACATGCTTTTTGTTTTTTTGGTATCCGATGTCGCATCTTTTTTATTGCCAAGGTCGTCTACCAGTGGAAATGAACGAAAAGAGGGGATATCCTTCAAAGTACACCCCATTTCGCTGCATGCAGCAAGCCTACGATGAACCTGGACGCTCCAAGTCCCCCCTCCCACTATTGAAAGTATGATACATTACATGCTATTGTTCAATGTGGAAGTGCATTTTTAAGGAGATTAGTAAAGGGAATGCAAATTTTAGTGAACTACTCCATACTCTTAACATATTTGGTGGCAATATTGATGTAAGTTTTGTTTTGAGTAGCAAAGGATTTGTACAGATTTAGTGACAGAAACTCTATTATCGATTGTAATTTTGCCAACACCTGGCGAGTGTTTGGTGTGAAGCTTATTGACAAAATCGCTAGGCACTCTTCCATTCATTACTTTTGTTTCTGCTCCGTTAAATTAGCCCAATTTAAGTACAAACAATGAGTATTCAGGCCGAGCGGTAAGCTTCCATGCGATGTGGTAAGAGAGATGTACGCCTTTGAATTTCTGTTAATTTTGCGAGTGTAAAAAATTCCAAAAGTATAATCGATCGTTACGAAAACGTTATCAATTTCGAATTACTTTCTAAAAATACAATAAAGAGGGATAGTTCTTTCAATATGTATCGGCAATGGAAGGTCTGCCTTGAAGACAGGGTTGTAGTCGAAGGCTCAAAAAAGCAGCTTCTATTAACCAATATGGCGCGGGTCTGAGGCAACCAAAAACCGGCCACGTAGATAATTTCCGAAATATGAGGAATTAGAACTTAAAGTTACCTATTCCTTATTTAAGACCCCAATTTGGTGAGATAATGAGCGCCCTCAAAAGCGAAAAGCTGAAAATATGAATACGGAATTCAATATAACAATGTCACGACTGTCAGTGTATTGCTGGATTTCGCAATATTGTAAATTCCAATGCGGTTAGCTTTCTTATAATTGAATTTTTCGTTTGTGCCTTGTTTTAAACCCGAGGAGAGCAGACTTGGGACTGAAACAAAGTTGATCTGAAACACTGTTTCTTTATAGTTCGCCTTCTGAGCAGGGACTGCATGAGCAACCATGTTTCAAAGGGCATCAAAGCTTCCCGCATGAGCAAAAGGCATTACTGACATTACTGTAGTTTATTTAAACTTCAATTAAAACTAACCTGTTTGAAAGACTGCGAAGACACCAAAAGCGAAGAAAAGCACTGACTTCATGCTGATTTTGGTTATCACAACTGAGCACGAAGCGCCGTACCTAGTGATTCACACAACCCGACGCAAACAGCTCCAACAAAACAACATTTGGTATGCGGTCAGTATAAAACATGTGGACCACCGCCTGCGGACTGGGTATTAAGCACGGACTACTCAGGTAAATTAAGGCATGGGCCTCAATTTGCCTCAATTTGCTCACTTCGAAAGTGAGGGGGTGGTCTATATCTAAGATAAGAGCTTTAGATGTAGACAAATAAAACTTTGCCAGCTGCACACATTTTTAGTTTGCGCCAATTTCGTGCTTTAAAATTATGCAAATTAGGTCACGTGACCTCCATCGGCTGAAAAAATCTGTTCTTGAAACGGCAACACTTTCTCGTGTGTTCTCAATTATTTTACGGGTTGCATAATGTTAAGGCCGTTTAATATATCACTTCTGTGCCAGGTCTTTTTTAGATATTTAAAAGCGAAGGCGTTAAGATGGGATAAAATTGCATTGGGGGACTGGGTCTAGTTGAAAAAACCATTTATTTTCTAAAACAATAACAAATTCAAAAAGGCCAAGCACAGTTTTGTAGATGCTCACATTACACATTGTCCTAAACCAGTCCGGTTTAATAACTAACAACAAAAAGTGTTGCCATTTTTGTTTAAATACTTTTTATTTTCTGGCCGCGTCTAGTCACGTGACATCATTTGCATAATTGAAAGACACCATATTGACAGAAACCACCCACGCATGTATTAGGCAAAGTCTCATTTTTCTAATGCTTAAGTACTCAGAGATAGACCACCGCCATCAGTTTTTGACTGAATAATTGGGGGCCCATGCCTTAATTTACCTGAGTAGGTATAAAAATAATGACTAGAAACTACGGACTAAAAACGCAGACTAAGGACTGTGTATATTAAAACAGCTTTAGAAAGGTGAAACTGAGAAAAACATATAGCGGACTAGCATAAAACAGAAGTCCCAGTTCCCTGCCCCACACACAAACATTCTTTTGGCTGGTCACGCAGTCTATTTCTGCACAACGTCGGCTTGGAGAAGGAAAGCATAACTGGATGGTCAAGGAATGTTATGCCGCTACTCAAGGCAATTGAAAATCAAACTCTGAATTTTATAAAAAGGAGGAGTTGGAAGAGAATTCAATTTATAGTAAAAACCAATAGAAGATATGAAATTGAGAGGTACCGAATAACAAAAATAGTATTGGTGACCCCTGTCATTGATGTTAGAGACCGAGACCAGGTCTTAAAATGGGTGTAGCGAATATCATTTTGGTCAGGCTCAGATTTGGAGAACCAGGCGGCACACATCCAGCAAGAATTTCTTGGAGTATTTATAACTTGAACTCACGTGTGGTGCTATTTAGCGATCTTATGATCTTACTTTACCTTACCTAGAACTAATTAGCACAGTTTTTACCAACGTAGTCTGTAGTCCGCATTTTATACCTAGTCCGTGTTTTATACCCAGTCGGCAGTCCGTGTCACGTTATTAGGTTATGCGTGACTGTAAGGACGTTATGCGTGACCGCACATGCGCATAGACAGACGCTGCTATGAACTTTGGGCAGCTTAGTGGTAGTTTTTCGACTAGATACTTTGACATGGTGTCAGAAGTGGGATACCAGGCTTCGGGATATCGGCCTGTGGTTCTGCCACCTGTGTTTCGATACCCATGTCTGTGTTTGATGGCGTAACGTGGATGGACGCAGAATTGATCCTAGAGGCAAAGTCAGCCTAGCTTGTGAGTACAAAGGAAAATTTACAGTGATGGACTTTATACTCGTTGAGCAAGACCTGCCATCCATTCTTGGATTGAAGTCCTGTCTTGAGTTAGGTCTGATAAAGAGAATTTACAGCCTTGAAAAAGAGAGCATGGAAGCCGAGTATGCAGATGTCTTTGAAGGCCTTGGTGAAATTAATGGCGTCCAGCATGAAATCCAGATTGGTCCCAATGCCACTCCTGTTGTCCACCCTCCCCGTAGGGTTCCAGTTGCCCTTCGCAAGCCGCTTAAATAGGAACTTAATAGAATGGAAAACCTGGGAGTAATTAAAAAATGTAAGGACCCCACTGCCTGGGTACACAGTCTGGTGGTTGCAAAGAAGAAGAATAACAAGCTCAGAGTATGCATGGATCCCAGCGATCTCAATCGTGCCGTCATGCGCGAACATTTTCCTATGCAGACCGTGGAAGATGTCATTAGCAGAATGCCCAATGCAAACGTATTCAGTGTCCTTGATGCTGATCATGGTTTTTGGCAGGTCAAACTAGCCAAGGACAGTAGCAAGCTAGCTACCTTCAATACACCATTTGGCCGATATAGTTACAGGCGTTTGCCTTTTGGAATCGCGTCCGCCCCGGAAGTGTTTCAGAATGTTATGTCCCATTTGTTCCAGGACATAGAAGGTGTTGAAGTTATTGTGGATGATTTGGTTGTGTGGGGAGAGGATGTCGAGCAGCATGATGTGAGGCTTGGGCAGGTGTTGGATCGTTGTCGTGAGCGCAACCTCAAGCTAAACAGAGAAAAATGCCATTTTCGTGTATCTGAAGTTCATTATGTGGGCCACGTGTTGAGTGCAGATGGTGTCAAACCAGACCCCCAGAAAGTTAAAGCAATCAACGGAATGCCAGTCCCAGTCAATCGAGAAAAATTACAGAGGTTTTTGGGTGTTGTAACCTACCTGTCCAAGTTCATTCCAAACATGTCTCAGAAAAGCGCTCCACTGCGCCAGCTGCTCCAGAAGGATATCGAATGGTACTGGGGACAAGCAGAAGATGATGCGTTTACAAGCCTTACGCCAGCAATCTCATCCGCTCCAGTCCTTAAGTTCTTCGACCCGAAAGAACCAGTGACTTTATCTGTTGATGCAAGTTCAAAAGGTGTGGGTGCTGTCATTCTGCAAAACGACCACCCAATGGTTTATGCCTCAAAAGCCCTAACTCTGAGCCAGCAGAATTACGCAGATCGAAAAAGAGATGTTGGCTATTGTTTTTGGCTGTGAACGCTTTCACGATTATTTGTATGGCCAACGTGAAATAACAGTTGAAAGTGACCACAAACCATTAGAAGCAATCTTGAAGAAACCCATTCATCAAGCACCCCTCCGTCTGCAAAACATGATTCTCAGAATAAAGCCTCATGCGGTCAAGGTCAAGTACCTACCTGGCAAGCATCTGATCCTAGCCGATGCACTTTCCAGAGCTTACTTACCTATCAAAAATACCGACCAATCTGATGAGTTCGAAATTCATCTCCTGGACTCTGGAGAATTGTGTGAGACCATGTTTCACAAATTGACAACTGAGACCAAGAGGGACCCCGAACTCCAGCAATGGCACAAACAACCATAGAGATTAGGCCTTACTGGAACTACAGAGATGAGATAAGCTGTTATGAGGGGTTGATGTTCAAAGGTGATCGCATAATTATTCCCCCAAAGCCTGCGACGCGAAATAACGCATTCGCGCAGCTCATTTGGGAATAGAGAAGTGCAGAGCACGAGCCAGAAGTGCTCTGTTTTGGCCGGGTATCAACGGTGCAATTAATGAGTTGATATCTCAGTGCAGTACTTGTCAGCAGTATCAGCGCAGCAACCAGAGAGAGCCTTTGATTCCACAACATGTCCCTGAGAGACCCTGGGCTACCGTTGCCGCGGATATTTTCTATTATAAAGGGAGAGATTACCTGCTCGTTGTTGACTATTTTTCAAAGTATCCTGAAGTAGCTCGCCTCACCAGCAAGAATAGCGAAGCAGTCATCTTGGCAATGAAAGACATGTTCGCTCGTCATGGTATCCCGGAGAGGTTAATTGCATACAACATGCCTTTCAGCAGTCTGAAATTTAAAAACTTTGCCAGTGATTGGGAGATTGAAGTAGTCACTTCGATTCCACACTACCCAAAATCTAATGGACTTGTGGAAAGAAATGGCAGACTGTTAAGCAGAGTCCTTTCCGCGCAAGGGCGATCTTTCCATGTACAACACATGCACTATCATCTTCACAACAGTAACGATCAGACTGCTTTGAAAAGGAAAAAAAAGAAACATAAATGGGTATAGATAAAATAATCAGCGCACAGCACGGACCAATGGGGGTATCCACACCTTCTTATAAGGGGGGATGGGTGGGAGGGGGGTGGTCATCCAGACCGGTCTCGAAAAAACTTTTTTTGGCCCTTCGGGTCTCAGTGTGATCTAAAAATAAGGGAAGGGGCCGTCCCCCTCCCCGGCTCCTCTCCTGGATCTGCCACTGTGGATGACAATTTCAATACTATCTACAGTCGAAAACTACAGCGTTGCAAACAAAAAGAAACAACGAAAGGGGAGAACCCGTTCTAAGCAAACAAGGGTAATCGTTGCTTCCTTCTGCGATTTTGCTCAGGAAATACTTAAAGACAAACCAGACAATCTGAGATTAAATATTTGATATTGATTCTATAAAAAGTGACTGTTTTAGATGTCTACATCCCTAAATCGGTATGGATAGATCGATTACAGCTTTAACAACGCACCGGCAAGTTGCAGACAGGAGAGGCCGCCTCTGTGGATTCATCACTTGAATTGGTATTGGATAAATCTAAGGAAATAATATTGTAAAACACAACATTATTACAAGGGAAAAATAAAAGAAAGAGGAAAAGAAATAGAATATTGCAATTCTGTCAAAGCTAAGTGAAAATACTCTACCGACCAACAGTCCATTCAAATTGGCAATTCTTGACTCAATCCTTGTTATGATGTTGTCCCTGTAATACTTCAGGAAGCCGACCATTTCTCTCTCCAACAAAGCCTTTTCTTCTTTTAGTCTCTCTCCGTCTAAATATTTTTCCACCACTTCCTTTTTTACACAGACTGGTGTTTCTGCAAGAACAGAAGCAAATACAGTCCAGCTTTGAATGAGATTTTCTGCGAAAGGCATTGCTTTAAGGTGAAGTTTTGTTTCCTTTCTCGAGGTGTTAGCCTTACATTACTATTTCGGTCCAAGGATATTATAAAGAAGAAGTCTGTTTGTGTTTACACCGTTAATGCATTGTAATTTTTCAAGAACATACGTGCGTTATTGTCATCCGGAAATTCCCAAGGAAACTTGTGTTGCAGTAAATCCTCAAGGTTAGCGGGACACACTGTTGAAGGAAGTTTGTTATACTCGGAAACCAGTTTAGTTAGTTCGTTCTTTTCTGCACTTATCTTTGATCGTAAGCGATGTCGTGCTTTTGATCTGTCTGCAAAAGAGAAAAAAACAGATGATTCCACATCTCTCATGTTTGTGATAAGGAAAAGGTCAGTGTATTAAATAGCACAAACGCATGGCAATGCACATATTTGCACCATTCTTATGTCTTCTAAACAACATCAAGGAAGTGTCACTCATAAGACACACCAATTTGAAGTTGTTAACAGAAAACCGATGTCATTTGCAAACGTGGAAAAAAAAAAACTCTGGAGCAGTCTTTATTTACTGTAGAACAAGTGGGAACCCAAAATAAAGAAACTCTTCAAACCCTTGGTACGCACTTACCACTAGAAAGTATATATGAAAGTGACCAGCAGAGTCTAAACATCAACTCTGGCAAGTCTAAGTCTATGGCAAGTCTCCCAGACCATAAAAAACCAACGCAAAGGCGTTTAGGAGCAACGCACATCAACCCTTGAACTAAAAGTGTGCTTTTCGCAATGTGTTGGCAAAATTTTTAGTCAAACCGTTTTTATAAAAGTAAAGAAAATTGGCAATACAAATACATATTGTCATGCAGTTTGGTATGTACAACCACGGTGGCGAGTCAAACAATTAACAAAGAAAAAAGAGTAAACGACTGAACAAACAAACCTGCGACTCGATTAAAGTTACGCGTTTTCTGACTGATAGAAAATGAAGAGTACTCAATTTTCTGCTGCAAGTCGAAGGACTTCTGTTCATTGCCGCCGGTCTCTGACACACATTTCTTGTCAAGTCCTATTTTTTCCAAACAACTGAACAACCAAAAAACAATACATGTATGTACAAACTAACTGAAGAAGAGACTGGTAGAGACAGGACAGACAATAAAATATCAGACAAATTGCATGGAAAGGAAGAAATACGTTTGGCGTGTTCTCTGACTTCACTGGCCCAACTTTGCATATTACTGGTGGAGACATCCACATCAAGGTCACTGGCCAAGTCAACGAGTTCTCGAGAATGCCGTTCAAGATCGTCTTTCACCTTAACAAAAATGACAATATAAGAAAGAAAAAGTGATAGAAAATAATCTTCTAATGTTGGAAGGTGACTGAAACATCCATAGCTGAGAAACTGGAAAACGAAACGAAAAAAGGCACCTTTAAATAACGCTTTGCTAAAGAATCTGGAAGATTAAGGATCTTGCGTCTATTCCAAGCCATGGCATGCTCAGTCAGCAACTCCTCACGACCTTAAAAATAGAAATTAAATGAAGGAAAAAATGGATTATTTATTGGTAACAGTTACCAACATTGTACGAATAAAGTGAGCTAATGGTGAATTCAATAAGTTTTTATGTACTTCGAGAGACACCTTGATGATAATAATTGAATTAGAAAAGCATTTATAAGCACACAGACGAGTATTTGGTATGTCTCCTTAAACTGTCCTATTAATGGTGATATACAGGTTGGGAAAAGCCAATCTGATTTGAGTAGTTTATAACAAATTTAAAAAAAAATGAAAAAATAAAAAGTCAGTCATATTCCTCGAACCTTCAGGGCACATATGCTTGGTCGTTGATTCACAGCGAGAGATGTAGCTGTTAATTTGTTCCACTTCCTCGCCTGTAGAACGAGCAGCACCCTCTTGCCACCACCCTCCCCACAGCACCTTATACAAGAAATAAATTATATTATAGTGTTAATTAAGATAATAATAATCATAATGATAAGAAGAATGAATTTGAAAAGCAAAAATTCTATGTTCAAATGAAGGAAGGTAAATTTTAAGCTTGGTGAAACAAATGTGAAAAGGAAATGGTCAGCATGTCTTGAGCATGAGACAAAGAAAAAAAATAAAAAAATTAAAAAAACATTCCTTTTGGGGACTCAGATTTTTTCTCTCTCCCACACTCGTGACATGATAATCACTTCATCATGACAAAGCTCAAATGCACTTCACAATAACATCACACAATGGGAAACACGATACAATAAGTAAGACCACCTGTGCTAGTAAAAAACAGTAACGCAACGACTGCAAAACAGCAGATTCAATAACAAAAGACATTAATGCGAAGATTTAAGGTTTGCTATCAATGCATAAATTAGATTGACTGACATTCAGTTTATTACAGTGTATCTTACTACTCGGTATGAATTCGAAACACTAAGTGCAGTACTGGTAATACCAAAGAACGTCTCAGACTAAAAATAACAATAAACTATAGGCAATCCATGTTTCTGACCAAAAGTTAGTTGGTACTAAAAATACATTGTGTAGTATTTTGTATCTGAACTATTTATATATAAAATTACAGATGTTTAATCTAACAATCTAGTGAATTTAATATCTATACCAGTCTAGAGCAAATAAATATTTCACCTGGCACGACCAGCTGTCAGCTTTTCCGTGCATAACAGACAATGCCGGCTTCATTGAGGAAGCTGTTTTTTGGTCCTTTTTGGTTGGCCATGGCCAGTACTTACAAGCCATGTCTTCCCAGAAGAAGGAAACTTTTCTAGGGATCATGTCAGTAATTTGGATGAATTGGGTATAACCATAAACTGCGACAGTGATGGAGAGCCCAACATCAATGTGTTTCTTCTTCTTCAAGGAGTTCCGTGCTGCCTGCCAGTGAGACTCGCCACATTTGCTGTTTGAAGTCAACTTCTATTAAAGAGCAACATGGTAGAGATACCTTTATGAGCAATTGGCAATACAGTTCCTCTTGGTCAGTATTAAACGGTACATTCTATTTACATGTAGGCAGGAAAAGACAAAAAAACGTAAGCAAGAACAAAAGCAAAGAAAATAAAGAAACACGTAAAATTAGAATACTTGTACTTATATTGGAAATCATTGTTGCCTCATTTTAGTAAACTTACTGAGATGATAAAAAAAACATTTAGAAATAATATGTAATGCTATGAACTACATGTAATTAAACAACATAAAAATTGAATACTGAGAAATAAAATGTCTCACAGGTTGATTTGCATTCTTGTATAGATTCGCCAGATGTTTGTCTACTTTCACATTTATATCCAGAATAAACTTTTCACCATAATAAGATTCTCTTTTTTTCCTACAACAAAGGAGCAAGAAAAAGTTCAGTGTCAGTTTAATCCAATTAACAATAAATCTATCTTGAAAAAAAAAAATAAATCACCCATGTTTTAGATGATAACATAATAAATAACATACCATTGAAACAGATAGCTGAAAAATTAAGCAGGTCCCACATTACTTTTTTGCAACCTATGAATACCCGTGTCTGAAATCAGCAGCAATAAAAATATTATTAACAGATCTATGGAGTCCTCTTCAATAACAGTTACCTCCCAGCTGATTTGTATCGATAAAGCTTAGCATTCCCATCAACATGAGCTGAATGCTGGAAGACGGCACAAGTTGGGCATTCCATGAAATCCTTGGATTTCAGGACGTCTAACTCATGGCGACAGAACTTCCACTCTTTGAAGGAAATGCTAAATGCAGTGTCATTTATCACACCAACCTGAAATTATGAATAAAACATCTACATGTACATGTACATGACTGTACATACATGCACAAGGAGCCTGAGTACATATTAACCAACAGTATATTTATTTAATGAACCATTGGTACATCTTCATCAAAAGTAATTAGCTACTGCCAAAGGTAATAGAAAGGAAGTATTACGTGCTGAGTTGTAAGTTACTTGCAAACTGTTTTGTACGGGAATCACTTTTGCTGCAGAGGCCATAAACAAAAGAACAGAAACTTAAGGCAGAGAAAGTTCAAGGTTGTAACTTTATCCGTTGCTTTATATTCAGTAAGCATTGTAAAATGAGCTTACCCTTCCTCTAATAACAGAGAAATCCTCCAGAGATCTTAAAAAACCACTTTCAGATGATCCTGGAAGTCTTTTTTGCAATAAATCCCACTTTAAAAATAGTTCTTGAGAAAAAGCATATTTAGTATTGGAAATTGAGCCTGGCCAATAGCCTGCCTGAATTAGATTGGAGGAATCCAGAGGTGAGAAGATGTTTTTGCAATCCTTACAGTGAAAAATGCAGACATTTACATCATATCTCCCTTGAGATAAAAAAACCAAAAGGAAAAAAGTCTTCATTTATTATATAAAGAAAATGAAAAAAATACTATGATAACCTGGGGAAAATGGTTTTTAGTTGTAGTTGTTGGAATCACAGCAACAAAAACCAGGCTTTTAGCCAGACATTGAACACTGGCCATCCAGAGGGCATGTTTTCCCATAACATTTTCTGAGATTAAGTACATTTTTCTTGTATTTCTTCCAAAAATGGGCATCCATCCATAGGTAAGGATGGCAGGACACCCTTCTGGTTAAAACCTAAACAACTTACAACAAAACACAACAAATTTAATAAACTAACCCTCGGAAGTCACCACTATGCAATTTTCAGATGTTAACATGGGTTCTCCGGTAGATGTACAGTTGGGGCAAAGAAATAGCATATAGCGGGCAAAATGCCTTGCTGCAAATAAACAAAAGAGTAAGTAAAAGGACACCAAAAAGAACCAATCACATCCATGAGACATAAAAAATCAAGAACTCAGAACCCTTGACAAAATAAATCTGTGTGTTTGAGCCAGTAAGCGATTCCATGTAGCATCTGTAAGCGATCACTAACTCTTCACATTTTGGGTGATTACTTATGTCTCAGCAGGTTCAACTGTAGTTACAAAAATGAGAAAACAACACATACCCACTGTAATTAAGTCACCATTGCTGTCTAGTGAAACATTGGGTGGCACAGGTTTAAAAAAGCCATCATGGAATATTTCTCTGTCATGAAGAGGATTTTTCTTATGCTCCTCATCATCACATTGTGTGCACAGGATCTTCATTCCACAATGACTACACTTAACAAGGCCTTGGGCCTCCATACACACCATACACACACAGCTTCTAAGAGATTCATTTTCCAGAACTGCCCTCATGACTTGCCCAAGATTGACTTACATTTGATATCCTCTCATTCCACTGTGTTGATGGAAGAGATTGAGTGAATAAAGCAGTGCATTCACTCAAAATTTGACTTAAGTCTAGAAAAACCAACAAAACATAAAGTAAATTAAATAAACATTTTTTTGAAAAGAATAACCTAATGAAATGGACCAGCTGTTTTGCATACCTGTACACAATAATATTAGTTGGTTGAATCATACAAAAAAGGGTGTAAACACGTTTTGTTAGAGAAAACTTCACAGCTTTATCAAATTTGTGGTTAAAAACATCTAAAATTAAATTAGGATTTCAGGCGATAATGTGTACAAATTGGATTTGAACAGATCTTGCCTTCAGCTTGGTGAACAAGAGATTTGGGTACAAAATTAGGGCTGAGCAGAGAAATATGCCTGGACGACTACCTCTATGACCGACACCGTTGGGACCGCCAAGTGTCTCAGTCTTACAGAGATGTCCATGTTATGGAGAGTAAATAAGGGGAATAAAGAAAGGCAGGCGCACACTTTAGGTTTCCATTCTAAAAAGGGTGCTGCATTACTCCTAACTTCCGTTTTAGAAACATATATGCATTCTGTTGATAACGCAGGAGGGAAAGATGGAAGGTTATGTAGCCAAATTATTTTTTTGGCAACTAGCTGTAGGGGCCATGACAGAAAACAATATCCAGCTACCTTGACTTCACGAATGAAGGGGACTTTTTCCATGTGGGGAAAAAATTGTGTAGGATTGACTTTACATATTGCCTGCTCAAAGAACCAGCAATAAGAATAATTGCTAGGAATAAGAATAATTGCTAGGAAAAAAACTAATAATTATGTGTACCGGTAAATGGGTATATAAAACTTGGGAAACAAAACAATGCAATTAATCCAACCTGTTGGTTAAGTATGCCCAGCTTTTACTGTGTATATCAGCAAGCATGCTATAGAAAAACTCTTAAAATTTGTTCGAGGGTAATGAACAATATACTCCCATTTTTCCAACAAAGAAACCTAGTTCACAAAGATCATCAAACACAGACTGACAAAAACGACTCTTCGTCCTTAACAGCTAGGACATATTGCGTTACTTTATCTTTGAACACCTTGGCCATAGAACGAAACAGAAAAAAGAAAACTGATTGACTATAATGTGTGTAAACTACCTTGAGAAGCATGATCAGTTTCTTCTGCAGGGTACTCGTCGGCGGAGTGATCAGCATCCTGGAATGTTGGCTCCACTGTTTTTATATTAAAAAGCCGATACAAACCATCTAAATTAGCCCACCTAATATAATAGTAAATTGTTTAAGAATTTCAAGTATAATTCACCTGCTTCAGGAATAACTGACGAAGCCCTATGGCCTTTTCTAGGGCGATACTTTGAGTGAGTAGTTCTCAAACCGGTTGACGGGTTTTTCCAAAAAACAGAAGCAGTCCTATTCTTTCGCTTCTTTCGCTTTTGTTCACAGGCAGCGAGAAACTCCTTGATCGATCTCGCTTTTTTCCCACTCTCTTTGAACTTCCACCGCCTCTTTGCGCCATATTGCAATCCACAAAACAATTTCGTATTAATCAGGGGCACCCAACGAGGACATAGTTCAAAACCACTTAACATAGCATTGTTGAACGTATTTTAGCATTTAAATGGTAGATATAGGCATATTTTTATCCCCTAAAAACTTTTCATCTGTTCGGATTTCCTAGCTGAAAGTCCAGTGATCCTTAAAATTATAGGGATCAAAACTTACCTTTTCGAAAATTTCAGCCAGAAAAGGGCTCCCGAAAATTCTAGGTGGCCTTTTTTAAGGTAAAAATTCCGTTATTATACCATTTTTTAGATGTTCGAAAATCCTAGGAGCGGCAGGCAAGCAAGAAGTTTTACAACAAATGTTCCGAAAATTCTAGATCTCAAATCGTCTTCCGAACAGATATTTTCCGAAAATTGCCGTTGGGTGCCCCTGATTAATGCTGAATCACGACATCCGCCATATTAACGTGTACAATTGATGCGCAAGGCCGTTCAACATTGACATCTTTGATCCTAAAATGATCAATACGATCATTTCTGACACATTTGACAAATGCTTGTACTGATCATTCTCGGTAGGAGGATATGTCGAGAATTCGCATGTTTGTGAAAGCGCAGTAGGAAAAATCTAGACAATCGTCACATGTATTTTCCTGCAACAATTTATCAGTGGTAGGTAACACTGTTGCTCCATTGAAATCATCCGCCTAAAATTTCCTCTATCGGTGTTAACGTAAATCACTTGAGAAAAGAATTATAAGTACACAGAAATTTCGCAAAAGGGTAGCTCAGTGCTGGAATTGATTACAACTGATTACAATCGGGTTAAGCTTTATGTCAGTTCTTTTTCTTGTTACTTATTTGCTTTTTTTGCATCCTCTCTAGATTTGCCCAGATGTCCCTTTAAAGTGAAATTAACTTGACTTGAAAAATGAGTGAAGTGCAAAGCGAACTACGACACGATGTAATTAAGCTTGTTATCTTAAACTAGACTGCCTGCTAAAGATCTGTGAGTGAATTCTAATACGATAATAAATAGCATTTACCAAGTTGTCGAGCTCTTCTGTATCAGTTTCTTGTAACTACTTCTTAGCTAAGGGCACGATATTCAATTTATTATTCATTGTGGTATGGGTATTATAGTAGGGTTCGTCCACCTTATGACCGTCCACTGCTGGTCCTCATCAGTCCATTGCGTCGATTTTCTGTACGGGACTTAAACCAGGACTTTAACAGTTTCTAGTGATTGGTATATTTCGAACGTCACATCAGACAGAAATATTCTAGTTTAGTACTTGTTGCAGTACTAGATGCCTTCAAGAAATTGCTCTCTATCAAATATATTCGCAAAATTATTTTCTTCTCAACTGCTTTATTCCATGGACTTCTAATTATCCTTCCTGTACATGTGTTTATAATATTTTGACCAAATGAGCCATGATGATACTTTGAACAATGCTGCATTTCTGACGATTGAGAGACATAGGAGCGAATTAGTCAGAAATTAATATCTTGGCTGCATAGTTTAGAGGCGCACGGAGGTTCGTGGGATAGTTTCAGGCTATTTTTGGTTTTGGCGCGGGATTTGTGACATTCTACGTCAGCTCAGTTGTCGTGTTCGCTTATTTGTTTTGTTTTGCATAGTTTCTTTCCAATGGTTATGTTCTTACGTGTTCAGATTGGAATGACCTTATTTCGGTGTAAAGCTAAGTATTTCGGTTTTTTGACCTGCTTTCTTTGAAATTAGTCTCTTTGGAGTAGTCGATGTTACAACCGGCGGTATTCACTATTCTATGTCTTTGCTCATTTCCATGGGGTTTTTCGTATCTGGCCTTGCACACGTTCTAGCCCAGAGCATCTAATAGTATTTTACCGGCCGTAAAACATTGATGTAGCTTAACTAGGATACATATGCATAAGATGATTGGCTGACGCATCCTAAATATACTTTTCACATTGAATGTCTCGTGTCAGTAGAGTCAGAATCGTTATGCCGTTTAAACACTTGTGGAGTAATCTTGCCATTATACTGATCTCCAAACTGAAGGAACGTTTTTTTCTGAGTAAAGGCAGAAATGAACCAACGAAAGGTGGAGTAATTGATCTGATCAAGAAGTACATGTACCAACATACTGCATACGTGCAAAATACCGACAATTATATTTAAATCAGTGGAAACCCTAGGGTAATAATTCGCGTGAGGGTCAGTAGTTACGCAAATATCCACAAAGCCTTGCCTACCCTTTCTAAGCTACCTTCAAAATTGCCTACTAGGCGAATTTACTCCACAATAGTGCTGCTCGGCTGGCCTAAATTTGTTTGTTTTTGTTTTCTGTTTTTTAGTCCTATTTCATAGTCTACCCACTCCACCGTCCATACCACTTTTGCCAAACTTATCTTCGTCTTCTTTCTCTCGTTCTGTTAAAGTAGTAATGTTCTAGATTCGAGGTTCTTATGATAATCCTACCAAATCTTTAAAAAGAATGTCACCCTCAGTAACCTATACCTTATACATATTTCGGCAACGATCGGTTTTTCTTTGTTTATAATAAAGCTATTTGGCTATCGTTACTTAGATTTTATAGCGCTTGTGGACGGATGGTCAACATTGAGGGAATTGATATAAATTACTGTTCTTAGAAGAAAAAAAAAACTGACACTAGTTTGATATAGCTCTTTATTGGATATCTCACTTTGACTCGGAATAACTCTTAACCCTATTCAGACCGGACGGGGGGTTTTGGAGTTCTCCCCTCGCGATAAAGTTGAATAACTTCAAAACTGCTTAAGCATTGACCACCAAATTTAGCGACTTTTCCTAAAAATTATCTGCAAACATTTTAAAGTGGTCGTGACGTGTACGTCAGCATTGACGTTACCATGGCAAACAAATTTTTGCAGCCATGTTTTTCAAAATTTGCATTGTTTTCCTACAAATTTAAAATAAGTCTTAATTCTATTTTTATCAATGGAATTATGATATTACATTGAAATTAGCATTATTTTCTCAAAGTTGTTGTCACGGTCAATGAAATACAGGCTTTGTAGTGACTAGTTTGAGAAAAAACATGAGTTTATATGACCAAATGGAACATGTTGAGTTTAATTTTCAACAGTGTTCATTTCTCCCGGAATTTCATATTTTGCAATTTTTTTTGCTTCCTATGCATTCTTTTATTTTCAGTTCTTTTTCGGTAAAACTAGGATTCCGGATTCCTACAGCTGTATTCCGGATTCCAAGTCCCAGGATTCCAGATTCCACTAGCAAAAATTTCCCGGGTTCTGGAATCCGGATTCCCTTACATGAGGCGACGGAGTCTTGGAGTCTGTAAAGCTAATAAGTCAGATTGACTATCTGGTTACATAAAGGCCCAAGCATTTTCAATTTCAGCTCGTATATATATAAAAGTATCTTTTTTTGAGTTCTAGGACTCACCATAACTGTTTGTATCCAAAATCACTGAATTTGTATTCACGTCTCCAACTTTTCCATTGAAAAGCAATACATCCAAGCATTTTGTTGCAACATTTTTGTACTAAACTATTTGAAAATATACAAGAAATGTCCTTTTGTGACAATCCCAATGAAGTGTTCTTTATTTGGGCTTTGTAGATATCCCTGGCAGTTTCTTTGCATAGCCTGCTACACTGTATCTAGCATTAATTTTGTTGGCCTTGTTCACATTCCTTATGCACTAAAAAAAAACAGTAGTTTATCAAATGCAAACCCTGTTTTATGGACACCCACTTTGTACGAGCTCCTTGTCATAAAAAAAAAAGTTTTCTTATGACCTACATCTGTATGAGAATCCTCAATTTTCCTCTAAATTCAAATGACACTCATTGAGTAAAGATTAGTATTATTCATTCAAAATATTTCCCCAATTTTGATTGGCTAAAAGCACACGCATAATTCACCATGACCAGTTACTGATGACCAAATTTGGAAGAATTTTGAGTTTAACGAGGAAATGACGTCAAAAATGCAGCCTTCAACAGGTTTAGGCACCATTAACCGAGAAAACCTGGGGACGAAGTTGAGTTGTTTTGGTTGTGAAAACAAAATGGTCGGCACTTCACTCGTTTCAAGAGTAAGAACTACAGCTGGAACTAGGCGAGGTAATAAAGGGAGACATTTGCTATTCAGAGAATATTTGCGGAGCTGCACAAACCTGAACGTACACTATCGAAGATGAACTTAACATCGATGGATCGATAGAGGTAAGCATGTTTTAGCTATGTTTTTAAACTAGGAATTATTTTGAATGAATAATAAAACAATTATTTAATTCGACTTTCGTATCTTAAGAAGAATTATGGAGATCTCAGAGGGTGCTATCCGCCTCGGCCTACCGCCTTGACGGATAACACCCTCTTCGATCTCCATAATTCTTCATAAGATACTCAGCCCCATTTATCAACTGATAACAGGAGCCCATCAAATGGAGCCTCCATCTGCATTAATTTCTTGAGTCAACCCTTTCCCAGTAGATTTATAGATAGAACGGCTTGTTTCTCGCGAAAAGTGTCATATTTCTGTGATCTCGTATGTCACCATGCGTCCATTTTTACTATTTTACAGCCGCTGGGATCTGGGTATCATGAAATAAAAGTTAATGCATTACCCGACTGAGACTGAGCACGAGGCGATGGGACAAAGGCAGCGAAGTGAGGATCGCTGAAAGGTTATCTTTGAGAGTGTTTTTTTTTTTTTTTTTTTTTGCCTTCATACATCCTACATGTAAGCACACACTTCGAAAAGAGTCGACGATTAAGGATCCTGTGGACGATTTGGAACTTTTCGATGATAAGCGCCGAAAAAGTGCCAGGATCATTTGATTTTTGTCATCTCCGGTCCGTGGAGTGGATTTCGCCAGTGAGGCACCGCGTACTCAAGCGATGACCTAAGTAGCAACTAACGAGGAATCGGAAATTGCAGTCTTCTTTTACAACTGAATTGTATTACCATGAGTGATACCTGATAAAACTGGGACCTGAAAAGTGGAACAGAACAGAACAATTGCTTGACTGTGAAGCTAACTCAAAAGTACTTTGCAACAGAGGAATTTGTGACATCGCGCTCCAGTCCAAAGACCCACTTTAATATCTCAGGAAAAACAATGGATTGTATCTGCGCCTAAAGAATTATGACTGACTAACAGGACGATTCTCAGCAGTTAATGTAGCTTAAGTTTAAGCACAATTTTTTCCTTCGAATTCGCATTTGTAGATCATTTTTCATGAGAAAATAATGTTAAATAGCTCTGCCCGGCGTTACAAAACATAGCAGGGAATCATCACGCTAACGGACAAAACAGCTACAAGGACTACAAGTATTTATTCAGATAAACTCATTTCTGAAAAAAAAAATAACCTTTAAAACAAGAAATTTGATTAATATTGAGTCAATTAGCCAAAATAAGAACCTTAACGCTAAAAAACATTAGCTAAAGAAAACCGGTACTAGAATCGAATCAGGCAGACTGTAGGAAGTAGTTAATCATTATGCATTGAACAGACCAACTTCAAGGCCTCTTATTTTGAGACAAGCAGAAAAAATAAAGATTAACATAGTCAGAGTTAAAATTCTCCACAGTATAATCTACCCGCTAGGAAGAAAAGACAGAAAATCTCCAAGGAAAATCTCCGAGGGATGAAAACGCTAAAGTCACGTTTCACTAGCTTATGATTGTGTTTGGCCTGTCAGCACCGTATTTCCTGCTGTTTGATGAAGTGCAATAGCACTGTCATTTCGTCGTTGTGATTGGCTCTTTCCACTGTCGGCGCGAGAAGTCTCCCTTGGGAACCTTTCTAATTATAAATCTACTCGGGAAAGGGTTGACTCCAAGGACTAGTATGGGAGATGGAGGCTCCATTTGATAGGCTCCTGCTGATAATTATTTTTTTCCAAGCTTGCGAGCGGGCCGAATCGCGAATCGTTCAAATCCTGCAATCTGATTGGTTTCGAGAGTGGGCGGTATTTTACCATCTTCCTGCTAAGCCTATCAGATTATGCATGAAAACGAGGTTAGGAATAAAATATCTTAAAACTCTACAAACTGTGGATAAAATGACACCAAAATAACAGGAGATGTAAAACTCGATGTTGTCAGTTTTTTTCCATAGCCAATCAGACACTTCACTAGTCACGTGACGAAGCTAGCATGGAGACGAGGCTGAGAAATAAAACTTCTTTTACCTTTATTAACTGCGGATAAAACGAAACCAAAATAACAGGAGACATACAACTCAATGTTTCCAGTGTTAGCCTAAGCCAATGGGATACGACACTAGCCAGGTGACAACTCTAACATGAAAACGAGGCTGCGAAATAAAGCTTCTTATAGTTCTTGTAACTGTGAGTAAACCAAAACCAAAATAACGGGGATATGAAACGCAGTGTTGTGGGTATTTGCCTAAGCCAGTGGGGCGCTGCCACTAGTCACGTCACAAAGCCAGCATGAAAGCGAGGCTGAGCAATGAACGTATTGTAACGCTATCAACTGTGGATAAAAGGAAACCAAAATGACAGGAAATGTGAACCTCAATGACTTCAGTTTTGGCCTTAGGCAAAAACTCACTCACTAGTGGCTGCATTAGATTTTCTCTGGGATACTAAATTATTATGTCTAATCACATGGCCAAAGCAACACAGAAATGTGCTGGTTTGTAAAATTTTTGACTGGTCCTTTAATGTTGATGAAAATACTGTATTTACATCCAGTATCCAACATTTTACAGATAAGAGATCGATGTTTCAGCTGTGGTGTACAAGAAATTGTCACGCATAATTTTGACAAAGTTCCCCACTGTCTGAACAACTACATAAATCGGCGCAGTTTAGCTCAGCATCTCTCCTTATCGCATTTGCACTTAACAAGGTAGATAATTGCGTCTGTAGCAGGGGGTAGCTTCATCATGACAGGCACCCAACCATTTTCATCCGCCGCCAAGCCAAAGTTTTCTGGAAATGGAAGGGTGGGATTTGCGACTTTGTCATTATTCCACACCAGAAGTTGATAGTAAAGTCTTACTATTGTTTGACTTAGTGCAGCTTGGGTTGGTGGTAGCCCTTCTGACTGCGCTTACTTCTTTCGAAACAACCACCATCTCAGCTATTTCACCCTAGAAATATTTGTCCTTGGTACATCTACATCTACTTTTTATTACGTCTGTAAAGTCGATTAGACATCACACCACCTTTTTGTAAGAAGTTGAACACATGGCAAGTAGCATAGAACAGGTGAACGTATATGTGAATACATCCTAGTTGTGTCTCATTCATATTTCAGATAATTTGCTAAATTTGTTTTAAAACAGTTCAGTGACTTAGAATTTACAATGTCTGAAGGCAAAGAATTCCATTCACATATGGATCTAGGAAAGAAAATGACCTTGAAAACGTTCTTTCTATAAATTTTGGGTATTCTATACTTAAACGCATGGCTCCTATATGTGTTCTGGTCTCGCAATTCGGCACAAAGTTTTTAATACCAGACTTGGATAATGACTCAGTAGGTACATTACTGTTAATCTGTTTTTCTTTCTTCTCAATTCTAAAGTATCCCATTCCAGCTCTCTGAGCATATCAGCTGTAATGCTAGCTATTCGGTTGAAATTCTGGAGGTAAAACGTGCCGCCTTTCTTTGAACCCTTTTTAGTGTGTGCACGTCTTTCTTGTAGTGCGGGTCCCAAGAGGCACTCGCATACCCTAGATTAGGTCCAACAATTTTCACAAATATGA
Organism: Porites divaricata; assembly: GCA_038088405.1. Taxonomy (NCBI): domain Eukaryota; kingdom Metazoa; phylum Cnidaria; class Anthozoa; order Scleractinia; family Poritidae; genus Porites; species Porites divaricata. Next base: position 29,767,340 of record JBBMOI010000004.1, read on the forward strand.
CTTTTCACCATTTTTTTCTTATACAGGCGAAATATTTTTCTTATCCCTGATGACGCTGTCGCTCAGAATTTAATTATTATTTTTATTTTCAGCAGTCAAAGGCCTCATTTGAACTATATTTTTCTTTCTAACGTTTATAGTTTTGATACAATGGAATTTTCCATGAAACATAGTAATTACTAACTTGCTCATATTTACCAACAAAGCTTCAAGCCATGTTGTTATTTTTTTAATAAAAGTGAAAGCCTAGAATGTGACAAAGTTGTTGTTTTCAAGTTGGGTGCGCGTGCCATCCTTTGCTATGGCGAATCCGTTTTAAACCTCTAATAAAATTATGAAAAAAATATCGCAAAGATCTGAATAGGCACATTCCACAAAAGATAAACGAATTCGCCTCGTTGGCACTTGCCGGAAGGTACCCCTAGTTAGGCCTGGAAAAAAAAAAAAAAACAGGCCGAATTTTTTGCGTTCAACAAGTTCACTTTACAAAATCTTGCCATCAAATCTAGGTGCGTTTAACCAACCTTTTCTACCATTTATACATCACATCTGAGGTGAAACAGTACTATGAGGCACTGTTTTTATCATACAGACTTTGGACAGAATGCAGTATTTCACAATTTTGCCACACAAATTGAACTCATTCAATATTCAGGACGATCGAAGCACGCGTGGGCTTTTAGCTAAACCGTTAAAAAAATTTCCAAAATCACCTATACGGCCAGCCGGTTCTCACTTTTGCAGTTTGAGCTTTGGTCGAATTGAATCAGCATTTATTTAATAGAGTTACGCTCCAACATAATAAAGAGTTTATTATGTTTTTTTTTAAATAGTTTTATCGATGTGTAATCTTCAAATTAAATCGTTTGATACACGCGGCAGTTTGAGTACTCCTGCAAGCGATGTTCACTGAATGACTGAAAACAAACGGCACAGCGATTAAAATTACAAGAGAGACTACTAACAATCAATAAAAGAAATATAATTCGTTGAAACATATACAGAGACAACAATTTTCATTCACGAAGACAAGTATTAAATTAAAGTGTCTCTAAAAATTCTGAGTGTTCAAGTTTGAAGCTTAAAAGCCGGCTTCCCTGAGTTTGCTTTTTTCAAAGATGAACTCGAGGCAAGAAAATCGCTCAAAGTTTTCTTTTACAGCCAGAATTATAACTAAATATTATTTGGAACGTTTTCTTTCTATTTGCGGTAAGAAAATATCTAAAGGTTTTTTAAAGTTCTGTAAGCTTATATCAAACCTGATACTTGGTCAGATCATTGTCTCAAATCTTACAAACGTGCATAAACTAAACAGCCGCATAAACGACATTCCACTTCAGTACATTACATATAAAAAACAAACATCAAGTACAATAATTACTCAGGCTTACCATTCGAGATGCAGCTCCTGAAAGCTATCAAGTAAGGCCCAGGTGAAGAACGAAAACGATGCGATCCGAAATCGGATTCCGACTTTGACAAGTGACGTATTTCTCAACCAAAAACCCAATAAACAAACTACTCATGAATAACAGAAAACTCCTGATAGCCGCTGAATTTCATTTTGTACATCCAGTGGAAAAAGACAGTTAAAAACATCACAAGTTGACACAAAACTCAGTCAGCTTCAGCTGTCAAGGGGTTAACAAGATTCAAGATTCTTCATAAATTTTCCACATGAACTCACCTGCCAAATTTTGACCAATCAGAGCATAAAAATTGGACGTATTGTGTGACCAACGCGTGACCATGTGAGAAAAGTTCAAAGAAACTGTCTTCCCCCGCCTGTAATAGCTGGGTGAATTTTTGCGTCCGAGGTCAGTTTGAAATCAAAATTTTAAGTGTGCGGGACATAAAAACAACATATTTCATATGAATTTTAAAAACGTTAAACTTAAGCCTGCGATCATTTGAAAACTAGTAAGTTGTCAGCGGATTACTTAAGATACGTTCAAGTGATACTGGTAAGCGAATACCCTGTTTTGACAGCTGTCAATTGATCACAATATTGACGTGCAATGTGTGTCCATTATCAGTTTTCCTGTGCTCCCAAGCTAGCTAGCAAGTATGAGATTGAACATTGGTTTCCCTGTGGTGCGGACGGACGGGCCGTGTACGGACACGTGATTATCAAATGTTCTGGGATGGGTAGATTTACTTAGCTATAGGGCTCTGCTCGCGCACGCTTCGCGCCCGTGGAGCTCAGCTATTACTGACAATATGCGACTCAGTGTTTGCAAAATACTTACTGGTGATATCAAGTCCCTAATAGCGAGGAAGATAAAGAACCCGACACTAAAGAGGTGAAGAGAGAGAAAAAAAATATTGTGTATGTTCAATAATATAATTAGAGTATATTTAGCATGCGTGAAGAACCAAAACTCGTAAACACCTGTTAACGAACGCACGTCACGTCAGACGAATATTTTTTAATTTCTTATTTTTTCGCTCTGAGTTTTGGAATTTTTCTGTACTAACGTCAATTAATCGTTTTCCTTAATTTCTAACGAATTGTGCACCTTGCTCGGTTACTCTTTTGCTAATTTTTGGCAACTGATCATACCAGTCAAATTTCACAGATGAGAGGTCTAAATGAAAGATCACTTTCCACTGGTTAAAATAATCGAACCTACAAAATATGATCTGTATTTCAGTCCAGCTAGCCAAAAAGAAATCATTTTTTAGGCGTCTTTCTACAATTTTCCTGTAGAAATCTAGGGGGGGGGGAGGAAGGAAAAAAGAAAACGTGAGCACGAAAGTAAGAAGACTTGTACATTTTTGTCCAAAAAATCGATTACACGGACAAATGCACAGCTGGAACAGTATTTAAGACGTTTACGTTGCTTTAGACTTGCTACAAGTCGACCTCTTGGCGAGTGGAGCGAGCCTTTTTTGACCGCGAAGCAACCGACCGCGAGCGACGAAGTCGCGAGAGGTCTTCCTTCGCCCCGGGCCATATGAAATCCGACGAAGGACTTTTTTGAAAGTTTAGCGTTGCTTTCGATGCGCAAAAACAATTATTAGCGAAATAGTTCAAGAATACGTTTCATTACCCGCAAGTAACATTTACATATTCTTGTGTGAACAGGTTAAATTGTAAAAAAAATGGCGGGATTGAATAAAGTTTCTTAGGAAGGTTTTTCACTAATTAATATTGTTGAAAGGTAAATCAAATCTCTTGGTCGTCTCTTTTTTTAAAGTCTCTGTCATAATCATATCCCACACCAAGTGTACTACTATACCAATATCCAACGGTTTAAAAGCATAATTCACTTCGGGATACTTTCGATTATTTGCAGAATTGAAGTATCTTTCGCTCCAGTGCCAACGTTCGTTGCTCGACTTGAGTCTATAAGTTAGCTGCAATATAAACAGTGAGGCGAACGGCACCCAAGCGTGGAACATGGTAGGTACTCTTGTTTCCTTCCATTGTGAGTCTTTCAGTCTATTGCTCCTGGATAAAAAAAATAATCCTCAAGACCGAATGGGCCCTGAGTCAAAGAGATATTTTTGCTAACAAGATCGATCCTGGATATAAGAGGGACAGTGGAGAGTGGAGAGTGGAGAGCCAAAAGCCCATGAGGCCGAAGGCCAAATGGGCTATTGACTCAGATAGAGGCCATGAGGGCGAGAGGAATAATTGTTTTAGTGAAATCCAGCTGGTTGGTCCAAAATATCTAGACAAAACAACTTAAGCTAGCAAAAGCGCCATTGGTTTGGTTTTCAAAGCCGGCGCTTTTCGTTACTAGTGGGCTATAACATATAGCCTAGTAGTAGCTCAACCAATCAGAACTCAGCATTGACAATAGATCACTAGTTAGATTTTACTAATGATGTGTTAACCCTCGGACGTTCACGCAAAGTGATACCACCACTGTGGTACAAAGTGGGAGGGGGTGGGGCGTTGGTGAAACATCTCCTTTAAGATTCTTATATGTTGCAGTATTTCGAAAAGATTTTACCTTCAATGGAAAGCCTTCATCTTCCCTACAAGATGAGGAATACTTTATCGGCGGTAACGCTGTTGGAGGCCAGTGAGTTCGATTGGGAAATCTGGATTTAGATTTTAAAATCCGGATTTTGGATTTGCACTGGAACGCGAAATACGAAAACGGATTTCAACGCTGAGATATCTGTTTCTGGATTTTCATTTTTACCGTTCGATTGGGAAATCGAAAAGGATACTCAAAACTGTCCTTAAGAACAGCGGTCACGCACGCGCACGCATAATAACAAAAAGAAGATCGCTGTTCACGAGAACAGTTTTGCAAATCCTTTTTACCAATCGAAAGATAAAAAGAAAATCCATGAAATCCGGATTTGGATTTCTTAATCGAAATCCACCCTAAGAACGGATTCCCGGAGGTGAAATCCGTTTTTTGGATTTCGCATTCGATTGCTAAATCCGAAATCCGGATTTCAAAGTCTACCCCCTTCCCCGTATGTACGAGGGTTAACGAATGCGTTATCCCAATGTTTCAAAACTCATCAATTCGTATTTGGAAATAAACACTGACTCTTCCTTTTTTTCATATCATTGATATGGATACTACGTTGTTATACATTACGACTGATTAATAATTCCTGATATTGAGCTCAGTAACACTTTAACCTCTTAAAACACCCTTGGTGTTATATCTTCCTTAAAAATCAATATTTTCTTATACTTTCACAATATAGTTATGAGACTTTGTATTAGTGAAATTTTTTACCAATATCGCAATATGTTTTAACTATTTTTCGTCAGCATTTTACAGCTATTCATCCTCTCTTTCAAAAAACAATTACTTTTTACTTTTACCCATTACCCGCCCCTATACGACAATGCTACTTGCGGGTAATCTTATTCTTGAGCTACCTATTTTGCTATTTTGCGCATCAAACGCAAATTCTTCTAAGAGACTGTTCCAGCTGAGTCCGTGTAATCGATTTGGTGGGCGTCGTATTAAAAGTAATAACATTTTTCTTTTTTCTTTTTTTATTTTTAGATTTCTTAGGGGAAGTAATAAAAAAAACAGGAAAATAATGAAGACACACCTCAATAGAGATATTAGCTTTTACGCAGCAGGACTAAGGATACAAGTTACATGACTTGTAGAATGTGACTAATTGTATCAGCCACCAAGGATTAGCTAATGAGCAACCGATCAGGGTGAGCAGTTCTTTGTAAAACGATCCTCCGTTCGCTTACACGTGTTTACGAATTTTTATGCTTCTTGCATGCGAACTACGCAAATATATTGGTCTTTCATTAAAAGTTATTGTACATACAATATATTTTTATCCGTCTCCTCACTTCTTTATATAGTTTTAGACTCTTCTCCTTCACCGCTATTTCATATATCACTGTTTTCGTATACGAAGTAGGTGCCTCAATACTAAAGCGCTTGACATTTAAAAAATAAAGCAATAGGCAGTGGCTGTTTTCGCTTACGTAAGGCCACTATTACGGATTCTATATCGCTTTTTTTGAAAACACCGACTCGCATGGTAAATTGTTCCTCAACAAAAAATCTTCTGGATTGTAAGTAATTATAAATCAAGCAATAAGCAGTGGATTTTGGTCAGCATATGAAATAAAACCTTTATTTAGAGTTTTTGGGTTTCACTGATATTTTCTAAAGGTTGCTTTATCATTGTTTGTCAGGTTTATGCTAAATATTGGAACATTATTTCAAAACTGTATTGATCTATCAGCTGAAATAGTAACCACTAATTTATTAATAAGAGTTTTTCTCAAGTTCTATTAGCGAAAATTGAAGAAATTTGTATTGCACCAGCAATATAGTTATTTCCCACATCACGGATTCCATATATTCCATTAAAGGGATGGTTTATGAATCCAAGGTATTCAGTATCCGTGAATCGCCGAACCCTACGAATTTTAAAATATTCATTTAAATTTATTATTTTGCAAGAGAAAAATATGTATGCTTTCCAATTTGTTGTTATTGTCATGTTATTCGAATAAGCTGAGATCATTTGCTTTGTTCTTGAGTTTTTAATGATAAATGTATACTTATTTTTTAAATGATATTGTGATACAGTTATTCAGTACTAAAAAACAGCTCTTGCGAAACTTGCTTCTTTTGATCAGAGCTCCCCTTTTACCATATTCAGTTTTATCATGCATCATTCTATAAGCAGGTTATATTTTACCTTCATCTATGAGCACTGATCAGGCAATTTTCTGTTACAAATCAATCTTGGATATTGTAAAAAAAATAAAAATTAAATAAAAAAAGGAATAGGTAATATTACCGTTGTTTCCCAGCGCCACTGTAGCAGCAAATAATTGTAATTCAGGTCAGTTTTATCTCGATAGCCTTTATAGACGTAGTCAAATGGTGTAGGCCCTAGCTAACGCGTTCGAAGACCAAATCTCCTTTTAATTTCTGACGACTTATGGACAATTGTCGTGAGAGGAGAACCTTGTTCAGAGACCTCGTGGTTTATTAAGGCTCATTCGGGCATTTCCTTCACTAACAGTTACAATGGTAATTTGTTTCGCTAGAAAATTTTCTAAGAGATAAAAGAAAAGGAAAGAAAAACAAAGAAAGAGAAGACGTAAATTAAATAAAATTTGTAGACAGTAAATCTTTAAAAGATAATAAATATTTACAAAAAAGTTACATTATAATACAATATCGATCAAGGGGAAGTACTTCGAAAAGGGAGAAATAATGAAGACACGCCTACACAAAAATATAGCAATAATATTAATAAATCGGCAACAATATGACCACGCCCTCACTTGCGGATGGGGACAAACCTCAATGGAACGGGTAAAAGTTCAAAATCCTATTTAATATGTAATCTGTGGTGTAACAAATTAGCATTACATAAAATTTGTTGGGGTAAAGGGTTCCACTCCTTTTTAACTGTAAAATATTAAGTATGACCTATACCCAAACACCCTTCCTAAAAAAATGTTGTTCAAAGCCTTTATAATTTCCTTGATATTTTAGGCCATTTTAAATAAATTAAACAACTGATTACTATCGGGGTTGATATACGACATGCACAATAGGAAACACTTTTAACCAAGAAATGCAGCTGATTGAGCTTTAAGCTAAGTGTAGGTCATCATATACTACTTTCGAGGTATTGGTAACAAAACGTGATGTTTAAATTTCAAACATGATGTTAATTTTAGAAAGATATCCTTGATATTTCTTTTGAATAAAAATATCACGATACATATGATCGTTACATAGCATATAAAAGCGAGACCTGCATTTCCATGAAACAGTAGTCAACTGAAGAAGACTTGGAGATGAAGACTCTAATTCTGTTGGCATTGCTCGGCTTTGTACTAGCCTTTAGCTTGGCTATTCCATTCAACGGAGATACTGCTGAAGCATATGATGTTGAAAGCAACGATCTTGCGTGGGACGAAGTGCAAGCAGACGAAAAAGAAGGGTAAGAAAGAAAGGTAGCTTGTTTCATGTTGCTAATAGATTATCAAAGAAAGTTATAGCTTATCTGTATTAGGTTGTAATGTCCTCATTTTCAATTGCCTCATGTGCATTTGTCCTTTTTAATTGCTCTCCAAACATTCCCACAGCTGTAGGTTTTGGTTGTTACATTGAGTTTACAGTTGTTGAGGCACTAACATGGAATACAAACAAACAAAAAGGCTTTGTCAACACAGTTTTTTTTTTTTTTCATGAATGTTTTTTATCCGGCAAGTTACAAGTTAGGGCAATTTTCTGTTCATGGATCATCTTATTATGTATATATGTATTTTGTTAAATCTCTTACAAAAACAAGGAAAATTTGGTATTTATTTGATTTGATCTCCAACAAAGCACATACCTAATCACTTTGGCTGTGGGTGCCTGTGTTAGTCTGCCAAGTTCGCCCATGCAGCCTTGTTTATTGTCGGTAAATCACAATAATTATAGCCTTTGCCTGATAGTTTACAGTTTGTTTATCTGGAGGAATGAATAAAGTTTGCGACGAGTGATGAAAAAGACTTTCCATTTAATACAAAAATGAATTATTATATCATTAAGATTAAATTTCATATGCCTAAATACAGGAACAAAAATTTGAACCACCGAAATGAAAACGAAGAAGACGAAGAAGACGATGACGAAAACGTTTATGCTATACGACCAGTAAACGATGACGACGAGGAAGGGGAGAACGAAGATGAGAATGAAAACGCTTTAATCAATCCAGGAAATGAAGTTGAAGATCCTATCTGGCCTGTTCTTATTGGTCGCGCAGTATTTCGACGTTTCCGCCGACGTAGAGGCCGGCGCGGAGGGTGGCGTCGCCGACGCAGAGGCCGTCGCGGGGGTCGGCGTCGCAGACGTAGAGGCCGTCGATGGGGTTAAAGCTGGAAATGTTAAAAGTATGTGGATTAATATATCTGTAATGTATCTACCATTCTGTAATGTATCTACATTCATCCATCCATTTGTAACTTTCTGTCGATCTGTTTCTTTGTTTGTCTATTGATCTCTACATTGTTTCAAGTGCAACCTGGACAATCTGTAATCTGACTTTCGTTGCACACATCTCAACAATTTTGTTTTTTATTATATGCACCTCTCAGGCATCAGCTGGAGTCTGCTTATTTTGTCACATATACAAGGGTGTTACCACTCGTTTTTTTTTCCAAGTTGGTGATTTCTGATAGTTTAAACTTTGCAAAGAACAAACTCCAAATAGCTTAGAAGAATCTTGACCAGGGTGCGGGACCTTTCCTGAGTCGGCACCTATCTTGCACTGTTTAAAGGATGATGTGGCTTTTTTTCTATTGTCGTTTAACAGTACAGAGTGAGAAGACAGGTCTTTAAAAATTTCTTTTATTAGTTGAAACGTAAGACACGTAAGAAATCGATTTATTATTTTACTTTAATTTCTCACTGTCACTAAAAGCAGGTAAATTTAGGACATTACCTAGCAATCACAATCAATTAATACATTATTTTCTTTCTTGATGCTTCTCACCTTTTTCTAGGTCTTCCCGAACGTCCCTATTAAAAGCGACTGCCTGGACAGGATTTAATAATTCAATCACTCGTACAGCGAGCATCTATATCTAGTTATCGTAAACTCTCTTGTGTAAAATATGGTTTACTACTGTGGTTAGCTAGAACTCTTTTACGTTTGAAAGTTTCTGAAATAGATTTACATTGGCAAAATATCTTAGCATGCTATAACAAAACTTACTACTAAAGACAATTGTAAGGGAATTTAAACTGAATTAAAAAATGCAATAAGACGAGCTGTTGAGTTCTTCTGTGTCTCAGTGTAACTTTGTATTGGCTAAGATAATGGAAGACATTATTCACTATCGTTTCGGTATGACATGCAGGTCTCGTATATCCTTTCTGACAATGAAGTCACTTTATTGATCGCGAGCTCTTGACAGTCTACGGCTGATCTCCATCATGTGATGATTTCATTTGAGGCATTAGAGTACAGCCGACGCATTTGCCTGTTAAATTTTTTTTCTTAGTGTTGTTTTCGAGCTAAAACGAGAAAAATCCTCCATGCAAATGCGTTGGCTATACTTTCATGCTGTAAACGAATTCTCCCTTAATCCTAGTCAGCCCGGAGGGGGGCTTTTGGAGCCCCTCTCCCCCTGCCTTCACCAAAGTTGGCGACTTCTCCTAAAAATTATATCAAAACATTTAAAAATCCTGGTCACGGGTACGTCAACATTTGGATTAAAATTGCAACCAATTTTATAGTAAAAGCAAAGGTATGACAAAAGGCTTTAAAACCAAATTAATTGGCAGTTAATTTCGCTAGACAGTGCTCTTTTATAATCCAGAATATCTGTATCACCATAAAGTTTATATTTCTTGTGATATCAAAATGGGTATACCCCTACATATAGAAATTTAGGTTCAAAGCAAATAATCTCAGTTTAATCTCTTATGATCGACTTGTGAATGGAATGAAAGGAATCCGTGAAGTGGGGAATCAGCAGTTATTGGAAGAGGGATACACGTACTACTCCATTTTCCAACTTCAGAACGATTCTTAAATAAGTGCAGGTTACTCAGCTTTAGAAATCGGTGTTCACAATTATATGTTGCACAAGTATATATCTGTTTCAGCTGATAGACCAATACGATTTTTACGATATCGTAAAAAAATGTTTACATACAAGTGGATCGACAAACAATACCACAAACAACTTTTAAAGCAAATGAAAGTGAAAGATTGAGAGGGAGACTAATATTAGAGTATATTTTGCATGCGTGAAGAACCAAAACCCTCGTAAACACTTGTTAACGAACGCACGTCACATCGGACGAAATATCCGTTTCCTCTCTTATTTTTTTTCGCTCCGGGTTGTGGAATTTTCTGAAATAAACGTCAATTATTGTTTGTCGCTATTTTTTAACGAATTGTGCACCTTGTTTGGTTACTCTTTCGCTAACTTTTGGCAAAGCTCATGCGAGTCACATTTCACAGGTTAGAGGTCTAATGAAAGATCACTTTTCACTCAACCTGGTTAAAATAATCTAATATGTCCTCGAAAATATAATCTGTATTTCAGTCCAGCTAGCAGAAAAAACAATATTCTTTGAGCGTTCTATTTACAATTCTTCTGTTGTTAATTCCTTCCCCTAACAAATCCGGCTGGAACACTGTCTCAGACGTTTACGTTGCTTTCGATGCGCAAAAACAATTATTAGCAAAATAGTTCCAGTCAAGGATACGTTTCATTCATCAGTAAGTAGCATTTTCAGTATCCATGTATGAACGGGTTAAATTGTGAAAAAATGGTGGGATTGAATAAAGTTTCTTCGGAAAGGTTTTCACTTTGATCTTCCCTACAAGATGAGGTATATTTTATCGGTGGTGGCGCTGCTGGAGGCCTGTGACGTCACCAAACATGGTCGCCATCTTGGCGAGAATTGGTATTTTTTTGTGCTTTACATGTACCATAACACGTAAATAAGTAATTCGCTTCATGTTATCCGCAAAATCTACTTTTATCGTTGAAAGAAGTTGAAAAAAACATCCACTTTCATTTTAAAATGGCTTGACCACCTTCTAGTTATGACTTCATATCTCGTAACCATAGCAACTGGTCAACACTAAACTTGCCTCAAAATGCGCGTGAGGGATAAACTAACAGCTACTGGATACTTCAGAAAACTTTAGAGGTGATTGGCACCCGATCCTACCCCCTCCCACCCCCCGTAGGTCCCAGGGTTAGTAGATATTTCAAAAGCCATCAATTCGTATCTGTTCTTGGTGGTTATATCCTCCATACAAATCAATATTTTTTCTACCTTCACAAAATAGTTATAAACTTTGCCGGATTCGTGAAACGCGTTGGCCAATATCAGTTACAATATGTTTTGACTATATGCCACTAGACTTTTGTAGCTACCCATCCTCTCTTACGACAACAACCACAACAAAAAAAAAATTGCCTTTACCCTTTGTAGTAACCCTGTCACGTCTTATATGTAGTTTGAGCAAAGGCAGGACAGCAGAGAATTATCCCTGAATTAACATCACGTGGTTAAATGCCAGTTTGTCAGGTTAATTGACCTACTTTGCCGTGGTGCGTCATACAAACATTAAAATCTCGAACAAAATCTCTATAAGATTTAGATCAAGTGAAACTTACAAAACACTAAGGTGCATCATAAGTATCTGAGCAGAGTACTTTGATATTTACATATTGAGTAAAAACTGAAATCGGATACCTTGACAATCAATGATAATAGAAGTAAAAACAAACCTTTTTTGATATATGTGCGCGTAATAAATATTTTTGGAAGCCTTTAACCCGCCGCTATACCACAAAGCTACTTGCGGGTAATCTTTTTCTTGAGCTATTTTGCTAATTTGTGCATCAACCGCAACTTCTTCTTTTATTTTCTTTTTTGTTTTGTTTTGTTTTAGATTATTCAGATGAGGTAACAAAAAAAATAGGAAAATAATGAGGACACACCTCAATTGAGATATAAGCTTTTATACAGCTGGACTAAGATACAGGTTACATCTGGAATGTGACCAATTGTATCAGCCTCTAGAGCTTAGGTAGATAGTAACTGATCAGGGTGAGCAATTCTTTGTAAAACGATAACGATTAATTGACCTCCGTTCACTTACAAGTGTTTACGAGTTTTGATAATTCTCGCATGCGAACTACGCTAATATGTTGGTCTTGCATTCAAAGATGTTGTATATACATTACATTTTTAACCCGTCTCTTCACTTCTTTGTATAGATTCAAACTCTTTTCCTTCTCTGCTATGGTATAAATCACTGTTTTCATATACGAAGTAGGTGCCTCAATGCTAAACCGGTTGATAGTAAAAACTAATAGACAGTGGCTGTTTTCTCCTACGTAACCCCTCTATTACGTATACGGATTCGAATATCGCTTTTTTGCAAACAGCGACTCGTATGGTAACTAGTTCCTCAATAAACGTTCTTCAGGATTGAATATAAATCAAGCAATAGCAAAGGATTTGTTCGGCCTGTGAAATAACTTTAGATAGAGTTTTGGGGTTTCACTGATTTTTTTTTAAAGTTGTTTTATCATATTGTCTGTCAAATTTATTGCAAAATTATATTAATTTATCAGCTGAAATAGATCGTCGAAGGGTCGGTTAAATGAACCACGGTATTCAATATCCATGAATCGTCAATAATAGATATGCATAAAAAAGTTACATTATAATGCAATCTCGATTATAAGGGGAAGTACTTCGTAAAGGGGGAAATAATGAAGTGCAGTGTTAACGTTCGTTGCTCGACTTGAGTCTATAAGTTAGCTGAAATATACAGTGAGGCGAACGGCACCCAAGCGTGGAACATGGTAGGTACTCTTGTTTCCTTCCGTGAGTGAGTCTTTCAGTCTATTGCTCCTGGCTAAAACAATAGGCCATTTGCAATAAGAGGCCTGTGACATCGTTTTTATGAAAATGAAGGTTATATGATTTTGCCTTCGAAAAACGATTAGTGGGTCATATCTTAAACAAAATAATGGTGATTTGGTTTTTCAAACCCGCACCATTTTCTTAAAATGAATAAGTTCGTAAATGGTTACGTGACCAAAACGTGATTTTTGAAATTATGAATTACCTCTCTCTGAACACAAATTTTGCATTTAAACTTCAAGGAAAATGTTCAAAAGATGATGTGATAACGTTTACAGCACATCTGAGCGTAACTATGAAACGTTGAACTAGATATAAGCAAGAAGTAATTTTGGCCACCATGTTGGAGGGCAAGAGCATGCCCTCCAACATGGCGGCCAATATAAACCATACTACTTTGCTGAAAAATCAAAGCGCCATAAAATATCTCCCTTAAATGCGTTTCCTCTCAAATTCCAGGTGTAAGATAATTTTTGGGTGCTCTAACAATTTTTGGCATCAGCAAGATTCCAACTCATTGTTTAAAGGAAGCATTGGTCACGTGACTTCTTAGTGCAAGTGGCCTATTAATCCTCAAGACCGAATGGGCCCCTGAGTCAAAGAGATATTTTTGCTAGCAAGATCGATCCTGGACATAAGGAGACAGTGGACAGTGGAGAGTGGAGAGCCAAAAGCCATGAGGCCGAAGGCCAAATGGGCTATTGACTCAGATAGAGGCCATGAGGGCGAGAGGAATAATTGTTTTAGTCAACTCCAGCTAGTTGGTCCAAAATATCTAGACAAAACAACTTAAGCTAGCAAAAGCGCCATTATTTTGGTTTTCAAAGCCGGCGCTTTTCGTTACTAGTGGCCTATAACATATAGCCTCGTAGTAGCTCAACCAATCAGAACTCAGCATTGACAATAGAACAGTAGTTAGATTTTACTAATGATGTGTTAACCCTCGGACGTTCACGCAAAGTGATACGACCACTGTGGTACAAAGGGTGAAGGGGTGGGGGGTTGGTGAAACGCCTCCTTACAGTTCTCAATCGTCTAGGAAAAAGCTCAAAATAAACTTAGGGTGCGCTCGATTGGAAAAATCTGGATTTAGATTTGAAAATCCGGATTCGGATTTGCACAGGAACGCGAAATACGAAAACAGATTTCAACGCTGAGATATCTATTTCTGGATTTTCATTTTTACCGTTCCATTGGGAAATCGAAAAAGGATATTCAAAACTGTCCTTAAGAACAGCAGTCTTGCACGCGCACGTATAATAAGCAAAAAGAAGCCGGCTGTTCACGAGAACAGTTTTGCAAATCCTTTTTACCAATCAAAAGGTAAAAAGGAAATCTATGAAATCCGGATTTGGATTTCTTAATTGAAATCCACCCTGAGGACGGATTCCCGGAGGGGAAAATTCGTTTTTGGATTTCGCGTTTGATTGTCAGATCCGAAATCCGGATTTAAAAATCTACCACCTTCCCCGTATGTACGAGGGTTAACGGTGCGTTATCCCGATGTTTCAAAACTCATCAATTCGTATTTGGAAATAAACACTGACTCTTCCTTTTTTTTCACATCATTGAAATGGATACTACGTTGTTATACATTACGACTGATTAATAATTCCTGATATTGAGCTCAGTAACACTTTAACCTCTTAAAACACCCTTGGTTGTTATATCTTCCTTAAAAATCAATATTTTTTATACTTTCACAATATAGTTATGGCACTTTGTATTAGCGAAATTTTTTACCAATATCGCAATATGTTTTAACTATTTTTCGTCAGCATTTTACAGCTATTCATCCTCTCTTTCAAAAAACAATTACTTTTTACTTTTACCCATTACCCGCCCCTATACGACAATGCTACTTGCGGGTAATCTTATTCTTGAGCTACCTATTTTGCTATTTTGCGCATCAAACGCAAATTCTTCTAAGAGACTGTTCCAGCTGAGTCCGTGTAATCGATTTGGTGGGCGTCGTTTTAAAAGTAATAACATTTTTCTTTTTTTGTTTTTTTTTTTTTAGATTTCTTAGGGGAAGTAATAAAAAAACAGGAAAATAATGAAGACACACCTCAATAGAGATATTAGCTTTTACGCAGCAGGACTAAGGATACATGACTTGTAGAATGTGACTAATTGTATCAGCCACCAAGGATTAGCTAATGAGCAACCGATCAGGGTGAGCAGATCTTTGTAAAACGATCCTCCGTTCACTTACACGTTTTTACGAATTTTTTTGCTTCTCGCATGCGAACTACGCAAATATATTGGTCTTTCATTAAAAGTTATTGTATATACAATATAGTTTTATCCGTCTCCTCACTTCTTTATATAGTTTTAAACTCTTCTCCTTCACCGCTATTTCATATATCACTGTTTTCGTATACGAAGTAGGTGCCTCAATACTAAAGCGCTTGACATTTAAAAAATAAAGCAATAGGCAGTGGCTGTTTTCGCTTACGTAAGGCCACTATTACGGATTCTATATCGCTTTTTTTGAAAACACCGCCTCGTATGGTAAATAGTTCTTCAATAAAAAATCTTCTGGATTGTAAGTAAATCAACAATAAGCAGTGGATTTTGGTCAGCATATGAAATAAAACCTTTATTTAGAGTTTTTGGGTTTCACTGATATTTTCTAAAGGTTGCTTTATCATTGTTTGTCAGGTTTATGCTAAATATTGGAACATTATTTCAAAATTGTATTGATCTATCAGCTGAAATAGTAACCACTAATTTATTAATAAGAGTTTTTCTCAAGTTCTATTAGCGAAAATTGAAGAAATTTGTATTGCACCAGCAGTAGTTATTCCCCACATCACGGATTCCATGTATTCCATTAAAGGGATGGTTTATGAATCCAAGGTATTCAGTATCCGTGAATCGCCGAACCCTACGAATTAATAGCCATTTAATTTTATTATTTTGCAAGAGAAAAATATGTATGCTTTCCAATTTGTTGTTATTGTCATGTTATTCGAATAAGCTGAGATCATTTGCTTTGTTCTTGAGTTTTTAATGCTAAATGTATACTTATTTTTTAAATGATATAATTCTGATACAGTTATTCAGTACTAAAAAAGAGCTCTTGCGAAACTTGCTACATTTGGTCAGAGCTCCCCTTTTACCATATTCAGTCTTATCATGCATCATTTTATAAGCAGGTTATATTTTACTTTCATCTATGAGCACTGATCGGGGAATTTTCTGTTGCAAATCAACCTCGGATGCTGTAAAAAAATAATAATAAAATTAAAAAAGGAAGTGGTAATATTACCGTTTTTTGCCAGCGCCACTGTAGCAGCAAATAATAATATTGTAATTGGTCAGGTTTATCTCGATAGCCTTTATAGACGTAGTCAAATGGTGCAGGCCCTAGCTAACGCGTTCGAAGACCAAATCTCCTTTTAATTTCTGACGACTTATGGACAATTGTCGTGAGAGGAGAACCTTGTTCAGAGACCTCGTGGTTTATTAAGGCTCATTCGGGCATTTCCTTCACTAACAGTTACAGTGGTAATTTGTTTCGCTAGAAAGTTTCCTAAAAGATAAAGGAAAAGGAAAGAAAAACAAAGAAAGAGAAGACGTAAATTAAATAAAATTTGCATACAATAAATCTTTAAAAGACAATAGATATGCACAAAAAAGTTACATTATAATTCAATCTCGATCAAGGGGAAGTACTTTGAAAAGGGAGAAATAATAAAGACACGCCTACCCAAAAATATAGCAATAATATTAATAAATCGGCAACAATATGGCCAAGCCCTCACTTGCGGATGGGGACAAACCTCAATGGAACGGGTAAAAGTTCAAAATCCTATTTTTGTAAACTGTGGTGTAACAAATTAGCATTAAATGAAATTTTTTGGGGTAAAGGGTTCCACTCCTATTTAGATTTTAAGTGGCTTAACTGTAAAATATGAATCATTACCTATACCCAATCACCCTTCCTCAAAAAATGTTGTTCAAAGCCTTTGTAATTTCCTTGATATTTTAGGCCATTTTAAATAAATTAAACAACTGATTACTATCGGGGTTGATATACGACATGCACAATAGGAAACACTTTTAACCAAGAAATGTAGCTGATTAAGCTTTAAGCTAAGTGTAGGTCCTCATCATATACTATTTTTGAGGTATTGGTGACAAAACGTGATGTTAAATTTCAAACATGATGTTAATTTTAGAAAGATATCCTTGATATTTCTTTTGAATCAAAATATCACGGTAGATATGATCGTTACATAGCATATAAAAGCGAGACCTGCATTTCAATGAACCAGTAGTCAACTGAAGAAGACTTGGAGATGAAGACTCTAATTCTGTTGGCATTGCTTTGCTTTGTACTGGCCTTTAGCTTGGCTATTCCATTCAACGGAGATACTGCTAAAGCATATAATGTTGAAAGCAACGATCTTGCGTGGGACGAAGTGCAAGCAGACGAAAAAGAATGGTAAGAAAGAAAGGTAGCTTGTTTCATGTTACTGATAGATTATCAAATAAAGTTATAGCTTATCTGTATTAGGTTGTAATGTCCTCATTTTCAATAGCCTCATGTGCATGTGTCCTTTTTCATTGCTCTCCAAACATTCCTACAGCTGTAGGTCTTAGTTGTTACATTGAGCTTACAGTTGTTGAGGCACTAACATGGAATTCAAACAAACAAAAAGGCTTTGTCAACACAGTTTTTTTTTTTTTTTTCATGAACGTTTTTTATCCGGCAAGTTACAGGTCAATTAGGGTAATTTCTGTTCATGGATTATCTTATTATGTATATATGTATTTTGTTAAATCTCTTACAAAAACAAGGAAAATTTGGTATTTATTTGATTTGATCTCCAACAAAGCACATACCTGATGATTTTGGCTGTGGGTGCCTGTGTTGGTCTGCCAATTTCCCCCACGCAGCCTTGTTTATTGTCGGTAAATCACAATAATTATATCCTTTGCCTGATAGTTTACAGTTTGATTATCTGGAGGAATGAATAAAGTTTGCGACGACCTGATGAAAAAAACTTTCCATTTAATACAAAAATGATTTATTATATCATTAAGATTAAATTTCATTTGCCTAAATACAGGAACAAAAATTTGAACCACCGAAATGAAAACGAAGAAGACGAAGAAGACGATGACGAAAACGTTTATGCTGTACAACCAGTAAACGATGACGACGAGGAAGGGGAGAACGAAGATGAGAATGAAAACGCTTTAATCAATCCAGGAAATGAAGTTGAAGATCCTATCTGGCCTCTTCTTATTGGTCGCACAGTATTTCGACGTTTCCGCCGACGTAGAGGCCGGCGCGGGGGTTGGCGTCGCCGACGCAGAGGCCGTCGCGGGGGTCGGCGTCGCAGACGTAGAGGCCGTCGATGGGGTTAATGCTGGAAATGTTAAAAGTATGTGGATTAATCTATCTGCAATGTATCTACAAATCTATTCATCTACCCGTCCATACATTCATCCATCTGTTTCTTTGTTTGTCTATTAACCTCTACATTGTTTTAAGTACAATCTGGGCAATCTGCAATCTGAATTTCTTTGCACACATCTCAACAATTTTGTTTTTTACTATATGCACCTCTCAGGCACAAGCTAGAGTCTGCTTATTTTTTTTTTTTTTTCAAGTTGGTGATTTCTGATAGTTTAAACTTTGCAAGGAACAAACTCGGAATAGTTTAGAAGAATCTTGACCCAAGTGGGGGACCTTTCCTGAGTCGGCACCCATCTTGCACTGTTTAAAGGATGATGTGGCTTTTTTCTATTCTCGTTTAACAGTACAGAGTGAGAAGACAGGTCTTTTAAAAATTTATTTTTTTAATTGCAACGAAAGACACGTAAGAAATCGATTTATTGTATTACTTTGATTTCTCACTGTCACTAAAAGAAGGTAAAGTTAGGACATTACCTAGTAACCACAATCCATTAATTTATTTTCTTTTTTATGTCATTTATTTTTTGCACTTTCTTTTTGTTTCTCTCACCTTTTTCTAGGTCTTCCCGAACGTCCCTATTAAAAGCGACTGCCTGGACAGGATTTAATGACTCAATCACACAGCGAGCATCTTTATCTAGTTATCGTAAACTCTCTTGTGTAAAATATGGTTTACTAATGTGGTTAGCTAGAACTCTTTTACGTTTGAAAGTTTATGAAATAGATTTACACTGACTTAATATCTTAGCATGCTATAACAAACCTTACTACTAATGACATGTAAGGGAAAAAAACTGCAATAAAAAAATGCAATAAGACGAGCTGTTGAGTTCTTCTGTGTCTCAGTGTAACTTGGTATTGGCTAAGATAATGGAAGACATTATTCACTATCGTTTCTGTATGACAGGTCTCGTATATCCTTTCTGACAATGAAGTCCCTTTATTGATTGTGAGCTCTTGACAGTCTACGGCTGGTCTCCATCATGTGATGATTTCATTTGAGGCATTAGAGTACAGCCGACGCAATTGCCTGTTAAATTTTTTTTTTCTTAGTGTTGTTTTCGAGCCAAAACGAAAAAAATCCTTCATGCAAATGCGTTGGCTATACTTTCATGCTGTAAACGAATTCTCCCTTAATCCTAGTCAGCCCGGAGGGAGCTTTTGGAGACCCTCTCCCCCTGCCTTAAAATTATATCGAAACATTTAAAAATCCTCGTCACGGGTACGTCAACATTTGGATTAAAATTGCAACCAATTTTATAGTAAAAGCAAAGCAATGACAAAAGGCTTTAAAACCAAATTTATTGGTAGTTAATTTCGCTAGACAGTGCTCTTTTTTATTCCAGAATATCTGTATCACGATATCGTTTATCTTTCTTGCGATATCAAAATGGGTATACCCCTATATTTAGAAATTTAGGCTCAAAGCAAATAATATCAGTTTAATCTCTTATGACCGACTTGTGAATGGAATGAAGGGAATCCGTGTAGTGGGGAATCATCAGTTATTGGAAGAGGGATACACGTACTACTCCAGTTTCCAACTTCAGAACGGTTCTTAAATAAGTGCAGGTTACTCAGCTTTAGAAATCGGTGTCCACAATTATATGTTGTACAAGTATATATCTGTTACAGCTGATAGATCAATACGATTTTTACGATATCGTAAAAAAATGTTTGCATACAAGTGGATGGACAAACAATACCATAAACAACTTTTAAAACAAATGAAAGTGAAAGATTGAGAGGGAGACTAATATTAGAGTATATTTTGCATGCGTGAAGAACCAAAACCCTCGTAAACACTTGTTAACGAACGCACGTCACATCGGACGAAATATCCGTTTCCTCTCTTATTTTTTCTCTCCGGGTTGTGGAATTTTCTGAAATAAACGTCAATTGTTTGTCGCTAATTTTTAACGAATTGTGCATCTTGTTTGGTTACTCTTTCG
Source organism: Porites divaricata (assembly GCA_038088405.1). NCBI lineage: Eukaryota > Metazoa > Cnidaria > Anthozoa > Scleractinia > Poritidae > Porites > Porites divaricata. The sequence continues at coordinate 29,787,601 of JBBMOI010000004.1, forward strand.
CTAAGATCACTTTTCACTTACCCTGGTTAAAATAATCTAATATGTCCTCGAAAATATGATCTGTATCTCAGTCCAGCTAGCAGAAAAAAATAATATTCTTTAAGCGTGCTATTTACAATTCTTCTGTTGCTGATTACTTCCCTTAACAAATCTCACATGTAAGAAAAGAAAACTTTGAAGGAAAACGTGATCACGCAGGATAGAAGACTTGTACATTGTCGTCCAAAAACTCGATTACGCGGTCACGGCTGGAACAGTGTCTCAGACGTTTACGTTGCTTTCGATGTGCAAAAACAATTGTTAGCAAAATAGTTCCAGTCAAGGATACGTTTCATTCATCAGTAAGTAGCATTTTCATATCCATGTATGAACGGGTTAAATTGTGAAAAAATGGCGGGATTGAATTAAGTTTAATATTAGCTGCAATATTAACAGTGAGGCGCACGGAAACCCAGCATGGAACATGGTAGCTACGCTTGTTTCTTTCCATGAGTGAGTCTCTCAGTGTATTGCTCATGGATATTGATGTTTTAACCCTCAGACGTGATACCCCCATCGTGGTACAAGGGGGAAGAGAGTTTTTGATATGTTGCAGTATTTTGAAAAGATTTTACCTTCAGTGGAAAGCGTTGGTCTTCCCTACAAGATGAGGTATATTTTATAGGTGGTGGCGCTGCTTGAGGCCCGTGACGCGACCAAACATGGTCGCCATCTTGCCCACCATCTTAAATTTTACCAATATTTAGAAATCAGCTATAACCAAAAACGGCGAGAATTGGTATTTTTTTGTGCTTGACATGTAGAATAACACGTAAATAAGTAATTCGCTTCATTTCATCCACAAGATCTACTTTGTCTCAAAATGCGTGAAGGATAAACTAACAGCTACTGAAAACTTCGGCTGCTAATGTTCAATATTCTAGGAAAACTTCAGAAAAACCTTAGAAGTGATTAGCATCCGACCCCCTCCCCCTCCCTCCCCCCCCCCCCCCGCACCTCCCAGGGTTAGTAGATGTTTCAAAAGACATTAAGAGCCACTCTCCCTAACCACCGCCTGAGGGGCGGCACAAGGTCGGAAAAATGGCCCCCGTGATATTTCGTCCAGAGATAACCTATGGTATGCTAAGAATCGTGATATAAGTTTTAGGTTCTAGAGTTTTTACATTTTTGAGAAAATTACGAGAAACCGTCGACAACCCGTGAAGCCGAAAAATCACTGAAATGAGGTCAAATTTCATGATCAGATAATCGAACTCGCGTGAAGGCGCATAGCAAATTATGGCTTTCCGTAGTTTATAATTTTATTTAGGAGGTATTGCTAAGCTGCCTTGATGATATTTTAGACTTACAATTGTAATTCCGAATTCGTGGAGACCAAGCGAAGAGAACCGAAATTTCTAGACTTTGAAAATCAAAAATTCCATACCGTTTTCAAACATCTCAAAACATACTCGGTATTACGTAGAATTCTTTCAAAATTCAATTCTAGCAAAGTACAAGAGTTGTATTTGAACGTGATATAATTTTTTTCTTGGCAAAAGTTATTTCTGAGGCGAGCGGCCCCATGCAAGTTGACCCAATTTGACCTTTCGAAGAGATTTTGTTTAACCAGGAATGTAAACAATTCGACTAGCCTTTGCTCGCTTTCTGAGTAAACCATTGAAAGACCCTGCCATTTCCCATTAAAACTACCCAGTAAACCTGAGATAATACTTCGCTGACAGCTTACCTTCCAAATGGGTGTTTGAAGGCAAATAATTTTGATGTTCTTCGCTAATTTTTCTGTGTTTTGCTGCCGTGCTCAACCACCGGCCTTTTCATACGCGGCTACGGCATTTTCTAAGTGTCACCTTTCTCTGGCTTGTACAATATTTTTGCAGGACCTGGATCCATGTCTTGTATATAAAGCATCCTCTGGGTATCTACTAGTTTTGTATTGAATATTTCTAATGAAAAGAGGCAAGAAGTGAAGGAACTAAGTTAACTGAATAATAGACCCAGATCGATGTCACGCAATCTTTACATCTAAGTGATCACGTGCCGCAAATACATCCGCGTGGATATTTTTGTCTTGCTCTTGCTCATTTCTTCATTTTCTTCCCTACTAGCGTGCAATGTTTTCGTTTTGGTTTTTTGTAACTTTTTTATTCTTAATCACAAGCCTATTTCGAAGGATAGTTCTTTGTATGCAATACTTTGAATTGGTGTTTATACACGCAACACATTTACTTTTCCCATTTTCTAGTGACTGTGCAACACACTAGAAATCCTATCTAGTTGTTGCTACAAAAGTCAAATGCCCGGGCAGGTCCATTGCTAATGATTTCCTAAAGTTAGATAAAAGGGAATAGTAATATATATCTGAAAAAGGGCTAGTTACTGGCCGCAAAGCGAGTTTTTGTAATTTGTATTAATTGTATTTACCAATTTGCCCATGGCAGGTGAACACGCAAATAGGTCCCCTTCGTGGTGCATCTAACTTTTTAGGAATTATGTTCAACAAGATACCTTGAGATGCAGAAGTAAACGCACGCTTTTATATGATTCTCGAAAACTATCCCCTTGGAAACTGAAAATGATTTACTTTTGGGTTCGCACAAGAGATGTTTCTTTTCGTACGAGCAAAGAGCACGTAAAACTGTTTTGAGAGGTTTAAAACAGATAATTACCAAACGCAAATGGATCTGTAACAAACGGTTTGTTTACCTCTAAAAAGGTTCTAAATATAGAATTCTCACGGCGTTCGAGCTGTGATCTTTTAAAATCGAACTTTTCGACCGCTCGCCCGATAAGCGAAGTTAGCACGTGCGACGCTCCTAACTTTTTCTTAAATGCCATCGCGCAGAATGAGTGGACATCATTAATTATTCATGACCGCCGAAGCGGCTACTTCGAATGCACGAGCGCTTTGAATAAGCTCCAAATAAGAGAAGAATGTGCCTTTTCTGGTCCACCAGCGTTGATAAAACTCCTTGGCGCAACTTCGTTAGGTCCAAAATAACAGCACCACGGGCGGAATATTAAAAATGAATGATTTATCTACGGTTTAAGCACAAAATATATAAATTTTACCTAGCAGAAGGACTATCCCTTTGCACTTGAAAATTCCTAAAAAGAGGCCATTTTTTGTATGGAAGCTGACTTTGGGCGCGACTTTCTGCAAACCAGTAACAAAATCCTCAAAACCACGGACAGAATATGTAAGATTGCTCTTTCCTTAAACAGAATACGTTTTAGCTTTTAAAATTTATGGACATGATCCACTATCCCTGCGAGTTTGAAAAAGTCTGGTAGAAACGCAGCGTACCTAAGGCCAGCGAGTTATTGTTTTAAGCACAGGTATGAATAACAATGGCCAAATATAACAATACGCCATTGAAAACCACTCACTTCTGGAGTTCGTCATTATTTGGTGCTGCGAACTTTAAAATATATTAAAGAATCACTAGAGTTTATTAACACAATCTGCCACGCGTATACGCTTGATCAGTACAACGAATAAAACGAGTAAGAGTGGATGTGATGGCCAGCATGTTCCCTGGTTTTGCACTGCGCATCTCTTACTGCGCATAACAAGATGGCCGCCGTAAAAAAGGGCATGTGAAGTAACATTATTAAAATGAAGTTGGCGGAAGAGAAACGCTATTGGAATCTTTGTTTGTGGTTGTTTCTTGCCGAAGGGAGACTCAATGTATTGGGAATGGCATAACGCAAGCAGTGCGCGTGTTGCTGAGTTGCACTTCCTTGCGGAGAACCTTGATAGTGGATGTTTGACTTGTCCTTACTCATTTTGATTTTCATTTAAACGCTTTCTTTATCACATTGTGTCCTAAATGTGATGTCTCGATGTAAATTCTGTAAACGGCTTGTTTTATACTTTCTTCCCCCTTTCACATACATTCCATTCTGAAACTCGCCCCAGTCCTCTCTCAAAAATGCATTTGGTGCGCATCTTCTGCAGCTCTACCGCAAAAACGAGTACGGTGACCCCCATTTTTATTTCATGATTTTAATAAGGACAGTGCTTCCTTTCGATGAGAACAAAAATTGGCACAAATCTATGTTCAGTTTTTTGGCACTTTACTAAATTGTACGGATTGAGCTATCACGGCTCGAATAGCACGTGTCCAATTTAATTTTACTTTGGAACGTAAAGTAAAAACAAGGGCATTAAAAGAAATTCCTCTGGTACGTAAGTGGATAAACAACACATTAAAGTCAAATTCTGTGCGATACCACATGCATCATCGCAGAAATCTCTCCTTTTTGTCTAGTTTTGGACTGCGCGTGGTTTTTGTCAAAGGTCCTAAATAGCCGTATTTGTCAGCATTGTGACGTCAAAACAAGCACGGTGATCCCCACTTTTTATTACTTTTTTTACTATCTTCTTCACTTGTTACATCCGTGTACCAAGTTTCATCTACAATCTATGTTAGGTTCTTTTGCTAGGGAATCACCTTAAGTATTTAAGCTCTATTGCAAAAACTGAACTTACTTACCCGCCATTTTGGTTAAATTGCTTCTGGGGGACAATATAAGAGCTAACATCTTTCGAATGGAGAAGCAAAACATTACGATCAGCGACGAGTGTTCTGGCTTCAGCGCTCAATTTTACTCACCTCGCAGCGAGTTTATTTACGACATAATGGAGATCTCGCACGCGCTAACATAAATGGAAAATTTCACCTTTCTTTCTGGTAGTTTAACTTTTGAACAAAATTCCCGCAAAATAAAGGAAAGTGTAAACGGCAAACCTTATTACGCGAACAAACTCCACTGGATTCGAATGTTTACAACTTTACAAAGATATGTACAGGAAAATGCGTTTAGGTCTTTTGAAGAGTATTGTATAACCTTGGGCGCTCACTTTGTCAAAAAAAAAAAAAAACACTCTGAAATCAAACATTAAGCTAGTCTCCTTTTGCGGATCAGAGTAACGCCCAAAGAGTACCACAAGGGTGGGGTAGGGGGATGGGAGGAGGGTAATCCTAGGGATACGTTCGTCAGTATCACGACCCAAATGCCACGCCAAGCCCTAACCTAAGCGTACGTCAATCGTGGGAACACTGTCATATAGACTTTCTTCTTAGAATCCATGCCACTAAGATGCTGCAGGGGATTTATTTAAGTTTGCGCTCTACAGGAAATTTGTCTTCCGGCTTGCGCCCAAGCAATTTTATTTTCAAAATCTTCCAGTCGCCCGCTCCCCCACCTTTAATAATAAAAAAAAGGGAGTGGGCCGTCCTTTACACCAAATACATTTTGTTTTCACTCACTTTCAATTCAAAGCTAGCACAAGGGTGGGGAAGGGGACTAGGGGGAGTGAATAGGGTGTGGTTACGAACTTTCAGCTTTTCCACTACCTACTGAGCTGAGCAATAGGCTGAGTGCGCTAAGGAGAAAAACGGGAAGTTGTCCCATTTTAACTTGAAAGAAAAACGTATTTTGAGCGAAAGCAATTGAGTGAATTACTGTATTAAATATTTGGAACAAAAGACATGAAAAAATCTTGTGTATGTTTATATCATGATGGAAAATCTTAATTAAATTGTTGCAGTGGCCATGTAATGGACCGTTAAATACATCAACAAGAAAGAGGAATTGTCTTCATAAAAAAGTTCTTTCCTCCTCCCCCGTCAGAAAAAAATTAATCACGTGGTCCAGAAGTGACGAAGGAAAGATTGCGTTACACTCACTAGACCGAGCTTAGGAATTTTTTTATTATACAAGAAACTAAATGAATATCAAGAGGTTGCTCACTGAGAGTTAGATATTGCAACATATAGATTGATTTTCCGGAAAAGTGTTGCACAAGCTTAGCCTGGAACCGGCGTACAAGCTCGACTCAAGATATGACCCTAAATTATAAAGCGCGGCAACACTGAAGAAAGCAATGGAAAAATTAACTGAGAACGTCAAAATTATATGCCTTCAAGCACCCATTTGGAAGGTAAGCTGTCATCGAAGTATTATCTCAGGTTTACTGGGTAGTTTTAATGGGAATTGGCGGGGTTTTTCAATGGTTTGCTCAGAAAGCGAGCTAAGGCTAGTGGAATTGTTTACGTTTCCTGGTTAAAATCTCTTCGAAAGGTCAAATTGGGTCAACTTGCATGGGGCCGCTCGCCTCAGAAATAACTTTTGCCAAGAAAAAAATTATATCACGTTCAAATACAACTCTTGTACTTGCTAGAATTGAATTTTGAAAGAATTCTACATAATACCGAGTATGTTTTGAGATGTTTGAAAACGGTATAGAATTTTTGATTTTTAAAGTCTAGAAATTTCGGTTCTCTTCGCTTGGTCTCCACGAATTCGGAATTACAATTGTAAGTCTAAAATATCATCAAGGCAGCTTAGCAATACCTCCTAAATAAAATTATAAACTACGGAAGCCATAATTTGCTATGCGCCTTCACGCGAGTTCGATTATCTGATCATGAAATTTGACCTCATTTCAGTGATTTTTCGGCTTCACGGGTTGTTGACGGTTTTTCGTAATTTTCTCAAAAATGTAAAAACTCTAGAACCTAAGACTTATATCACGATTCTTAGCATACCATAGATTATCTCTGAACGAAATACCAAGAGGTCCATTTTTCCAACCTTGTGCCATATTTTTTCAATCTCACTCGGTCCCTACAGAGAGTCGCTCTTAATTAGTATCATTCTGTTCTTGGTGGTTACATCCTCCTTCAGGAGCCCGATGGACTCCTGCGTCCATACAAATCAATATTTTGTCTTCCTTCACAAAACAGTTATTAAACTTTGCCGGATTCGTGAAACGTGTTGACCAATATCAGTTAAAATATGTTTTGACTATATGTCATTAGCTTTGTGTAGCTACCCATCCTCTCTTTCGACAACAACAACCAAAAAAATTTCCCTTTATTCTTTGTGGTAACCCTATCACGTCTTTCGAAGTCGTGACAATTTGAGCAAAGGCAGGACAGCAGATAATTATTCCTGAATTAACATCGTTAATTGACCTACTTTGCCGTGGTGCGTCATACAAACATTAATTTAAAATGTATTTATAAAATTGCTCTTGAACCAAATCTCTATAAGATCAAGTGAAACTTACAAAAAAACTAAGGTGCATCATAAGTATCTTAGCAGATACTTTGATATTTACAGATTGAGTAAAAACTATCATTGAAACCGGATACCTGGCTTGACAATCAATAATAATAGAAGTAAAAACAAACCCGTTTTTTGATACATGTGCGCGTAATAAATGTTTGTGGAAGCCTTCTAGCCGCCGCTATTCCACAATGCTACTTGCCGGGTAACCTTTTTCTTGAGCTATTTTATGTTCTTTTTTTTTTTTAAGATTACTTAGACGAATTAATAAAAAACAGGAAAATAATGAGGACACACCTCAATAGAGATATTAGCTTTTATACAGCTGGACTAAGATACAGGTTACATGTGGAATGTGACTAATTGTATCAGCCTCAAGAGCTTGGGTAGACAGCAACCGATCAGTACTAAAAAAGAGCTCTTGCGAAACTTGCTACATTTGGTCAGAGCTCCCCTTTTACCATATTCAGTCTTATCATGCATCATTTTATAAGCAGGTTATATTTTACCTTCATCTATGAGCACTGATCGGGGAATTTTCTGTTGCAAATCAATCTAGGATGCTGTAAAAAAATAATAATAAAATTAAAAAAGGAAGTGGTAATATTACCGTTTTTTGCCAGCGCCACTGTAGCAGCAAATAATTGTAATTGGTCAGGTTTATCTCGATAGCCTTTATAGACGTAGTCAAATGGTGTAGGCCCTAGCTAACGTGTTCGAAGACCAAATCTCCTTTTAATTTCTGACGACTTATGGACAATTGTCGTGAGAGGAGAACCTTGTTCAGAGACCTCGTTGTTTATTAAGGCTCATTCGGGCATTTCCTTCACTAACAGTTACAGTGGTAATTTGTTTCGCTAGAAAGTTTCCTAAAAGATAAAGAAAAAGGAAAGAAAAACAAAGAAAGAGAAGACGTAAATTAAATAAAATTTGTATACAATAAATCTTTAAAAGACAATAGATATGCACAAAAAAGTTGCATTATAATTCAATCTCGATCAAGGGGAAGTACTTTGAAAAGGGGGAAATAATGAAGACACGTCTACATAAAATAGAGCAATAATATTATTATCAAAGATACACAAAGACGGAATCGACGATTTTCACGAACACCTTAACAGACAGAACGCCGACATACAGTTCACCAAGGAGATCGAAGAAAATGGTAAGATACCTTTTCTAGACTGCTTGGTTTCTCGCGACAACAACAAACTACAAACGACTATTTACAGAAAACCGACACACACCGACCGATTACTAGACCAGTCTTCGTACAACCCGACCTCTCACAAGGCTACTACTATCCGGACTTTGACGAGGCGAGCGCAACTAGTTTGCGACTCACCTGACAGCCTACGAGACGAGACTGATTATCTTAACAACGTTTTTAGTAAGAACAATTACAACACGGACTTTGTTAGACGGAACACCCACAGTAAGACTGATTCCAACACTCAGACGAACGTCAACTATGGCCCTGCTACGACAGCGACTTTACCGTACATCTGAGGCACCTCTGAAACTATTGCACGTATATTACAACCTTACAATATACGTGTTGCACACAAACCCATAACCACTTTACGACGTCTAATTACTAATTTCAAGGACAAAGACAAACCGGAGGACAGACAGGGAGCAATGATGTGACTGCCAGGCTTCTTACATTAGTCAGTCGCGTGCTAAGGTTTCTGCGGGTTTCATGATCGTGAAATTAGGGACTATTACGCTCAAAAACAAATTTTAATTTCTCACTTATGGACAATTTTCGTGAGAGGAGGACCTTGTGCAGAGACATCTTGGTTTATTAAGGCTCGTTCGGGCATTTCCTTAACTAATAGTGACAGTGGTAGTTTTTTTTCGCTAAGAAAACTTCCAAAAAGAAAAGAAAAATAAAGAGAGAAGACCTAAATTAAATAAAGTATGTATACAGGAAATCTTTAAAAGATAATAGGTATGCATAAAAAAGTACATTATAGTTCAATTTCGATCAAAAGGGGAAGTACTTCGAAAAGGGGAAAATAATGAAAACACACCTACATAAAATAGAGCAATAATATTATTAAATAGGCAACAATATTGCCACGCCCCCACTTGGAGATGGGGACAAACGTCAATGGCGAGGGTAAAAGTTCAAAATCCCATTTTTGCAAAACTCAATATCTCTTTATGGTGTAACAAATTAGCATTAAATAAAATTTGTTGCGGTAAAGTTTTTCTCTCCTTTTAAGGTTTTTAGGTGAGTAATAAGTGTAGTTTTAGATAGTTTAAGTGTAAGATATGAACCATGATTTATACCCAATCACACTTCCTCAAAAAATCTTATTTAAAGCCTTAATAATTCCTTGATATTTTAGACAATTTTAAATAATAAAAGTAAACAGCTGATTACTATCGGGGTTGATATACGACATGTAAAACAGGAAACACTTTTTTCAAAGTACTTGAAGAAAGAGATGTACCTATTTTCATTTATATATATGTAGCTTATTGAGCTTTAAGCGTGGGTCCTCATCCATCATACATTATTTTCGATGTATTGGTGACAAAATATGATGTTTAAGTTTCAAACATGATGTTAATTTTAGAAAGATTTCTGGATATTTCTTTTGAATCAAAATATTACGATACATACGATCGTTAGATAGCGTATAAAAGCGCGACCTGCGTTTTCATGAACCAGTAGTCAACTGAAGATTTGGAGATGAAGACTCTAATTCTATTGGCATTGCTTGGCTTTGTACTGGCCTTCAGCTTGGCTATTCCATACAACGGAGATACTGCTGAAGCATATAATGCTGAAAGGAACGATCTTGGGAGGGACGTTCAAGCAGACGAAAATGAACGGTAAGAAAGAAACTTAGCTTGTCATCGTGTTAATGATAGATTTCCGAAGAAAATTTTAGCTTATCTGTAATATATTAAAATGACATCATGCCCAGTTTTCTAAATGTGTAGTACATGTTTTTGTTTGTACATGCTTCAAACAAAAAAGCTTTGTCAAAACATTTTATTGTTATTACTATTTTTTCATGAACGTTTTTCGTCCAGCAAGTTTCTGAATCAGTTATGAACTCGGCAGGTTAATTTTCTGTTTATGGATTATGTTATACTGTATTTGCATTTTGTTAAATCTCTAACAAAAGCAAGGTTAATTCGATATTGTAATACAAATAATATATATAAAAAAACTTCTTTAATTTGATCTCAAACAAAACACATAACTAACGATTTTGGCTGTGGGTACCTGTGTTGGTCTGCTAAGTTCACATGCAGCCTTGTTAAATTGTCGGTAAATCACAATAATTATAGACCTTTACCGATAGAAAGGTATAGTTTACAGTTTGATTATTTGGATGAATGAATATAGTTTGCAACAAGCAGTGGAAAAAAAAAAAATTCGAATTAACACAAAAATCAAATATCATATCATTAAGATTAAATATAGAATATCAATTTCATTTGCCTAAATGCAGGAACAAAGATATAAACGACAGAAATGAAAACAACGAAGGCGAAGAAGACGATGACGAAAACGTATATGCTGTACAGCCAGTAGACTATGATGACGAGGAAGTGGAAAACGAAAACGCTTTGATCAATCCAGGAAATAAAGTTGAAGATCCTATCTGGCCTGTTCGCGTTCGTTATCGTATACGTTTCCGCCGACGTAGACCTAGACGCCGTCGCGGGGGCAGGCGTCGCAGACGTAGAGGCCGTCGATGGGGTTAATACTGGAAATGTTGAAAGTAGGTGGATTTAGCTGGTATCTGTAATGTATCTTCCAATCTATCCATCTATCCATCCATACTTCATCCATCCATTTGTATTTTTCGGTCGGTCTGTTTCTTTGTTTGTCTCTCCATCTATACACTGTTTCAAGAGTAATCTGGACAATCTACAATCTGCATTTCTTTCCGCACATCTCCGCAATTTTGGTTTTCTATATTAACCTCTCAGACACCAGTCAGAGTCGGCTTATTTTACCACAGATATAATGGGGTTACTGCTCTTTTTTTCAAGTTGGTGGTTTCTGATATTTTAAACGTTGCAAAGAACAAACTAAAACGGTGCGGAAGAATCTTGACCCGTTAAAAGAGTTTAACCCGGGTACAAGACCTGCCCTGGGCCGGCAGCCATCTTGCGCTGTTCAAAGGATGATGTCTTTTTTTTTTCTTCTTTTTTTTGTATTCTTGTTTAACAGTACAGAGTGAGAACAGGTCTTTGAATATTTCTTTTATTAGTTGCAACGGCACATAAGAAATCTATTTATTATCAATTTGATTTCTAAAAAAATCAGGCCACTAAATGCAGGCACTTTTAAGGACATTACCTAGCGATTACAATCGAATAATACATTATTTATTTATCATTTTTATTTCATTTATTTTTTGCACCTTTTTAGGTTGGCCCGAACGTCCCCATTAAAAGCGACTGCCTGAACACAATTTAATGACTGAATCAAACGGCGAGCATCTTTTTCTAGTTATCGTAAACTCTCTTGTGTAAAACCTGGTTTGCTCTTGTGGTTGGCTAGAACTCCTTTACGTTTGAAAATTTAGTAAACAGCTTTACATTAACTCAGTGTCTTAGCATGCATGTAACAAAACTTACTACTAAAGATATCGATATGTAAGTGATTTTGAACTAAATAAAATAATAGCAATTGAACGAGCTGTTGAATTCCTCTGTGTCACAGCGTAACTTCGTGTTGGCTAAGATAATGGCGGACATTGTTCACTGTGGTTTGTGTATGACACGGCTCGTTTATCCTTTCTGACAATGTACTCACTTATTGATCGCGAACTCTTGACCGTCTACGGCTGGTCTCCATCATGTGAAGATATCATTTATTGTTTACAGCATTAGAATTTGCCTTTTAAAACTTTCTGTTGTTTTTTAGAGCTAAAAAACGAGAAAAAATCCTCCATTCAAATGCGTCAGCTATACTTGCATGCTGCAAACGAACTCACTCTTATTCAGACCGGAGGAGGTTTTTGGAGCCCCCTACCCCACCCCCCCCCCCCCCTCCGCCTTGTTAAAATGTTGAATAACTTCAAAGCCCCTCACGCTATGACCACCAGACTTTGCGACTTTTCCTAAAAATTTTCTCAGAACATTTTAGTTCGTGCGTCAACATTTAGGTTAACATTGCAACCAAGTGTTGCCAGCCATGCTTTTCAAAATTTGCTTTTTAAACAAAAAAATGATTTTATTTAGTTTCTACTAATTTAATTTTAGCATACACTTAATTCAACTATATTTCATATAATTTGCCTCGACTTTTATTTAAGTAAAATGGAATACAATTCAATAATTCAAAATCTGATAAACTGATAAACTTTCATAGTATCTCCTCTAAAAGGTTTTAAGAAACTATTTACAATAAATGAAAAACTACTTACTACTATTACTACAAATAATATTATAAGATAAGACGAAAAATCAATCGATGGATACATTAATACTATATTACAATGTCGGCACTTTGTATGCTGTCCCTTAGTTTCTTTTTAAATGTCGCAACAGATGTGGACGACTTCAAAGGGCTTTTTAGATCGTTCCGGATCTTAACCGACCTGTACGCAAACGAGCGCTTCCCTGAGACTGTCCTAAATAACGGAATGGCCAGATCATTTCTGTTGCGCGTGTATCTTGAGTGAATAGTGGTTCTCTGATTTACGTTAGAGCTAAGATACATTGGTGCAAGGTTGTTCACGCATTTATAAGTCATTACAGCATCTCTGAGATACAACTGTTGCTTAACAGAGAGCCAGTTTAATTGGCGCAGCAATGGAGTTACATGATCAAATTTAGCTGCATCTGTGATTATTCTAGAAGCAAATTCGAAGTTCTGAATTAATTGTAATTTTTTGATATTACAGGACGACGTGTTAGCCCAAACCGACGAGCGATAAAACATCTTACTAAAAGCAAAATGGCCAATCCAAGAAAGCGGATGGTTTCAGACCCTTCTTTAACAATGAATGACGTCATCATCACATCACTGTTATTGTTAAACATTGTTAATGCGTTTCCCAACTTAGTTTTGTCAGACATCTTACTATTTAAAAAGTTTTCGCTTTGAGGGAAAAATGATGAAGTTTGGATTTTGCCCATAAATTCAACCATTTGACGTCATGATGACGTCAGATTTCGTGTCAATCATGTTATGCCTAGATGTTGGAAATAATGAGTACATCATTCTAAGTAATTTCGGTAGTCGTGACATGAGTGGTTGTGAAGTTATATAGGGCACTCTTGTGGAAGCGTACCCAAGGTCGCAGGAAGCAAAAAAAGCCTGGTCTGAAAAGGGTTAACGTTAACAGCCGTTTCGTCAGCTGTTACAATTCAACGGTCTCTATTAATTGAAGTTGGTAAGTGAATAGGCCCTAACATTAAAACCGCTAAAGAACAAGCATACTGCAAGTTTTAATTACACAGTTCTTGCATCAAAAACACCTGCTTAGAATTTTTAGTCATATTTCGTGACCGCCGAGCCGTTATCAATAGAGACCTTCAAATTCCAAGACGATTTTGGTACTCACGCGAACTTACATCCGTCCGCACCATAGGGAAACCAATGTGAAATGTCACACTTTCTAGCGAAGTGTGAAAGCCTGCAACCTAATATATATACTGCACATCCAAGGACATCCATGTCGAGGTCAATTGGCAGTCGTCAAAACAGTATTACACGACCGTATTGCGGGCTCAGGTATCGACTCATCTTTACATGTTTTTCTTTCAAGTTTTCCGCTGACAAGTTACTGATTTTTAACTGACCGCAGGGTCAACTCCAAGTGGATTTCTTTGCAATGGTTTTTCACTAATGGGAGCTTCGCCGTTATCCTCGGTTAAATCTATTTATTATATTGCCTTTTCTTTAATAGAGGCAAGACAAATGACGAAGTCGTTTGAGTAAGGAAAGGGAAAAATCAAGTAACATTGCTTAAATGTCATTGTGCCAACGGCACAGATTGGACTAAAAAGACAAAATAAATTGTTATTGAAAGTACGATATCTAAACAAAAACACAAATGATATGTTACTTTCCTAAAGCAAGATGTAGTAATAACTACGAAAATTACTTCCGTAAATAAACACCAAATCATTTTTCAGTACAGGGGCCCTATAAAGTGAATATCCAACTAAAGTATTCTTTTCGTTCGTTACTAGACGATTCTAAGTTCAGTAAATTGCCTTCCAGTTGTTTTTCTCCTTCCTGAATGGTCGAACCGAATCTATTATCATAGGGGATACTAAATTAGTAAATTTAGGCATTCTTCAAGGCTTAATCCTAGGTCACATCCTATTCAGTTTATATTAGGCACCTCTTCAGGATCTAGTAGCGTCGAATAACTTGAACGCGATATTTTCTCCAAATGACTCGTAAGTTTACATTGCCATGAATCCTAAAGATCATTCCCCTGCACCAGAATCTTTACAGAACTGTGTTGATGCAGTTATACATTGAAAAACATAAGTCATCCAAGTCATATCCCATTTTGTCCAAAAACCTGAACTCCATCATTTTCGTTCAGTGAGACCACAATTAAACTATCAGGTAAAGTACGTGACCTACATGTAGGTGCCATGCTTGACAAAACGACTAACCATACGACGGCACGTTAACGATATCTGTAAAAATGCTATCTCGGCAACAAGATTGATTGGTCGGATACACGAACATCTGTCCAAAAGTAATCTTATACCTTGTCGCAAAGACCACATTACTCCCATACTTAAGGACCTAAATTGGCTTTCTGATAGATCTCACATCATTTTTAAGATTTTGCTTTTAACCTATAAATTTCAAAACGGAAAGTTGCCCACCTACCTAATCTCGCTCTTAAATTGATACAAATTAATTCCTTCTCTTCGCTCTTCAAATATTCTACTCTTAAAAGTTCCTGCTGTCGAAACAGCGATCTTCGTTCAAAGGACATTCTCTTCCTGTGTCCCTTAACACTGCCAAACTCTTCCTTTTTGTATTAAACCGATCTCAAAATGTGGTTAATTTAAAAAAAAAAGACATTCTTTTTAATTTCTGAACATTTTACGAAACAGGGGCTTACATGAGAACAGCAAATTTTCCTGGATGAATAGATGACTAGCCAGGTATTCTTTCCGAAAGGTTCTGATAAGTTCACCCGACTGTGCGCGCAGCCAGTAACCTTATAAAAAAGATGGGTGCGACTCTTCTTTAGCGGTAATAGCTGCAACGAAGCACCTTCAATGTGTTGCTTCTGAAATTTTCTCTTAATATCACCCAGCTGTGCGTCCAGCCTTTTATCCAATAATAACAATGGGTGCGACTCTTTGATGGCGGCAGTAGCTGCAACGAAGCACCTTCACATATTCCCTCCGAACGATTCTGTTAAGTAAAACTAATATGACGGGATTAACAGCGCTTATATCGAGTAAATCGATGGCAAGAATAGGAACTCAACAAATATGAAAACAAACCACGATCACGAACAACGAATGATTTACTTTAATTTCCTCCACGTTCACAGTGCTCCTTGTGCCATTAGAGGGGTTGAAATTGAGGTTATGGTTACGAACTGTCTGGAAGATTCTGCTATAGGAAAAAAATATAACGAAGCTTGGAATACCTACGTAAACTACTGACTTAATGGCTTCAAATAATCTGTTGCATTCAAATTTAAACTGCTGAAGAGAGCAGAAATACGTGAAAGGATGGTACACTATTTTTTGCCCACCAAGGATGTAATAGAAAGGAGAGCAAACAGAGTAAATCCATACCGCCACAATCATGATCATGGTTTTCTTTTTGGTGAAGAGTTGTCGATACTTTGCTGGTTTGACGACTCGAAAATATCTATTCACCGCCATCAATGCCATAGTGTAAATCGACACCAATGCCAAGGTTACCGATATGAAACCCTGGAACTGGCACATTTCGTCGCCAAAAGGCCACTGGGAAGTTATTCCCGAATACAACGATAAAATGCTTGCAAAAATTCCCACACTCAAGTCTGTTATAGCGAGCGATCACACAAACATGTTAGGAACTGTTCGCTTTCGACGGTTCAAAACAAGGACTAACAGAGTAATTAAATTTCCAAAAAGCAACGCAGATAAAAGTAGTGCACAAACACATAATTCTAGCACGATTATCTCAGTACTGTTTGAATTGACCAACTTTAACATATCCGCTAGTTGGGCTTCTCTAGAAGCCATCTCTTATGCGTTGCGACTTGACTGTGTTTGCCGGTGCAACTGGTAGTTATTCAATATTAAGTGCTACAAAAAAAAAGGAAGAAAGAAAGAAGAACGGGGGCCCACTGATTACCGTAAATATAAACCTTAATATATATTATAGAGACAGTAGCTGCCTCAAGAGACGCATTCAGAGGTGTCCATGAACCAAGACAATCCTTTAATAGCCTAGCCCTCAAAGATGACTGTTAAAAAATGTAGTTAAAGTTGTCCAAGTGATGGCCATAAGAGTCGTCTTGAATCCCATTCAAAGATTTTCATTGACAAGTGTAGACAAAGATGCCCATCAGCAAACTCTCTTAAGATTCTTGATGATCCAATGAGTGTTTTTCAAGGATGCTTAAAATTGTGCCCTCAAGAATCTTTCAAACTACTTTTTGTAGCTAAGAACCTTCAAGATTCATGAGGGCTGAGGATCTTTCAAAGAAGTTAGCTCATCTTTAAGAAATTGTCCAGGATCCTTTAAAAAAATCTTTCTAAGACCTTTTTAGGTCCCTAGAATTATTAATTGACTGGCCATCCTTTTTAGCTAAAAACTTTTCAAAATTTGACTTCATGTAAAACATTACTTTTGGGTAGCGAATGCGCTAGTCACGTTATGCGTGCACAAATCAATAAATTTTAAAAATTGAAATCAATTACAATATACAGCTATTTCGAGAAAGGTTGTCGAAAAAAATGTGCACGCGACAATCCCGAAAGGCAATATGGGATATGATCAATACACTGTTCCTGACGACTGTAGTTGTCGAACCTAGTTTTGTTGCTTTCTTTTAGCACTCGAAAATACATTTCCATGGCCTTTTGTGCCAATTCTTTCAAATTTCTTTGAAGAAAGGAGAACTCAAAACCACCCACAATGCCCTTTGGGATTGTCGCGTGCACTTTTTCCGACAACCTTTCTCAAAATAGCTGTATAAAATAGAGGATTATTGTCTGGCATATCATCTTCGGTAATCTTTAGCTCATGATGTTCGTGCAGAAAAGAAACTATTTGAACCAATACAAAAAAAATAGCACACAGAAAAAGACCACGGGAATATTCAAGCGCTCTCAGTTCTGAAATAAAGATACGAAGTAGCCGAGAAAAGCGTGTTTTTTTTTTTTCTTCTTTTCTCGGTGATACGGTTTTCTTTCTCTCCTTTTTTAAAACAATTAAGCAAACACACAATGGTGAATCATTATTACTTTAATTTTTCATTATGGTTAAGTCTAATTGCCATAAATTTAGCAATTTAGCATCAATTTATAATCGATAAAAATGATGTTAAATTTGGCATGAGATTTACTGAATTCCTTCAAAAACCTAAGTCAGTTTGGATTTTGATCTTTACAATATCGTCGGCACGTTTCCGGAGGGACGCACCAAAGATATAAAAGCGTGATTTTGTGCCCCACTAAGAACCAGAACTACGCAAAGCTTTAGAAATGTTAATGACTTTAATCCTGTTAGCCCTCGTTGACCATATAACACATCTGCATAAAACGCAAGGTACTCAAGTTGAAGTGAAAGAAATTGCCAAGGAATTCCAAGCAATCAAACTGAAGGGTAAGTTAAAAAAAAGGTCATGCAAACTCAAATAACAGGGTTTAAAAAAAACAACAACAACGGATGTCCGGTACTGGCGTCACAAATGATCAACGTCAAGATTATTTTGCTACTTGATTACTTAAAATTATTTCCTTATAGTTTGTGGCATGTTTGTAGCTAACGTAATTATCGATGCTAATTCTTATAAAATGTTCAAAGTGCTTCAACCATTACTGCAATCAGTATAGTAAACTGATAAAATAAGTGACGTTCCACCTCCCTTCCTCAGACGAAGATTAAGATTTACACCAGCACTGACTTGGCGCCTTGATCTTCGATTATCGGTATTTTATGTACACAGGAAAATTTAATGAAGATGACAACAAACATATAAACCAAACGAATTCGGGTGCACCCTGCTACTGACTCCAGCAAACTGGATCCAAGTCCTTAAAAAAGTTCTCCTCGAGACAGAGCCTTTAAACACACATATTTACAATGTAATTCATTTAACTCCTAATCCTGTAGAAAAACACCAACTGAAGGAATAATAGAAGTTTTTTTTTAATCAACGTAAATGAGAGACAACAAATAAGAGACTGGTCTAGACATAATTCAAGTGAACTGAAAATTCATTAAACCCACCTGGGTCATCTGACAACACGATTGTTGTTGTTGTTGTTTTGTTAGTTTTGTTTCGTTTAGTCTATCTTTTTTATTTATTTGTTTGTTTGTTTGTTTTTTTTTTTTTTTTTTGGGGGGGGGGGGGGGGGGGTCTTGTTCATTGTTAACCATGGAGAACATGGACGTGGAAACAACCACAATTCACAGCTGAAAAAGACTTCGTGTCATTGCCTGCATTGTTTTTTTGGTGTTGGCCTTTGCTGCCGTCGGGTTTTGGCAGGATATTTCGCCAAGAAGGGTGGTAAAGACAATGGCAAATGCAAATCCAATAAGGGTAAAAAGCCTACGCCCAATAAGGAAATACATATCAAGTTGTTTCAAGAAGAGATAAATGCGACGGTCAGTTGCCTTTTAAAGCGTATAAGAAGAAAAATTAACTTTAAGGTTTCGTACGTCATTATCAAGTTTCAAAGTTAAAAGAGTGAAGCATGCATGAATGTAATTCATGATCAGTTTATTCAAACTTCAACTCTTTTAACAACTTTCAAACTTAAAGGTTCTTACGTTCGATAAGATAGTCGGAACATCCAGAAACGTCGAGTGACGTACTTAAGTTTAAAATTTCTTGCTTTCACTTAACCCCGCAAAAATTCTAGAATCTCGTTTGCGGCAAACGGCAGGTTCAAGGTGACAGCTTCTCAAATTTCAGCCCAAGAGGAGGAAATGGCGATCGTTTTATATTTTCATGAAATGATGATTTGAATGCGGCTTCCATAAGGAGATATGACCCGCAAATCTGTTCAATCTGTTCGGTCCGACAGTGGGCTTATTAGCTGTGCAAGGTGATAACGATATATATTTTACAGGGTAAGACTCGCCCCATGTGGGGGAAACCGGAATCCCAAATTCGGGAAATTTTTGCCTGAGGAATCAGGAATTCGATAAATTTTGCTTGTGGAATCCGGAACCCTGGAATCCGTGTGAAATCCGAAATACAGCTCAAGGAATCTGGAATCCCACTAACGATTGGAATCCTTAATCCAAGTTTTACGGACAAAAAATCCGGATAATTCATGGCGTGAATTCCTTTATCCCTTTAAGTCCCAATAGTGTCCAAGATCAATTTTCTCCTTACAATTATCATACACTGTAAAGAGATACGTTTTGAGAATCAATAAAATGATCACCCAAGAGAAAATACTTTGATCTTTGAACAAATTCTCTCAACTAATTCTTTAAGGAAATGTATGGAGATCAGTTTGGAGAATTTGTATGTGGATACTGGGGCTTAAAGGGTTAATTTTTTTTTTTTTAACACAAGGGAATCCAAGACAGTCCTGGATTCTGGGCGATAAAACGTGAAAAATAATTCATGTTTTATAACTCAGCTCCTCTCGATCCAGTCGGTGGCCCCTCTTCTCGCCACCAAAAGTCAGAGCATCAGTGCCGCCCGGACCGGTGATTTTCAAATTGAAATACAAGTCTTTTCTCAAAATTTTCACTAAGACTGTCATTTCAGTGCATACAAGGCATCATATGACTGAATATCTTATTATATGAAATTAACGCTCTATGAAATTAAGGAATTGGAAATTAACGCGACTTAAATTACCGCGAATTTAATGTAAAACAACAACAAAGGAAATTAACGCGAAAGAGAGGACACCATTTTGAAATGAAGGAAATTAACGTGACGTTCACAATTAAGAAACAAAACTTGTTGAGACGACTAGAACAAAGTTAAACTTGCAATCCGTAATTGAGACTTTGTTCTTGATACTTTCCCTAAACGTAGGGAGGGGGTCAAGCAAAGAAATCTGGCCTCTTCGAGGGTTCCGCGACACAATTTTACCGATACTGGCGTCTTCACCCTCATAAAATACCGCTCTTTCTAAGGCGTCAAGAATGCCAAATGTAAATCGACGAGAATTTGGGGCCAAAATAAGGGAATTTAAGCTAGCGGAATTTAACGTTGAAAAAAATTAAAGCCACTTGAAAGAACAGGGAATTTTCGAAATTGGCGTTAATTTCCTATAATAAGGTAATGCTGATATATAGAAGAATTCTCTTTTCAACTGCATCGGTCTGGTCGGCCAGTTCTGACGAATGGTAAGCGCCATAGTTTAAATCAATTCATACCACAAGTATCTTGAACTCGCTTGCTTGTTTATACACCACAGCAATGTGACCATCCTCAGTAACTGCAATACCTCGTAAGTAAACTAAATCAGTCTCGTTGTGCTCAATACTTCGCACAATTTCGCCACTTTTGATGTAAATCACGATTTGCAGGCGACGTTCTGCTCCTCTTTCAATACCAGCTACAACGAAATGTTCACTCGCTTGATGGAACGTCGTTTGAGGGTAGTGGTACGATCTCTGCACATTGAACTTAGAAAGCCGTTTTCCCTCTTCGCTAAAGGTGTAAACATGATACAAATCACCCTCGTGGTCCGCTACTATGATACACCCGTCATTAGCAGCGGCAATGGATGAAGCCCCTTTCAAAATGCCTTCTCCAAAACGGCTAACAAACTGGCCGTCTTTCTCATACAAGTCCACCACGTAGTGCCCGCCAATCATCCCTCCGCGTACCAGCACTTTGTCTTTGTCGCTAATTGCGAGTGAAGAACATCCAAAAGACCATGACCTGAACCCACACCTGAGAGGAAGAAATTGATCCGACGTTTTTGAGTACACAAAAGACTCTTCTTCATCAGCTCCGGGCATCTTGAGTGTCAGAAGAACGTACATATTGTCTTTCTTGTCAGTCGCCACATCATGAATAAATACATTTTTGTCATTCATCTTAGTCCCAGGGTAGAATGAGTATAAAAACCTACCAATGCTGTCAAAAGCCTTTACGTTGCGGTCTTCGTAGTCGATCACAATAAATTCCCCCTTCGTGTTTGTTGCAATTCCACCAGGCTGCTTCAGCCTCTGTTTCTCTTCTCCTTCCTGACCGAATGACCAGTGCGCGGAGAAATAGGTCATTCCTCGCTTTCGTAAAGTATTAGCAACTCTTTCGTCCATCAGTGGATTAACATTCACATTTCCGTTGTCAATATCAACACAAGGCCAGGTTTGTGTGATGTCTTGTAATTCTTTGTTGCCAAAGCCATAAACAGGATAGTAGCAAGGTATATTTTTTTCAAACTGATCCCGTTTTTGACCTAATTTTTTTTATTCCTGATCCCAAAATTGCTGTGGGTTTTGATCCCTGATCCCGTAAAAATACTTGATCCCACGAGTTTCCCTATATATTTTTGCGTAAAATGGGGTTGATAGGCCTACACAACTCCCCAGCGCGTGTTTAAAATATCCTTTTTTATAGTTTGGCTCTCATGAGTATGTCTTTGAGCGCCTCCCTCTTTTGTACGATATGAGGGGCGGATTTTTGTAGATTTCGCTGAGTAATAGTTGTTGTTCTATTAAATGCCAGTTTTTCATGAGAATTTGCTTTAGGTCAAGCACTGATGGTTGACATTGTGTGACAGAAGGCAAGATTCGTAGGTTTCTTTTGTTTCTGTTGAAGGGCTAGTTATTAACCTCTGAAAGGATTGTGTGAGATCCTCTGGGCAACCTCTCTGTAGCAGATGTGATTTGAAGTTTGCAATTTTCTCTTCAAACATTATTTTAGAATAGTTTGTTCTGAGAAGTCTTAGGGCCTCTTTGAATAATAATGAATTAATGAAGCCTTTTTTTATTTCCTTGAGGGGCAGGATTTAAACTGCGTATATTGAAATGTCTCAGTTGGTTTAAAATGAATCCGCACATCAAGGATTGCGTCTCTTTCGAATCTTGCGCCTTTGTAGATGTAGGTGTCCAGGAATGTTGTCTCCTTATCGGAAATTTCAGCCTTAAAGTTGATCGTAGGATGATGATTGTTCGCATATTCAATGAACTGTTCTATTCTGTCTCTGTTTATGGTTCAGAGCGAGAATATGATTGTCCTCTATAAAACGTTTCCAAACGAGCGGTTTTAGTTCGCTTTGGCTAAGGATTTCTGTCTCTACCTTATTCATGAATATAATTAGAAAAGGAGACTGCCATTTTCGTGCCCATGGCTGTCCTCTACCATGTGTTTGGAGGTAGTTTCTTCCATAAAACTTGAATGAATTTACTTGAAGAATAAGCCTTAGCGCTTGTTCTAGTAGTTGTGTAGGGGTAGGAGGTTTGTTTATGTAGAATGTTTCGTATGCTCTGCATACCATGTGTATTCCCTCATCTTGAGGTATATTTGTATAAAGGCTCGTTACGTCCATTGAAACAAGTATGACGTCCTCTGGGACTTTCGTATTTTCTCTGTAGTTAATAAAGTCGGTAAAATCTTTAAGATACGACTTTTGTTGTTGTACTATAGCCTGAAGGAGTTTGTAGACGAATGATGATAATTTCTCTGTTGGGCCATCACACCCTGATACTATCGGTCTGCCGACCGGGTTCGGCTAGTGTATCTTAGTGAGGGTGTAAAATTCTGGAATTCGAGGCAGATTTGGTGTTTGACAAAGCCAAATTTAATTGC
Organism: Porites divaricata; assembly: GCA_038088405.1. Lineage (NCBI taxonomy): Eukaryota > Metazoa > Cnidaria > Anthozoa > Scleractinia > Poritidae > Porites > Porites divaricata. The sequence goes on from JBBMOI010000004.1 coordinate 29,810,607, forward strand.
TGTATCCATCTTCTTTCGCGAGATCATAATTGCCTTTCTCGACGGCCTGCTTAAACTCGAGAAATCATCTCGCAAAATGACGCCTAAATCACAGAGGAATCAGCTCGGAACGACACCAAACATGACACGTGACCCAGTTAACATTTGGTTTGAACTGTGAACTGTTATTGAAGCATTTGAAGTAGAACTTTCATAACTCTAACTCGCTTGACTCTAAATCCACGCTAATTCGAACTAAATTTAATTTGCCTTCGGTCCATATTTCAGTAACTTTTACCCTGACAGTTGTCTAAGCTGACAGATCGGGCGCGCAGCGGGCAGTTTAAGGGAAAGACATGGTTGCCATATACCAGAATAGCCCAGTATATGGATTCAATTGCTCAGTTTTTCTTTTTGTCAGTTCAATAACCACTCAGCAGTTCAATAAGTACACAACAGATCAATAACCATACCAGTAGTTCAATGACCACACAACAGCTCATTGAGCGTAAACTACATGCAGCTGCGGGAAGAATAGCCACAAATACGTTAGTTATTTTTTAATAAGAACGCATAGCGCTAAGTGCGTGGTAAATACTCATTTAGCTATGGTACGAGAACTAAATAAATAAATAGCTATGTTACACTGTTATTAAGTTCTAGTGAGCTCACTAATATAGACGGGAACATAGACTGATGTTATTTTAAATAATTTAGTCCGTTCAAAAGGTCTGTCCATCTCATCAGGGGCACAGTGAACAGACCTGGAAAGAGAATCAGCGCCGAAAGGGCAAAAACAACTCGGTACGGTGAAAACTATAACTAAAACCCGATAAAGCGCGCGTTGATAAAGCAGAAAAAAACAGTTAACCGTGGATGAAATCTTGTTTTTTGACTCTCTTTCCGCACGTTTCAAACCGTGGTATCACAGCTGGCCCTACGTGCTTGAGTTGACTATCATCAATCTATGTTAAAAAATAGTTATTTTTACCGTACAAGTCCTGAACTTCAACTTTCATGGTTGATTCAAACTTGAAAGGCAGCTGCTCGTTTCTTGACCATATTTCAAAAATCTGCTTTCGATACGAGAATGTCTGTGCAAATATAAGAGATCCCGTACTGGTCCGAAATGTTTTTTATCCTACCTTGGGCCGTGGGGGTTTGAGTTTAGCGTGGTTCGCCAGTATGCCAGGCCCCGGTTGCTCGAAAGATGGTTAATTTAACCATATGTTAGTTGGTAACGGTTGGTTAAATTAGCTAACCGTGGGTTAACTAACTGTCGGTTAAATTCCCGTTGCTCGAAGGTCTGTTAAGCTGACGCTAATCCTTTGTTAGCTAACCAATGGTTAAATAAAATATGCCAGACTTTAACCATCTCCGAACAGGTTTGACAAGTTCTAATTATTAGTTACTGTACTTTACAAATGAAATGTGAAAATGAATCTGCAATTAGTCAACCGGTATATTTTAAGTCTGTCAAAAAATGAAGGCATGTTTTACGAAAAATACAAACAAAACAACAAAAGGACCAAAAAAAAAAAGGAAAAAAATATTACCTAAGACAAGTATTGAATCCCGGACCTCCGACATATTAACTTAACGCATTATACCCTGCTAGCAGAGGCTTTTCTCTTGTGTTTCTCAGCGTTGTACTGCCATTCTCTTCGCTGTTTTGGCTGCTCGCGTTTTGTTTTGGTTGTTTCTGTGCCGAGGAAAATACCTCTGCAGACAGCCGTTTGGGATTCCTGTTGAGCATGCGCAAGATGAAAATGCGGTTACCATGGAATTTCTGGGTCACGTGTCGGTAATACGATGCCGCCGCCGGACTTTGCTCATGTATTCATGAGTCGATTTTCCCACGGGAAAGACTCGCACTCGCCATGTTGATATAGCGGGCTCACTTTTGCACAGCAAACTAGTACAAAAAAGATGCGCGAGTCGATAAAACCGGTTCCACAACCGGTTTAGTCATGTGATTACCTCCTAGATCTTCGAGGTATCTAATACGCAGGCTCAACAGGAATCCCAAACGGTTGTCTGCAGAGGTCTTTTCCTGGGCACAGAAACAACCAAAACAAAACGCGAGCAGCCAAAACCGCGAAGAGAATGGCAGTACAACGCTGAGAAACACAAGGGAAAAGCCTCTGCTAGCAGGGTAAACGCATTACCTATTGCGCCACGAAAGCCAGCACCGAATGAAGCTGTAAATTTATCGTCTTTAAATCTTTTGCCAATGAAATTCTGCCGGTCCACGCCCATCCTCGGAGACCCAGGGGCAGATAGTGAGAACGAGGAAAAGTCTAAACGGGCGGGAAAATATGGCATTTGAAGCCAGTAGAGCTTTATTTATCAAGAATTGAAAGATATATTCGAGAAAAACAAGCATGTTTTTGACAGTAAAAGCCGTACTTTAACTCATTCCGTCGCATTTGAAGAACATATGGCCGACAAGTGTCTCGCAAAACATTGGGAAGTCTCTTGCAGCTTGCGATTAAAGGCGTTTACTTGAGGAGAATCATTTACGATTCAGCAACAGTAAACATTTCCGAGATTAACAACCACTAACAAAATGAAGCGAAAAAGCAAATCAACCACCATGCTGTTTTGCTGATTTTGCAGCGCACGTCATTTTAACCGATGGTTAACAAGTTAACACTCGTAGCGAGGTACGTTAAATTTAACGCTTAGTTAGAAGAAATTTAACCCACAGTTAACACTAACCAGCGTTTGAGCAACCGAATCCAACCTACGGTTAATTTTTAACCATCGGTTAGCGCGTTTAAGCATTGGTTAAGAGTTAACCATCTTTCGAGCAACCGGGGCCAGGACGTTAAAATCGTCATTTCGAAGCAAATCCTAACCGCCGCAGTATTCACCTGTATTTAAAAAATATGTGTAGTTTATTTTCTTTGAAGAAAGGGTACTGTTTAATGATAGGTCAAAGAGATAATGCATCACTCCCGATGCGATCAATTCATGATCAATTGTTAGGATCTGTTCTCAGTATGAAAGTATGCAGAGCTATGGCCGGTCTCTTCAGAAATTCTCGAGCGATCCTCTGCGTACTTGTGTCTTAATATTGTAATATTGTCAAAAAGAAAAAAAATCGATATTAAGGAAAAATAAAGTATTGTACTAACCTGGCTGACTTAAGGTTCGTGAACTTAAATTTAGCGAAAAATGCTGCAGATTTCAGCAAGTACCAAAGCGGCAAGTCAAAATTAAAATCACTTTCCCTTCGACGTGAGCGATCGTCCTTCTTTTTCTTTTTCCCCATGGTTTGTCAATGAAATACACACAAGTATAGCGAACAAGTTGCCTCAATGTTCTCGACGGCCAAAAACGGTGAGACAAAAGGTCCACATCTATAAATGGACCAACCTGATCACCATGTGTTCCATGTTACAAATGATGTTATCCAGGGCACAGACGAGACAACAGAGACATGCCGGAAAATCGAAAATTATCAACGACTGCGTGACAAGCCAGAACTGAGGATAGCGCTAATAATATGTAATAAGCCGTTCTAGGATGCCAAAAAAAATCCAAAATCCAATTTTTTGGTGATTTTAATCATTATCACACTCAGCTATCAGTCTGATCCCTGATTCTATGAAAAACGGCGCTGATCCCGATCCCAAGTCCGTGATTCCTGATCCTAAGGCTGTGATCCCTGATCCCACCCTCCTGCAGACCTTTGATCTCTGATCCCATATACCTTGTGACTACCCTGCATAAACGATACAATTTACATCATAGATGACGCGATTTACACGACAAATAGCGGTAATGATTTCTCTGCGATCATCTTTGCTGAACCAGCCACGAAGACCCTTGTTAAATTCAACAGAAAAACAATTTTGAACCGCTGGCAGTGAGTGCAATCTTTCAATGCACAGTCTGCAAGCTGATAGAGCGGCTGAAGGATTGTCTACTGTTTCCAGCACTGTCGCCATAACTCGGTATCCCATTGCCACGATGCGGTCGGAAAGTTTCAATGCTTCGTCATTAAACGCTTCTGTTGCTTTCCTACGAGAATCTTCGAACCTTTTCTTGGCTCTAGAAAGAGTTGTTATCGAGCCTTCATCCATGCTTTGGGTCAGTTTCAAGTTGGACATTGCCTGAGGTAGAGAAACCACATTATCTTCAGCATAATACCCTGGTGAGAATTCCAATTGAGGCAGATCATACAATAAAGTAATTCCTTCTTCAAAGAAGTCGATTGCCGCCAGGAGATCTTTCCTTGCCAGGCCATCCAGCTTCGATTTGACATCATGGATTTCTCGAACAATCACTTCTCGCAGCTTTTGATCAGTAATATCTCCTTGATTTAGCTTTTCGGCAGCTGCATCGCGGCCTTTTTGCACAAGTAAACCAACAGTCGCTTTAAAAACAGCTGTTAAAAGTGAAGCCATCGATGCGACGGTGCATGCACTAATTCAACACTTTTCTTCATACGTACGTCATACGTCTTCGCACGTGTACATTATGTATTGCGCAAGTGAAACATTAAAATTTCTCGGTCGCTCGCTACGTAATTCCTGTTAACAGCCTAAGAAAAGAAAAAAGTTCAACACTGTTGTCCCTTTCGGAACTAAACAACACACAAATAAAATTTAAAATGATATTTACAGCCTTAAAAATTTAATGGAAAACGGGGAAAGTCAATTTGGCCAAGAAATCTGAACCTTTCGTGTCATGCAATTCGTTAATCGCATGAAATCTCTTGTCACGTATTATTATATTCAAGCAAAACAAATAAATTCAATGAAGAAATGATCGTCGTAATACGGACTTCTCTAGCAGTGTTTTTCCTACATAGGTCGTGTAATTATACTTTTGGGAACTCTTTTGTTTATTTTTTGCAAAGTGAAAGTTGCTTGGGAAAGTTGTTTCCCTCTTGCAAAAAACATGTGATGCGGATCACCTTGAGTTCGTTTCCTGGTGAACTACTGTAATATTCGGTGATACTTCCGTTGTATTACTTAGGGAACAAAATGGCTGCCATTTTCATACAGCAGGGGCACCTAACGACAGTTTCCACCAAAATAAATGCATTGAAAACACTTTCTAGGCTATCCAAAGTAATTTATCATGTATCATGAAATGCATTATAAGCGGCATTTTTAGGTATGTTCGGTCATCTTAGAGCAACTTGAGTATTTTCAAAATGACAATGACTTCAGTATTTTTATCCCGAAAAGTTTTAGATGAAATTTAAAGCTTTACGAAGGTTAGAATTCTTCCGATTCCTCTCTCCATCAAAATTTCGTTTCCTTTTTCTTCGAAATATAGCTTTACCTGAGGAGAAATGAGAAAAATCGAACCTTAGAAAATTGTATAGGGAATTTGTCAGATGAACTTCGAAAAATTATAGGTGGATGGAAGGATCATGTAACTCAAGAAAATTCTAGAAATGTGTGCTACTTCGAACAGATATTTTACAGAAAACCGAGTTGTCGGGTGGCCCTGATACAGGTCAACCACGAAGTGTCCTCCAACATTTCTCACCAAACAAAGCAAAGATGTAAGTTGACATATAAAAACAAACACACAGTCCCTGCAGCCGGACCTCAAAATAAACCGTTTCCTAAAAAAGGACTGCCAGTCAAAAAATCTATTTTATATAATATAACAAAGTACCAGGTGATGTCCTGATTGATTATAAGATCACCCCGTGTAAGGAAGTCCGGATTCCGGAGTCCGTGAAATTTTTCCTTGTGGAATCCGCAATCCTGGCCTTTGGAATCCAGAATCCACTAAAAAAGACTGAAATCAACTGCCTGTAATTCGAAACCCACGGCGTGGAATCCTAGAATCAAAGACTGACTTGGATTCATGGGCCAATACGAATTGTACTCAACAGTTGAACGAGAGCAGAATACAAGAAGAATGATCTAACTACAAGCTTCACAAGAAGCCTGAAACTTTGAGTTGCAATCCCTGGGGGGGGGTTGGGGGTTACTCAACAAATGCCGAAAAAGGTACCCCTTTCGTATACCACAAAAATAGAACGTACCCATAAAATTCATCTGTTCGGCCCTTTGAGCCCTTTAAGACCCAAATAACAGATTCCCTACCCTTTCATATACCTGAAGCCTGTAAAAGTTACCCCTTGCGGGTGGAGCCTCCCACTATAGGAGGGTGCTAATGGGGTTAGCAGTTAATTGATATTTGGCCGATAAAACAGTAGTTAATTGGCCAAAAAAATAGTATTTAACTGAGAAATGAAAATTTAACAGTTAAGTGACATTCTATTTATACGATCGTTGATGCTAATGAAAGCAACAAAATTTTGCAAACAGAAATGCTATTTTCTGCCTTTTTTCTGTCCCGCTGATCACCCGGTGGTACTATGTGCAAAAGGTACCAGGGCAGTACCCGGCAAACAGAAAGCGTCAATCATACATGTAGAGCTGGTTGTAGACAACTCAACGAACAAGATTTTTGTGCTCGGACATGGAAAGAACTGTTTTCACGGACTCAAAAGATCGTCAAGTTAAACATTGCTACCCAAAGAAAAACGCTAACTCTAAAAAAAGATCTTCTGATGGCTCAAAGAAATCAACATCTTTCTTTAAAGAACATGTAATTTGTACTTGCGAGAAATCATTTTTGTAACTGATGTTGCAGTTCTAACTATCGAGACTATTAAGATCGTGCTTAAACCTCTCTTTCTGAAACAACAGGTTAATTTGTTAGAACCCTCGGATATCTTTATACCGCTTTTGAAATACGCGCGAAAAAAGTACGTGAAAAAAGTCTGTATCGAGATACAAAAAACTTCTGACAACACAGGTGGAAAACCTACACGCGGTTTCTCACTTCAACACAAAACATTTAGTGTTTTAAACTATGCCTAAGACTTTGGAACCACAATGAAGGAACTACGAATTTGAAGGGCTACACTCAAGAAAAATCGAATTGTCCAGTGTCAAATACTTTCATGCCTCTGCCAGCACTTTCAACTACGTCTCTCCATCGGTGCAAACAGTACAAAAAGAAGATGAAGTTGTGATGAGGGACTGGATAGAGAACTTTCGCCCTTTTGACAACGAATCATAAGAAGCGAATCAACTAAGATATAGTAGGATTTTTACCACCAGCGTCACGGTACTATGTCATGCTATTTGCTATCTTTTTAATAAGCTAAAACTTTTTTTTGCATCAGTTGAATTCCAAAAATAGTGGTTCAGTTTTGTTATTTAAGAGTACAGGGTGTCCCAAAAGTTCGTTCCTCTAAATTCATGCACTATAACTTTTGATCAAAACTTTATTTTTACAGGAAATTTCTAGAAGATGTTTATTTCTCTATCAAGTACATGTATTCAGAATTTCAGTAACTGGCATGCCCTTTTTGTTTTTTTATCACATTCTGTAGCCGTTGCGGCATGAAGGGGGATACAGCGTGTAGACCCACAAATGATCCATTTTGAGCTTTTTTATATCCTAGTGCGCAGGATCCAGTTCAACCCCCAAACAACATTTGTTTAGTTTAAGCAGCTCAAAAACAATATATTTTGGGCATTCACCCAAAAAAGATAATAATCCTGGCCCCCTTCCACAGTAAGGCTTTTTTACTTCTTGACAAGTTTGAAACGAGCTGGGCGTTAATTGGCAGACTAAGCAGAGGTTTTTTTGCCATCTCAGGGGCCTCTAATTTTAAACATTTTAAACAGCTTTTAATGACCCTTTTGTTTGGCTTGCTAACTATGTGAGACTGAGCATCCTTGTCGAGTCTCTTATTTTGTATGTAGCCTTCTGTAAAACTATTCTAGCTAGTTTATTCAGGGCTTTTGGTCTTCCCCTTAGTTTCTTGCCTTCAAAACCTTTATTTCTCCATGATCATTCTACCACCCAACATTCGGATTTTTCCAGTTTTGAGCAATTTCTACAACAGATAAGCCAGTAAATCGAAGTATACGGGCTTAATTATGCTCTCACGCAGCTGAAAGTTTTTGCGTTAAGGGGGTTTATCTTTCGTGATATTCACAACAAAACAAGGAAGGAGTTCGAGCAATTCGGGCTATGAAATACAAAAAATGTGGCTGTAACATATACTCGCGCACGTGCACCTTTGGTGCGGAAGTACACAAATCGAATATTGGAGTTAAAAGATGGCACAAAAAGTATCAAAATAGTGAATTATATTGAAAGACACAACTTTTGTTTAAATGATTTGCTTACCAAGTCCAATCGTACTGAAATACAGACTTATGAAGTAGAGGAAGGAACTTTTGAGATACTCTGTATATTTTGGCATTGATTTTTTCCCGTAGTCTGTTGCAATGGATTGCAAGGATTGAAAATGGATTGAAACTTAGGCCAACAACAAGATACAGGACATATAGCAACCGGATAAGTACACGAGACTGTTTCAGATAATGAAAGTGGCGAAGAAGGTGACTTTATTTGAAGTAGTTTATGGCAGGACATGCATGACCAGGTCGGGAAGATCAGTGCGAGATCATGACTGGTGCATCTGGATCTATGAGGCTGGTGTCATATTGATGACTATACGACTTAATCTAAAGATCAGTTAATAAGGGTCTTAGTAGCTATCGCTTACCCATTTTTGCTACTCAGGTTAGATAATTATAATGTTCTTCTCTATATTTTCAGTTACTTATTGTACCTAGAGGCGGAGTTTACGTAAGTTCAAGTAAATTCATTCCTTGATTTTAGAAAATTCGGGTTATGACGGAATATATTTCGCCACAGGAAAGTGAAAGTTAATAGCTAACCGAAATTAGTAGTTAACTGAGAATTGGGTACCCCCAATAGCACCCTTGTATCGGCCATTTCTTGATCTCTTCGTTTCGATGTTTAATTTGTTAAATCAATTGTGGCTGAATACGTTAACTAGCCATAAAATGTTGGCCCATACTGAAGCTAAGCATAATGAGCACATGAACTGTTCAAAGTTATCCTTGATTATTTTTTATCCATTGTTTTTTTCTTATAACAGTAGAATGAATTTCAGCTCACCAAACGCTAATCGTAAGGAAAGAATCGGAATTTAAATTTAAGTCTTAGTATCAACTTGCTCTTCGAACGCCGAATGTTAAGAAATGTTATACTAGAACACCTATTCTGCATGAGATGCACAGTCTGCTTAAACTGTTGGGCTTCGCCCCTTTCACAGTTCTTATGTTAAGGATGCATTCTGATCAAACTATATAGGATTCTAAGAAACTGCCCCCTTTTCGAACGTCTGCGAAAAAATTAACGCGACGTTCACCACTAAGAAACAAAACTTGTTCTCGTGACGGCAACAGGAACAAACGGGTATTCCGAAATTGAGACTTTGTTTTTGGTAATTTCCCTAAACGTAGGGAGAGAGTCAAGCAAAGAAATCTGGCCTCTTCGAGGATTCACCCATAATGGCGGGTCTCCACCCTCATAAAATACTCCTTAACTATTACGAGCGCGGAAATTAACGTTTACAACGCGACATGAAATAATACAAATTTTCGAAATTCGCCTTAATTTCATGAAGCGTGAATTTCCAATGATAGGGTAGTACTTATATATAGAGGAATTCTCTTTACAACTGCATTGGTCTGGTTGGCCAGTTCTGACGAATAGTATTAGCGCCCTTAGTTTATGTCAATATTCATACCACAAGTATCTTGAACTCGCTTGCTTGTTTATACACCACAGCAATGCGCCCATCCTCAGTAACTGCAATACCTCGTAAGTAAACTAAATCAGCTTCGCTGTGCTCAATGCTTCGCACAATTTCGCCACTTTTGGTGTAAATCACGATTTGCAGGCGACGTTCTGCTCCTCTTTCAATGCCAGCTACGACGAAATGTTCACTCGCTTGATGGAACGTCGTTTGAGGGTAGTGGTACGATCTTTGCACAGTGAACTTACAAAGCTGTTTTCCCTCTTCACTAAAGGTGTAAACATGATACGAATCACCCTCGTGGTCTGCTACTACAACACTTCCGTCATTTGCAGTCGCAATGGATGAAGCCCCTTTCAAGGTGCCTTCTCCAAAACGGCCAATAAACAGGCCGTCTTTCTCATACACGTCAACCACGCAGTACCCGCCAAGTACCAGCACTTTGTCGTTGTCGCTAATTGCGAGTGAAGAACATCCAAAAGACCATGACCTGAAACCACCCCTGAGAGGAAGAAATTGATCCGACGTTTTTGAGTACACGAAAGACTCTTCTTCGACTCCGGGCTTCTTGCGTGTCAAGAGAACGTAGATATTGTCTTTCTTGTCAGTCGCCACATCATGAATAAATACATCTTTGTCATCTTTTGCCTTCTCGTTAGTCCCAGGGCAGAATGAGTATAAAAACTTACCAGTGCTGTCAAAAGCTTTTACGTTACGGTCTTCTCTGTCGGTCACAATAAAACCCCCCTGCGTGTTTGTTGCAATTCCACCACCCTGCTTCAGCCTCTGTTTCTCTTCTCCTTCCTGACCGAATGACCAGCGAGCGGAGAAGTGGTTCATTCCTCGCTTTCGTAAAGTAATAGCAACTCTTTCGTCAACCAGTGGATTAACATTCACATTTCCGTTGTCAATATCAACACAAGGCCAGGTTTGTGTGATGTCTTGTAATTCTTTGTTGCCGAAGCCATAAACGATACACGTTACATCATAGATGACGCGATTTACACGACAGATAGCTGTAATGATTTCTCTGCGTTCATCTTTGCTGAACCAGCCGCGGAGACCCTTTTTAAGTTCGACAGAAAAACAATTTTGCACCGCTGGCAGTGAGTGCAATCTTTCAATACACAGTCGGCAAGCTAACAAAGTGGCTGAAGGATTATCTACTGTTTCCAGCACTGTCGCCATAACTCGGTATCCCATTGCCACGATGCGGTCGGAAGGATTCAAAGCTTCGTCATTAAACGCTTCTGTTGCTTTCCTTCGAGAATCTTCGAACCTTTTCTTGGCTCTAGAAAGAGTTGTTATCGAGCCTTCATCCATGCTTTCGGTCAGTTTCAAGTTGGACATTGCCTGAGGTAGAGAAGTCACGTTATCTGCAACATCGTACCCTGGTGAGTATTTTAATTGAGGCAGATCATACAATAAAGTAACTCCTTCTTCAAAGAAGTCGATTGCCGCCAGGAGATCTTTCCTTGCCAGGCCATCCAGCTTCGATTTGACATCATGGATTTCTCGAACAATCACGTCTCGCAGTTTTTGATCAGTAATATCACCTTGCTTTAGCTTTTCGGCAGCAGCATCACGGCCTTTTTGCACAAGTAAACCAACAGTCGCTTTAAAAACAGCTGTTAAAATTGAAGCCATCGATACGACGGTGCAGACGCTGATTTAACACTTCAATTCATACATATTTTGTTCAAAATAACTCGCGCGTGTAATTATACCTTTCGCAAGTGAAGCATTAAAATTCTTAGTCGCTCGCTATAGAGTACTAAAGTGATTACGTCATAAAAATTGAATTTGTGAAATTATGGGATTCGTCAGGATATTCTGAAAGAAACACATCCAAGAGGCCTTTCGAACAAAAAATGTTGAGCAGTGTTGTCGCTTTCGGAACTAAAGAACACACAAATAAAATTTAAAATGATATTTACAGCCTTAAAAATTTAATGGAAAACGGGGAAAGTCAATTTGGCCAAGAAATCTGAGGTGTATCAGAGGTTCTTCGCCGCTGCCTACAACAACAAGGCGTTCGCACCGTCTTTAAATCTGACACAACTCTTCGGTCTTACTTAGTACGACCGAAAGACGCCCTAGAACCAGGCAAACAAGAAGGTGTCGTATACAGAATTCCATGTGAATGCGGCAAAGTATATATAGGCGAAACAGGGAGAGCAATGCAAGACAGGATAAAAGAACATGACAGAGATATACGGCTTGCTCATACACAAACCTCCGCAGTTTCGGAGCACGCAAACGAAACGGGGCATCTTCCTTTATGGAATCAAGTCAAGTTTATCGATCGTGACCCTCACCGATACACACGTAGGGTCAAAGAGGCTATCCAAATAAGACTTCATTCTAATAACATCAATAGAGACAACGGAATCGAAATTCCTGAAGCATGGTGCCTACGATCAGAAAGCATAACAGCCGTTCAACTACAAAGCGGACCCCTGAGGGAACATCATCTGCTAGTCGGAATAATGAAGATCGAAATACACCAATCACAGCGAACCAACGTGCATAAATAGCTACACGTAAACAATCGACTTCATCGCCTGATGAAGACTAGCAGTATTGCAGTCGAAACGTCGCGATCAATATCTCAAAGCGATTCTATCGTGAGACAAACGAATAAACGTTCATTCCTATCTGACACCACGATGAACAATATTCGCATCTTTAATGATATTTATATAGTCTTAAAAATTTAACGGAAAAGGGGGAAAGTCAATTTGGACAAGAAATCTGAACCTTTCGTGTCACGCAATTCGTTAATCACATCAAATCTCTTGTCACGTAATATTATATTCAAGCAATACAAATAAATTCGAATGAAGATATGACTTTTTTGACAGTGTTTTTCCTACATAGGTCGTGTAATTATACTTTTGGGAACTCTTTCGTTTATCATTGCAAAGTGAAAGTTGCTCGGGAAAGTTGTTTTCTCTCTTCACTGAAAAAGGACGTACATGTGATGCGAATGACGTTCGTTTCAAGGCGAACTACTGTGATAGTCAGTGATACTTCCGTTATATTAGGAATTATTAGCAGTGACAATGCGCGAAGCACCTTTCAAGATGGCTTCTCCTAAACGATGAACAAAATGGCTGCAATTTTCATACAGCACGGACACCCAACGATGGTTTCAACCTAAATACATGCACTGAAAACACTTTTTAGACTACCCAGAGTACTTTATCATAGATGGTGAAAATTGCATCCTAAGCGGCATTTTTAAGTATGTATCTCTTCGGTCATCTTAGGGCAACTTCAGTATTTTCAAAATGACAATGACTTCACTTCACTATTTTCATCCCGAAAGTTTTAGATGAAATATAAAGCTTTACGAAAGTTAGAACTTTTCTAATTCCTCTCTCCATGAAAAATTGTGTTTCCTTTTTCTTCTAAATATAGCTTTACCAGAATATTGTATAGGGAATTAACAAGATGAACTTCGAAAAATTGTACGTAAATGAAAGGATCATCCGTAACTTTAGAAAACTCTTGGCAATGTGTCCTTCGAACAGATATTTTACAGAAAACAGTCGTCAGATGTCCCTGATACAGGTCAACCACGAAGTTTCCTCCAATATTTCTCACCAAACAAAGCAAAGGTATAAGTTGGCATATAAAAACATATAAAAACATACACACAGTCCATGCAGCCGGACCTCAAAATAAACCGTTCCCTAATACGAATTGTGCTTAACTAGTCTATACGGAGAAGCTCTGTCCCGAGATCAAACCCCTTACCCTTTTATATACCATTTTTCACGAAAAAGGTACCCCTTTCGCATACCATTTATCTGTTCGGCCCTTTGAGCCATTTCACAGACCCAAATGACAGATTTCCCTGTCCTTTTATATACTTCAAGGTGTGAAATCCCTACCTTTCCACATACCTGAAGCCTGTAAAAGTTACCCCTTGCGGGCGGAGCCCCCCGTTGCAATAAATGTAAAAGATAAAACCCTGCTCCATCAGTCTACTTTTATTTAATACATTTGTTTTTGTTTTGTTTTTGCTTTTTTGTTTTTTTATATCAGTAATGCAAAGGAAGGTTAAAGGTGCAAGGCACGAGAACATGGAGAGTTTATCAGCATACAGATAGCAGATTACAGGGTTGGATACTTAAGTAAAACACTCATGGCATACAGTGTGTCTAGCTTTTGAAAGCTACAGCTCCAATATGGAACTACCATGCCAGTAATCTACTGACTAGTCAGTGTTTATTTTCCCCAGTTGGAAATTTCGGATATCGTACGGGGCACTAGGCTATTAATTGTGTTAATTTAAAATTAAAGGAATTTGAGGTATACTTACCCGCTTAATAGGGTAAACTTCCGTATATCATAGGTTTCTACCATGTTTCGAATATAGCTCTCTTGGACGTTTGGTTTACGCTATTTACATTTATACATCAAAACTAATGGATAAGTGTAGTTTGGAAATGTTCAAAATTAGTCTAACGGTCATTAAGCTGACCCCAGAGGAGTTAAAAGACGAGGCCTATTTTCTTGATCTCTGTAGCCGTGTCTCAGTAAGAATCCAGCCTCATTTGGGTTATTTCATCTAGAATGCAATTTTCCTTTCGGTGTTTAATTTGTTAAATCAATTGTGGCTGAATACGTTAACTAACCATAAAATTTTGGTCCATACTGAAGTTTAGCATAATTAGAACATGACCTATTCAAAGTTATCCTTGATTATTTTTTTTATCCGTTATATTTTTCTTTGTCTTAACAAGTACATGTATGAAAATGAACATACTAGAAATAAATGCAGTTCTTACTAAATCTTTACCCATCTTATAACAGTAGAATGAATTTCAACCCACCAAACGTTACTTGAAAGGAAAGAATCAGAATTTAAATTTAAGTCTTAGCATAAACTTGCTCGTCGAATGCCGAATGTTAATAAATGTTATACTGTGAACACATATATTCTGCATGAGATGCACAGTTTGCATATGAAGCTGTTGGGCTTCGCCTCTTTTACAGTTCTTATGTTAAGGATGCAGTTTGCTCAGATTAAAGGATTTTAGGAAACTGACCCCTTTTCGAACGTCTGCGACAAAATTATACAACCTCCAGCGATAGGATTAAGAGCCTAACATCTTTTACTTTCAATAAAATTATCAAACTGCCAAAATGTGTCCAATCATATCATATCATTCCACTCAATGACACAATCTCGGAACATTTTGCCAACTAGCTTCTTCAAATTTTATTCCCTGACGCTATTGTTTCTACAAGAGTTTCGCTTCTTAACAGAAAGTCACTGGGTAAATTACACACGTTTTATGACTAGTATAACTCTTTAGCAGCAGGCATGCAAGATATAATCCTGCACAAGGTATTCATTACTTAAGCAGTTCATTTATTTATTGTTCGTACTGGAGAGAATCTAATTCATTTCTTTACTGACTTACTCAGTACAGCTTTAAACACTTAAATATTGAATTACTTGGAACGTTTTAAAAAAACAATTGCTCAAGCTTAAGCGTACTCGAAACGTACCGCAAAATTCCAAAAATAAGCCCTTCCATCGGTATAAGCCCTTCCAAATATAAGTCCCCCAAACTCCTAACGCAAAAACCCCTCCGTTATAAGCCCCCTCCAAATATAAGCCCCGGGGGGGGGGCTTGTCCTTGGAAATTGCCCTCAAATACAAAGTAAAACAAAGCAAAAACGGTAAATTTCCTTCCAAATACAAGGCTAGCCCAATCTTTTTTTAAACGCAAATTTCCCTCCGTAGATAAGCCCCTCCGAATATAAGCCCCTCCAAAAATAAGCCCCTCAAAAAGGGCCTTTGAAAAATATAAGCCCCGGGGCTTGTTTTCGGAATTTTACGGTATATCATTTTTTACTCCACTTGGAGGCAGATATATGTTGCAGTTAGTTTTTTATTTCAGGTAATTTTTATTTTTCCTTTTGTTTCAACTTCATTAGCATACATTACCATACCCAAAAACAAAAGAAAAATAAAAATTACCTGAGATAAAAACTAACTACAACATATACGTTAGCACTTCAAGCAGTCGGCAATGGTTCCAAGACTTTTGCGGCAGAAAATATTATTTGGGCTGCCATCGACATCTGCTTTTCGACTTCATTTACTTTTCCTGACAAGAACGCCCTTCTTATTGTCTGGAAAGAGGATTGCGACCACGGAAGGATGTGCCCTGACTTGTCAATAAATGCTTTTTCTACTTGTACCATTTGATCATTAAACCGGCGTAAAACTAATTGACTCGTTGAATCCAGATTTAATGTGGACTTTGCTTTCTCAAAAGATTTGCTGGCATTTATAAAGTTCAATACAGCCCTATGAATAATCTCAGTAGAAATGCTTTGGTTTCCCACGCGATCGGGAAGCGATTTCAAACCGTTAACCATTTCATTTGCGTAGCGCACTACATCAAATGACAATAAAGGGGAATCCGCCAAATCGATAAGCAAACCTCCTTCAAACTTGGTCACTGCCTCGTGAAACTCAAACTTGGGATCGATAAAGGTTTTCATCCAGTAGAAATTGTCTTCTTGAGTGTGGTAGACAGGATAGAGTGACACAGGATTCCCAGGACCGAAGAAGTAGCTAAAGTCAGCCGATGGTATGCCCTGGTACATATAGAACGGAAAAAAGTCGCTGAAATATTGGTATGGAACAACATAAGGCTCTCCAGGATTTTTTTTAGATGGGTTTCGCTCAACCATAATGTCGTACAAGCTGGTTTTATTGCCATGTGCGTTTGGATCTTTAACTTTTTTGGCCCAAGAGAAAATGACGTGTGATAGAAGTGGACAATTCTGAGTTACGAGAACGTAACGACCACCAACTGCCACGTCTGTATTCAAGTAAACAACGCCTCTTTCCTGGAGGATTTTCGCATTTTCCTCCACCCACTCTATTGACCCAACCAATCCAAACTCCTCCGCTCCCCAGCTACAGAACTTAACTGTCCTTCGTGGTCGCCACCCACCTTTTAATATCTTCCCAACTGCCCTTGATATTTCTGTCAGAGCTGCTGTACCACTTGAAGGATCTGCTGCTCCAAACAGCCAGGCGTCCCGATGACTGCCAATCAAAACATATCTGTCCGGTTCCTCTTGGCCGTAAATAGTTCCGATGACGTTATATATGGATTTCATGACAATCTTGTTATTGATTTCTAATCGAATAGTTGAGTTCGAAATGTTGAAGCCTGGTCCAACATTGAAGGAAGCGTTTGTCACTCCTTGCCAATCTCTTGGAGCTTGCATACCTTACAGGAAAAAACCAAGCCCACGTGAAATACTATGACAATAACGTACTGAATGTTAGGTTCTTATAAACCCCTTGGATTTCAACTGTCATCTTTTTTTAGTTTTCCCTGGAAACATTTCAGAGGCAGTTTCACCCATAGAAGATCAACATCACACAACAAGTAAAGTTGCTACCCTATGGCTAAGATCCGAGGTGTGACCGCAGCTATTATCATTACAAATTTCTCACTCCAAGTGACAATGCAAGAAGAACTGTTAAAACATTTCTTGCGTTGAAAATATACCTTTAACTTATTTTCAGAGCATCTAGACTAGTAAACAGAATACCATTGGTTCAACTCCTATTAGAAACACTCCTTCCACCTGTGCTACTGACCGAAAAAACATCATTGTCGTGTATTCACCAGGCTTAAAATTCATCATCACATTTCTATCTTTACGTATAAGCACAAATCGACATTCTAGTCCTAGCAGTGTGTAGGATCATGTTTTTCACAAGAACTTAGTAAGTGGTCTTAGTTTTCACGAGTGTCCTGTACCTTAGTTGTAGAACATCTGGACTAGTAACTAGAGGTCACATGCTCGACTTCTGTTGGGAGGAGTACTCGGATTTTTTTATCCGAGCTGCCTTTGTCACTGATTGAATAAACATCTTTCTCAATATACAATGTATTTACCTTTAAGATGTTTCAGCAAATGCATTGCATCATTGTATGAAATTGGCTGTGTAGGTATTGAGGCAAAGTTTGTAAGGTTCTTAAGTCCACGGTACATGTCGTCGATAGCTGGTAATCCAGGTGTCAGGGGATCACCTAAATTTTCCCCCATCGGCCTTTCCATTATGGCTTCGCCTGACGTCCAGGGCGTGAAAGGGTAGCTTTCATTTGGACTGTGTCCGGATTTGGGCTCTATGAAGATAAGGGCTCCAATAGCACCAGACGCTGCCGCGAAACGTACCTGGTGATCAAGAAATAAGAGTTTGCCCGGTCAAGTACTGATTGAAACGATTTATTCGTTTTCTTTCGAAATTTTCAAGGTAATATTCATATAATAGTAATTCTAATTATTAGGTTGACATTAAAAGCATCATGTATTGTGTGTCGTACAGTAAATTTTGTGGTTAAGCTGCAACACTAGTCCAAGACTAACCATAAGAAAAAGATTGAGAGAATTCCGAGATAATCTACCCGGTAACGCGGACGTTAAATGGTAAAACAAACTAACAAAGAGAAAACAGGTTACTTAGACGCTAGCTCATGACCGTAGGGGCTACGATTTACTTTCCAAATTCGACGATGACAGAAGGCTAAATGGCTTTGAGATCACGTGACCATCCTGGGTCAGACATTTGCTGAGAAGCAAACGAAAGCTTACATGCTGTTAGTTATTGATTGGAATTATTCTGAACGAGTATGTAATACTTAACGACTCAAATTTATTATTTGTAGTTGTTGTTGCGTTTAAGGGTTCTTATCTCAAATTTGTTGGGAGATATCTGTAGGCAGACTGATTTTCATCTGTCCTCATGAACATTAATATTAATTATTATTCATTCAATATATTTCTCCGTTTCTCATTGGCTAAAAGCACACGCATAATTCATCCTAACCAGATACTGTTGACCAAGTTTGGAAGAATTTTGCGATTAATCAACCGATGACGCCAAAAGTGCAGAACAGTTGCAAGTTAATGCACCGTTAACAGAGAAGAATTGGGGACGAGGCTGTGTTGTTTTGGTTGTGAAAAGAAAAATGGCCGAACAGTCGGTGGAACATTTTACTCCTTTACGAGGAACTATTGTCTGAAAAACATAGCAGGTAGACAACTCGACGGGCAACATCTGCTATTTGGAGTATTGCCTCTACTCAATTTTTTTGGTATTTTTGACTATGCAACTTTAAAAAATTATATCTCTGCTGTTATTTACAGTTCCATATCAAGCTATACATCATTGGAAAGGGCAAAAATTAAACTTTCAGAAAAAAATATTTCGGCCTCAGGAAACCCATAATATTCCGCACCAAAAAAATGCATATTTCTAGATAATTATTTTTAAAAAAATTTTAAAGAGTGTAATTTTTGCCACACAAGCAGTACATTTGGTCTAATACAGTAGAAAAACTTTTTTTCTTCAATATCTTAGCAAAACAGCCTTAATATCGGTCGAAAAAATAGAGCGACTAAAAAAATTCAAGAAATTTATTTTGTTGACATAATCGGATTATGCAAATGACGTCAGAGCTAATTAGCATAACCGAAACTTGATATCTTAGCGTCTCTCTTCCACGATGTTTACTTTAGAAAGACGCTGTATTTCTTTAGTTTATCGGGGAAATATCGAGTTAAAAACAGCAAACATGAATTCACTAATATAATTCATCAAAATAAGC
The DNA here is from genome assembly GCA_038088405.1 of Porites divaricata. NCBI lineage: Eukaryota > Metazoa > Cnidaria > Anthozoa > Scleractinia > Poritidae > Porites > Porites divaricata. The sequence goes on from JBBMOI010000004.1 coordinate 29,829,879, forward strand.
AAGTATTTGACGGCAAAAAGCGAACTAAAGGCCAAACGGGAAGGAATTCATTGCATTTCAACAACATGTGGTCCGACTACGGCGAATCGGCTATCGGCACACAAGATTCAAACTGTTTTTCTTACCTCGTTTTCCCATTTGTTTTCCTTGTTATGCTCCAGAATCCTTCAAAATAATTTGCTTGACTTGTATTTGGTTGAAATTCGTCGATACAAGCTTTCATTCTTCGCAAAAGAAGTCACAAAAACACCACACGCATCGGCCGACATTTCTCAAAATCTGAAAGATGGTTGCGTGAAGCTCAAAACTGCCCGGGGGCTGGAACTAGGCCCATATTTGGCTAAGCCTATAACTTCCTGTGGGCCACATTTGGGGGCAATCGGAAGTAACGCCATTATTTGCGATATTTTCTGCGTTATAGATCAGATCTGGTCTATTTTTACAGAGGTGGAAGAGGTGGAAGACATTATGTGCAGACCTGAACAGCCCTTTATCTTCTTAACATGCACTATCAAGGTGAACTTAACATCGACGAAGGTAAGCATTTAGCTTGTTTTAAAGTAGGGATTATTTTGAATGAATAATAAAACAATTAATGAATTCGGCTTTCGTACGATAATATGAATTATGCAGATCTCGAAGGGTGTTACCCACCGAGGCCGAAGGCCGAGGCGGATAACACCCTCCGCGATCTGCATATTTCTTTATATCCTACTCAGCCTCATTCATTAATCGCTAATTAATTTTCCTCAGCCCGCGATCTGCAAGTTTTCTCTATCTCCTAACCTCAACGAACACAATCAATATCCCGTTTAAAAGTACTATAACAAGTTCCTTAACGCTGATTCTGTCGTATCCGTGAGAAAGTAAAACTTTAACACCGAAAATAGCGTCAGGCCCGTTTCAAACGTCGTGCTACTGCCGTGCCGAACTCAATTCATAAACTATAAATAATTAGAATACATTCAAAAGTTTCCTAAACCGTTTCTTTATTTTTGTGTTTTGTTTTCGGCAACAGCCGTTCTATTCGACTGAATTAAATTCGACGTCTGAAACCAAGTCGTGCTAGTGTCGTGCTACAGTCGAGCTACAGTCGAGCCAGCTTAGCACGGCAGTAGCACGACGTTTGAAACAGGCCTCATATATTTATCATACGTATTCACGTAGCATCTGTAAAGTCTGCGATTTTTTCTTGGTAACTGATCATGAAGAAATTACTGTTGAGAACACTACTTTCGACGCCGAGTATAGTTACTTTCGTAGGGTCATTGGTCAGGGAATTCCAAAAGGATTGTGAAATTTGATCGCAACTCTTGGCGAGATTTTACTTTCAGGGGCACTGCAATAAGGAACTTTACTTTCGACGTAAAGCGCTCCACCAGAGTGTGTTATTAAAGTTTACCTACCGATACGAACTGCCCCCTGATAATCACTATTTTATCCTTTACAGATATATTATGACTCCGCAGAAAATTGATGTCCTGCGGAGAACCTTGATTGATGTAAAGAAGATCGCCTTCAACAGTCCCATTTGGTGCATATGCGAAATACGGAAAATAGTCATAAGTTTTGTTTGCAGAGGGCTCTGGTTTAACCTGAGTAAAGAAAAAGATAGGGTAAGATATTCATTATTATCATAACACGTTTTCTTAGAATTGGTTGAGGCTGCACTATAAAAAGTAACTACATGAGCCGATATGATGATCATAAACTACAATACCATGATTTTATGGCCAGGAGCTCTTTTTCCCATAATGGCACTACTCGGTCAGTGTGTTATTTTTGCAATGCCAGTAGATAGGCATGCATGTCTGTCAATTAGGAAGGAGCAAGGGAATTGACTCATGGAAGGAGAGAGGGGCCAGGGTAGTCTAAGTATTCCCGGAGAGTATGCTAATTCATTATCGCCCTTGTTCAATTTCAATTGCCTGGAAGCGTCAGCTCAGAAGCTATAGAGAACCACAACGGCTCGCAGTTTCGACAAGTCCGAGGTTAATCATACCAACTGTTAAAGCGAGTCCCCTTTCTGACAGAACTTGTTGCGGCGAAAATATGTAAACAGCGGTAATCAAAGGTTTCGTGGAAGTTATTCTGATTTCACCCTGATGTTAACCTAAATGAGCCAAGAAAGATTTACAGTCGTCTCGTGATAGTTCAGCCGAAGTCACGTGACAGTAAGAGGAACTTCAATGTGGTTACAGTATAACGAATATTTCTCCAAACACTTAGAAATAGGTCATAATAATTCTCAAGATGACTGTAGGTTCCAAGTAAAATTGAAAACAGTGCTTTTGCACAATTTTAAAGGGTGAAGCAAAGACTATTATTATGGTGTTTTGAATTAGACCTAGCCTGTTGGCAACGACTTTAGAAAAAAATGATCCATAAATTTAAATGTCTTTATAATAACAAAACGAATAAACAAACCAGGACAAAAAATAGCAAACAATTAAACCAAATCTGTTCTTTTTTTCTTTTGCATGTCGCAATGGCCTAAAAAAGAATATTATAGTTACATTGTACGTTAAAGCATGAAACCCAACGTACCTCCAATTTTCCCAGTATCTTAAATTGAGTCGTGCCATTGCTGATGACATCCACTTTATTAGGTTTGTCTTCTTGAGGAAGAGAAAGTAACACTTTATACTCAGGCATTTCTACCTTGTCAAAACCATAAGTTCGCCAATTGTCGGCTAAATATAATGCAAGATCATGTTGGCGTTTAGATCCAGCAATATGAGGCTGCGAGGTATAAAATCTGTAACGACAAAAGAGAAAAAAGTTAAGGGTGAAGGAAAAGACAGTTTATAGGCTCAATAGTTAAGGACCGTTTTGAATAAGCCGAATTTAGCTTAATTGATAAAAATCATTTGCATGCACATGTCAAATCGGACGTTTAACACGAGCGTATAATTCTATTTGATAGAGCGACTTCCGTATGACCTTGAAAAATGATTTCGGTAAGTGTTTGTTACTTGTTTTATTAGCCAATGGATGAAAAGATCAAAACACGGACTCTTCCTTTTGCCGCCAAAGAAATCCCTAATATGGCGAAGGCATTGTTTAATTGGCCAATAGTGTTGCAGTGACTGTAGTATGACGTCAAAGCGAAGTATCGATTGATTTCTAGAAAGTTCGCGGGCTGGAAGTTTTTTCACCGGAGCCTGCGCTTAACCAATCAAAAGCCACTCGTGCGTTTGTATCCGTTCGATAAACCAATCAAATCGCTCTATTTCCGTTCGTTTGTTGTTTCTGTTTTGTTCGCGCGTTTTCATTTCAAGGTCGTACGAAAATCGCTCTATTCAAACACTGCGCTCTGTGCAAAGCTGGAAGCTCAGCAGCCCGAGTAAAAGGTGTTAACGTAAGTTTTTGCATGTATCAGAACTGAGGGCCTGCGTTTATCTTCTGTTAAAACAGTCGCACCGATCAGTCTTTAACTACAACAACAATAACAACAAGTTAATTTCAAATTAAGTATAGCTTACAAAACTTGTTCCCGCAATTAACGAAGGCTATTCGAAGCAGGTACAAGAGAAAAAAGAAAATACATATATATGTATATATTAAACGAACAATCCTAGAAGCAATCTAGTTTGTCGTGTGGTTTAAAGCTACAGTTAGACAGGAAGGCAGACTGTACTTAATACGAAAGTACACCATGTTATGATTTTGAGAATTGCACTGTAATATCAGAAAGTCTAATATAATCATCCTCTTTTTCCAGTATTTCAAACAGTTCGCCCTTTAGTTCGTTTTTAAATTGATTTTTTTTAAGTGTTTTTATAGAAAGTGGAATACTGTTCCAAATCAAAGCACCAGAAATAAAGAAAAAGGCTCTCTTCATATTTTCAGTTCTAGCTTGTTCAACATAGTAATTTTCATTAGTTACAGATCTAGACCGGTAACTGTGGACAGAAGACAGTTCCGTGAACATACTATTAATGTTATCAGGAGCGAGATTATTATGGACGTCGTCATTAAAAGGCTCATTTGCTCAAACAGCAAGAACGATATCGATTTTGAATGATCCCAACTCTTTACTAACAGACTCTGGACAAAGATTACAGAGTGTGATGAAATTTTCGATCTCAGAATAATAACGCCCAGAAACAAACGAAAAAAACTCTGATTTTTAAGCGACTCCTGGGTAGATACTTTCTTGAATAAATATCTTTACCTTTTGGTGATCATCAACACACGATTTAAGTTATTTTTGGCGTCAATCTAAAACAAACAAGCTTCAAGGGTCGTTCGACCGCTACACTAGTACTGTGGTCTATAAATCTATTATGGATGCAGGGAACTGTTACTTGTCCGCACTGAATTACGTTTACACCGTCGTGGTTACCTCGCAAAGAACTGGCCAGTCTCCTCTCGGTACCAATTTTCTCATGGTTACAGTTGTAACACAGTGAAAGATGATGTAACCGGGCTCTAAAATATTTTCTATTACAGTATTTGCATGATAGGCAGTGCCGGTTCAGATCTTGAGACATGCGGGGAGGTGGTCATCCAAACCCTTAGATAAGGGGGGGAGGGGGGGCGGCGACCGGTCTCCAAAAATATTTTTTTCGGTCCTTCGGGCCCCTCTTCTGGATCCACCACTGATAAGGACCTATTTTCTATATTTTCATTTTGCAGAGAATACCTTGCTTTGCTTTATTTGTTTGTTATTGTTCAGTCGTTTGTATATTAATTGTTTTTTCTTTTTATCTAAAAAAAAATGGAAAGGAAACATTTTAAAAGTAAATAAAATGTCTTCTGTGTTTTCTAAGTACACGTTACCATAGTCAACAAAACATTTAGAACCTCCAAAAAAGCCAAATTATTAACATGTAAAGTGTACTCCATTTGTTTGCGAGGTTTTCATGAAAAATAGTTTTGCAGATGCGATTATGGTACTTTACAGAATACAACCACATGCACACTTGCATTTGCAAGAAGGATAATGTGTTCAATAAAGTAATCCCTGATCTACTCAAAACGACAAGAAATGAAAACAATTGTATTTTCATTCTATCGCACAAATATTTTGAGTTTACACTGCCAACGAGTAACCGTCAACATTAATTGGCATGATTTGGGTGCTAAAGGTAGCCTGACCTCCAAGTGTAAGTGCGAGAGCTGGTGAATGAAGTTCCAAGAAACTAGAAAAGCGTATATGTTATAACGTTGGCGGGTTGAATACGGGATACGTTCCATAAAAATCACTTTAAAATGACGTAAAACTCTGACTTTAACTTCCCAGTCTTATAGCAGATATACACGATACACGAATTCACCTGTACAATAGTATGTCGTAACACTCCTTCTACTAGACGTTTACGAAGTTTTGGTTACACTGAGACAGATAAAAACCCAGTGGCATATACCTCTCCTTCACCATGAAATAATATTGAAATGTTTCTTACTTGAGGTTGTCCTCGATATTCTTCGCCTTTATCTCATCTTGAAACATCTTGTGGTATTTTTCCTTATTGGATGTAGGAAATGGCGGTTTAGGCTTGTCGCCGTCATTGGATTGACACTTGATCCCGTCTTCTGTAACATTCTTCATGGCGAAATATCCAACCAAAAATCCTGCCACTACAAACACCAGTACCAGCAAAACGATGCACACAATTTCACGCCGTCTTCTTGGTCTGTGGATTGTAAGCATCTCCATCTCCATGATCACAACCTAACCTTTGAACGTAAGACAACTTAGTGAAGACTGCTGAAAGTTGTTCTTGAGTGACAAACGGCCGTGGTATCGGATTAAAGACGACAGAGTTGTCAAATGATCCAAGTGGGCGGTATTAAAGATTTAATTAAAATTTTAACCCGCTTGTTGTAATTCAAGATCAATATTTGTTCTTCTTCCTTTACGTTGTTTAAAACTTTGTATTCTTTTTTTAGTGACTTCAGCCTTCTTAGAATTCCTTGTTTTCAGGTCTACAAGGGATTAATTAATTAAGTAATTGCAAAATTAATATTTATTGGTCAAGTAATATATGTGTCGATAAGGAAAGGTCCAGGTCAGTAAACAAGTTCATCTCGTAATTCAAGTCACTTTGGCAAGGGAATGATCATGACAATCATGCTAAAACATAAAACTGGTTATATTCGATTTCGGAGTGGCATGATGTGTACTAAGTAATTCACTGGTATACCCTGTGTACATATCTCACCAAAACTCGAGGATCAAGGTGTCAAAGCTCGTAAATTTTAATATCTGGTTGAAGGTGAGCGTTGGACAAAGGCAAGGAGTCGATATATTCAAGTGACTAGTGTTAAATTTCTCCTAATTGTACGATATAAAAAGAGTCGCAATAATAAGAAATTCGAGTTGTCTGTAATAGATTCCTAAAAATACCCTCGCACTGCCTCTAGGGAAAATATATAACCACCACAAATGATAATTATTTGAATTTTAAAGATTATGTGAACTAAGCAAAAAAAAAATTACTGAACGAACGATAAACGAAAGGAAGAAGAAGAGCAAGAGGGGAAAGATAGTTATTTACTCACTTTAATTAATATAATAGACTTCGAAACTAGCTTGAGAAAGCAACCGACATTTCACGAGGCCTCCACTGGTTTCCCGGCGAAATGAGGAACGAGCGCGGACGTTCTCTACTAATGACACGTTACTATTCAGACCTGGGTAGTGCTTCTAATTGCAAAAGGCAAATCTCAACTAACCAGAATTGTTACCGGCCCAGATCTAGGTACTGATCGCTTTCTCTATTCAGATAGGTTGATCTTCTCCGTTTTGCAAGACATAGATGACAGTGAGAGAAAAAGTCAGGGTTTGTTACATTTCTTGAGTTGCAATAATTACTCAATTATATTATTATTTTTATTATTATTATTATTATTATTATTATTATTATTATTATTATCATTATTATTATTATTGTCTCTTTTATCACAGTCTTTGCTGGTGTTCTTTTTGTGCATCAGTCGAGCGCAAACCATGCACCTGAAGCATCAGTCACTCAACGGTCAATCATTCTGTCAGGAGCTGAAGAATGCTCGAGTAAGATGAGATAACGTCTCCAGATTTCTCATAATGGTAAGGAGCAACTTGGCCACAAATATATGCCGGAAATGGCAGGAAAAATTTCAAAAAAGTAAAAGCGTGGACATTTAGGCCCCTTAGGGCACTTTTGAATATTATAACGGAGATTTTTCTATCCGTGTTTAAGAAATACTCCTCGAAACGTAGTCGAATCTCTTCTTCCGCACATTAGGCTGATTTAGCAAGAGAACGGCAATGTCAGTTGAGGGCGGCGCGCGCAAATCAAACGACTAGCTTGACCAATGGCAGAGCGGCACATTGGGCAGCGGAAGTCGAGTTTAGTCTTTTTCGCGCGCTTTCCCGTCGTCAAATGACGTTCCCGTTATGTTGCTAAATCAGCCTATTCAGTGTAGGAAAACGCAATCATGGGCTATTTGCAAAAAAAGAACTTCATTTTGAGGACCGTTTTCGAAAACAGACGTTCACTGGAGGGATGGAAGGCTAAAATGGAGAAAAACATCTCTGTTTTCAAAATACCTGGATTCGGTGTAGACGGAGCACTAGTGAACGGCGTTTTTTTTTTTTGTTTTTTTTGGTTTGTTTTGTTTTGTTTTTCATCTGTTCACAAAAAAAAATCAAATTAACGCCAACGTTTCGCCAGTATTGTTTAGTCCTTTCAACTCTCCGAGAAACTATTTACTTGACCTTGATTAAAGGATTTCTTAATTTCCATTGTTGGTTTTGCCTTTTTGTGTGTCGAGAGTAAAGTCAAGCTAGCTGTGTACACAGAGATCCAATGAGTAAACGAATTAACGAAAATCATAATACTTCTTTGACAGTAATAAAATTAAACCTGGTGATATGATTGTTATGTTTGGGTTATGTTTTTCTGTTTTTGTCATAAGCAATATAGGCAAGAGGATTTAATTTTGTAAACAAAATTGTTTAAAGGTTTATTTTATTTTGAGGAGTGATATGTTAGGCTGAGTCATGTCGTATTCGAAAGAAAACATATTTGATTATGAACTAAAAATAGTTCCGCGACAACGTGTTAGCTTAATCAACTGTTTTCGTCTCTTTGTTTAAAAGAAAATTTGGAAAATTTCTAGCTTTGCTACTCAAGAATTTGGAATAGCAGAGGTTTCTTGAATGTTTCTTTTGTCCTCACCGGCCTCATAGACAAAAAAGGCCGGAAGAAATGCTTTAAATACCATATTTTCACACTCTGCGACCATTTATTTCTTGTGTTTATAAGTTGATTGCTAGCTTAACAGCTTGAATATTACAACTTTTTTGAGCGTCCCCTTGATAACTTCAGATTTGCCTTTTTCACTGATAAAAATGTAGCGACGACAGAAGATTGTTTTCCTTCAAAGTAACTCAAAACATTGGTTTTATTGTAGGGAGACAAAAATGACCAACCAAGAAAACATTTTGTTACTTCGCTCATTATTTTCCTTTTGCTAACATTTCTTAACTCCTAAAAGTACCGAACCCCCCCCCCCCCCCCCCCCAACCGGCCGTTTTTATACTAGAGGACGCATTATCCGTCCAGACGGATAATGCGTCTATGGCCGTTTTTATACTAAGGACGCATTATCCGACTGGACGAACTTGGGCAAAGATTTGAAGTTCGTCTGGTTATGCGTCTCAAGTATAAAGACGGGCACGAGACGCATTATGCGTCTGGACGAACTTTCCTTCGAAATACGTCTTGAACGACGCACTACGAAAGGTAGTTCGTCTGGATGCATAATGCGTCTCGTGCTCGTCTTTATACTAGAGACGCATAACCCAGACGAACTACAAAACATTTTCCCAAGTTCGTCCAGACGGATAATGCGTCCTTAGTATAAAAACGGCCAATGTGTTCAAACAGGGATACCAAAGCCTCTTCCAGTAAAATCTTCCTGATTAACTCCAAATATTGATAGGGAACACTTTCAAGGGTTAAGAACAAAAACCTCCATACTCGGTAACCGGAAAAATGAACTTGATCAAATAGCTTTCTGTTTCCTATGGAAATTAAAGGTTTTGTAAAGGAGCGCACAGATCAGTGACATCCGATCTGCTGATGGAATCATTTCAAAATAATTTTTAGATTTAGATATACAAAAATATTCGGCTTCTTTATTTATTTTTCTTTTGTCTTAATTTTGAAAAGTAAAACAGGAAAGCTTGGTGTTTTGTTTTATTATTTTAGGTTAGAAAATCAATTAGTTTCAGTTAATACCCAAGTGAATCACAGTTAAACAGCTTAGCCTGACAGGACATTCTTTACTGACAACGCACATTTTGTGCCATAAAGGGGCTCGCCTTCATTGCCATTTGCTGTGGGCTGTACAAACTCCTTGAGCCCCGTCGTACTTCTTGAAGGTGAGGAAAACTGAGTTTCAGTACGTTTGAAATCGAAGAGATAAACCTCGATAAAATTCACGGTAAACTTGTTCAACTCGATAGAAGTATTTGAAATGACAGCAATCCATGATATCTTTCAAATGAGTGGTTTAATTTCAGCCACACTATGAAACCGAAAAGATAAATAATCCGTCTTCCACTAAACAAAGTTTTATTCATTGGTTAAGCCAGCTAACTAGAAAGTCGAAATTATCTTCTCAGAAACTATTTGCCAGTAAGACAACAGGGGACGGGGTTACTTAAAAAGTGGCTAAAATAGGGGCGTTCTTTACTCGGTTACGTCATCCTTTCAACTTTAGAAATATGATTGACCAATCAGAATCTGTCTACTGAGCATATGTTTGGTGCTTTTTAGGGGGTAGGGGAAGAAACCGATTTGACACCTTGGTAAATGACATGCATCAACAAAATGGCTGGAGTGCGTTCACCATGCGGTGGTTTTCAAGACCAACGTTTTGCATTTCAAGATTGAAAGAACACCACGGTTATCTTAGCGTAACAAACTTTTCCTCGCGTTATCCTTTGCCACCCAGCCCTTGATTTGTGGAAATCAGAAAAAAAGTACACTATCATTTTCTATCACTTTTCCTTTATTCTCTAATGTCATATTTAGAATTAAGGATAAATACTCTTATATCAGATTAATTTCTTCTTTATTTCTTCTTTAATTAAGGCACTGGACATCACTGCAAAGTAGAAATTAATAGAAAAAATAATTTATAGGAGTTTGTTAGGTATATTTAATAATTGTAAATTATAAATATCTGTTAGCAATATATTTTTTGTTGTTGAAATACATAGTATTCCCGCCGAAAATATGCTATTCTCAACACAATTATAATTACTGATATGCGTGCAATTTTTAAATTGCATTGGCAGTAAAAAAGAGAATTTGACATAATAAAAACCATTAATTCCACTCTATTGTTCAAGAGCGTGTACAATTTGATATTGGTAAGTGACACCTCACGATTTGTCTTTTGTCGATTTATCTTTTCAATGATGAGGGCATTTATGCGCGATGCTTTTATTTAGACATTTCATTAAATATACATTTGCTAGTCTTCTTGCCGTTACAAAATCTACTATCCCACCAAGGATAATACTCGAAAGTAAACTCATCCCAATTTTTTGTTTAACGGTGTTCAGGAAGAGGTAAGTCTAGGATTGGACGCAGCGATAAAATTTGCAAAAATAACGGCGTAGCTTTGCGAAGAAGTGGTTACAGTCTGATCCTCCCTTTTAGCGACCAACCAAAATGGCAAGAGTCGATCGCTTACGGGAGGTGGTCGCTTACGACAGTCGAACTGCACGAGGTCTTTAATGATTAAAAGTTCGGACACATCATCTGTTTTTGAGAGAATGCATTGCATGTAATTTTTTGGTTACAATATATATAAATCCATGTTGTTTTTAAAAACGTTTTCTCGTACTCTGAATAGTGTGGTACACCCAAGGAGCACAACGATCTGACTATTGTATCAGGTGGTCGCTTAGAACATAGTTATTTTAAAGTGGGATTGTTATGAAACCCGTTAGCTTTTTTTGGACCTGACCGTGCACAACGTTCACTAGAAAGCATTCCTATCATTTTGAACTTACTGACCAATAGAAACTTTGCATTAATTTACTCAGTCACAATTAATTTGTGAACAAAAAACAAAGGGTTGTAGAAGGTCAGGGGGTTTCCAATATAAACTGCAGTACCGTTGTTTTCATCTTTGATGTTTGTCGGCTTTCATAACCAGTCTCTTCTACTAACGGTGCTTAGAAGTAGTTAAAATCAATGGAAAATTCTAAAGCCGTTATCCTACAGTGCGTTCGCAGTCGCTAACGAAAGGTCGTCGTTTACGAGAGGTTCCAACTTTAAAGCTTTGACTTGGAAAATTTTAGTGTTTTGAAAAAGGGGTCGGTTATGGGAGGTGGCCACTTACGAGAGGTGATCGCACATGAAGGTTCGACTGTATGTACATCACAAAGGGAGGAATATTTTGACAGATTTCCAATTTTTGTACGGCCGTTGTAAGACATCCCCCACCCTGGGCACAGATACCCGAGAAGAGGGGAGAGGAGGTCTAGCGGGTACATTTTTGTGTCATGTGAGAAGCTACAATGTGAACGAAGTAAGACTAATTTTAATGCCAAATTGACAAGTAGGTATGGCACTCTATCATGTATCCAGAGATGGTGACTATTTTTGTACAAACCTTAAGAGAACGTTATCACAGTTTGTAAACGTAGTTGCTGAACGGCCCCCCTACGCCAGACCAGCAGTTATTGGCTGGCCCATGCTTGTCATATTTCGTTCCCGCCTTTGCACCCCAACACTCTCCATAATACTGGAGAGCAAAGTAGTACATCCTTGGAAGACGAAAAGAAAAACATATGAATAAAGTAATTATCCTTCCACTTAATTAAAAGGGATTCTCGACACGTAAAGGTCTCTCAAATGATGTTATTTGCCACATGGAAATCCGTAGAGAGCATGATGTAATAAATGAATTATCCCTATTTGACCGATGTAGGTGTTGTGCGTTTCTTTGTGACTCCAAAATTATGAACTTTGCTTAACTGGCACTCGACACTTGAAGTTTTTGCCATGTTTTAGACACTTTGCCTTAAATGCCATGAACAGTATAATTTTTTTGGTTCTTATCGATAGTACATTTAATAGGACACAATAAAGTTATTAAAAAATTGTAGAAAAAAGTAGAGATATGTCAGCGGTAAATATGAACAAAATGAATTAGAATTAACGAGTTTCTATCATAGTTACTAATACGTAAAAATCGGTAGAGGAAGCACAAATAATATTCGGGCCTGGATTAAACGAGAGTCAAATGAAATATGTATATCCCTGTGAACTTTTTTCAGTAAAGGAATCATTTCAGTTTTTCATCATGGATCTGGAAAAAAAAAAAAAAACACGCCAAAAATTAATATTAATGCTTACGAGTCACTTCTGGCAATCTCCGAGCACGCTTTGACTGTTTTTGACATATCACGCCAGTCAATAAATTGCCGTAAGTTCTTAAGTAACTTTCCCATTGCGCGGTCGCCAGAATTGTCTTGAAAACAGCCAAGTGCAACGAATTCTTTTTCTGCAAGAAAAGAAAAATGGAAATAAAAGAGGGACATAAAGTGGCGGAATAAAAGGCAATAAAAAATGGATGGGAGAGAGATAGGGGAAAGGAAATGTAAAGCAAGACTCACTACATGCCACACAGTTTTAATCATAATTCGCCATTTTCACATCTATAGACCATAATGCACCTTGTTCACCACCAGAAATTTGTCTTCAATTTCTCCTGGGACGACTTTAACACCGAGGAAAAATTCAGAGGAAACAATGGTCAACATGCAATTTTTGTTTTTGTTTTTTTCGGTGGGATGACAAGGCGCAATATGATCTTTGTGAAAATGGTGAATAAAAAGCTTTTGGATACCTAGCAAACCTTCGAGGATGGGGTGTTGAAAGATGACTATTATTGCTCGTTCTAGCGACCATCGTTTTTTTTCATATTTAAAAGTACTAGTGCCTAAGAGACGTATGAATTACTGCAGTTGCAGTGGAATTGATCTCGTATGACCATTGCTTTCAAAAGTGATTTATGTTCTAATTTAATTTGATTCCATAACTTCTACATCTTCTACCCTTTTTCATTAAGTCCAGATTGCCAATAGTTGGGAAGCTAAGAAAGTATGGTAAAACTAAAACTTACTCATCTCGCAATTGAATCCAGTATAACCATCCGGGCATATACACTTGTATGTGCCATTTTTGTTCTCACATGTCGCTCCATTTTGACATGGATTGTTGCTTCCACTACATTCATCCTTGTCTGAAAGAAAGGAATTGAATAATATGCATGATTATAAGTGAAATGAAAATAAGTCATCAAATTTCTCTCCCAAGGGTCCTTTACCTTTCATTGTAGAGTAGGTGCTTGAAGCTACACTTACACATGGTACGTGTAGCAATTTTTTTTAGAAACTAAAAAAGGCTGCAATTTTTAATAGCAATTGTAAAAGTTTATTAAATTGACCACAGGAGATAATGCGCTGTAGATTTGCCTTTTACGATGGAAAGTGCGCTAAGAGATCTCCTGTAGAGGAAAAAAATCCTGTGAGCGGTAAGATGGTAAGAGGTAAGACTGCTTTTTTTAACCTTTTTTAAGCTAAGCAGAGGCTTTTTCTGGTCCCAAGTATGTCAACTTAGAAAGGGGGATGGGTGGGGGTCTAGGACGATGCTTTATAAGATTTGGACAGACAGTACTAAACTAGTCAGCGGGGACTGAATTTCCAAATACTTTAGGCGACCTTCGACCACTATGGGATTGCTTCCTGTTGATTGTTTTTAAGATTTTTAAGGGCTTAGCACCTTCGTACTTAAGTTTTTTAAGAGTGCATCCACGATAGGACCAGGCAGGGGCGGCACAAGCCATCTCACCGATTTCGATGAAACTTGGCCAGTTTGAAGGGGTCCACCCAAAACTACTTCACTCTAAGTTTAAGGAAATTTGGTCAAAACCGGGGGGGTTGGCCACCCCCTTGTTTTTTTTTTTTAAAAAATGACCAAAAAACACCTAAAAATTGGTCAAAAGTATAGAGCTCTAGTGCTAAAAGAATTCAACCAAATCTTTTCATATTTTCAGTGAATGTTATCCTACCCAAAGACAATTTATTGTAAATGTTTCGTTCTTCTACGACAAGTTCAAATGACACAAGTCATCTCAGTCAAGACCCCCCCTCTCACCCAATAGTGAAAACTGTTGAAATATCCAAAGTTTAGGCCAAAATATCTCCAATGCCGGAGCATGCTTCAAAAAACGGAGCATACCGTCTAGAAGGTGGGACTTCATACTAACATTATCTGCAAAAAAATATTTGGGCACTCATTTAATTATTCCACAGGAAGGCTGCAAACACGTCGTCCACCACAGGGTACCAGTGTCAATGTTTTTTTTACTATAACGCGCTAATTCGGTAATTATCGCACAGCAACGGACAGACAATGCCACAAAATGATTACACACCATACACTTTAATTAAATAGAACCATTTCTATCTAATCGCCTAAATGAAAAAAGGGCCCACCACAGGGTACCCACGTCAATCTTTTTTTTTTTTTTTCTCTCATTATAACGCGCTAATTCGGTAATGATAACGTAGCAACAGACAGAAAATGCCTCAAAATGGTTACACACTATAAACTTTAATGAAATTGAACAATTTCAAAAGCTTTTGTTTGTCCTAAGCCATGAAAATAAGAATCGGCGGCCTTATGATGACCTCTATATTTTACAAGTGAACTTCGTGATGAAACTTACTCTTCGCTAAGTCAAACACTTGAGTCACAGAACACTATCAAAATGCTCACATTGTCTGTATTTGAACTTAGAATGATTGTATAATAAAATTTGCGTTTGTTCGTCTAGTAAAGGAATAGTACAATTGCTTGAAACTTGCACGCCACATTGCATCTTGATATAGAAAACGTTATCCCAAAGAATTCCCTTTTCTGAAAATAAATTGATTTGCTTGCGACTCAATGTCGGTTGCCAAATACGCCTGTAAAGGAAAAAAAAAAGGAGAAAAGCGTTTGGCTTTAAACAGCCTTCTTTTTTCCAATCCCTGGAAATTATCTCCTGGCAAGCGCATACATCTTTGTAATTTGATAGCTTGATTCGATTTTCCATAATAACTACAAACTGAACAAACTTTCGCTTTAAAAATACAAATTGACGCGGACGAATCGAGTTGTTTTGTTTTCTTCTTTAAAAACGGAGTTTTTACATGTATAAAGGTTTGGCGATCGTAAATGTTGAATTGGGCTCAGGATATGTAATAGACCTAATAGCCCAGTGTTGAGATTCACACGCTTTCTATAAATAGACCGTTGATTGGAAAAAGCGTGCAAGCGCATGGATATTTCAAAGTGTTCCTCACATGCGCCGATCGGTTAGAGGTATAGGATGTAGAGGTGAAAAGGTCTCCCGTTAAAAACGATGTCGCAGTTCTCGTGCTCTTTTGCCGTGCACTGCACCAATGAGTGTGACGTATCAACTAGATACCCCGATCGTACACAGTTTTTTCCTCTGAATGCTTGCGTCAGTGATGTAAAGGCACACTTGAGGGAATTGCAAACAACACAATCATGTGTAGCCTCTGAGAGAGAGCTGATACTTGCTCGTGTCGGTTTGTTTGACGAGGAGGGTGAGGATATGGTTATTTGCCCAAAACATCGCGTTTTACTTGGAGTAAAGTATTGTCTTTTTTGTTATAAAACTTAACGATAAAAAGTCACGACGTTTCGACCTCTCCGAGGCCATTTTCAAGTGCGAGTAAAATATGAAATTAGCATAAATATATTAAAATGGTAAAAACGGTAAAAACAGGAAAAATTGTCAGGAACGCTAAAATGCGATAAAATATGAAAATAAGTAACAAAACATTCTACGGAAACAATTAAAAAGTAATTAAAACCGACCTAAACAAATAATTTTGCGCGGATGGAATCGCATTGTTTGTTTAGAGTTGGTTTCAGTTCTTTGATAAAAAACATTTCAAAAATAAGACAATCAAACTTGCTCTGGCACTTTTTTAAAATTTTAAAAAACTGCGCAATGTCAACTGGGGCTATATCGTGTTCCTCCTTGAGGTGATTTCCAATGGCCGATCCGATTCCATCCGCGCAAAATTATTTGTTTAGGTCGGTTTTAATTACTTTTTAATTGTTTCCGTAGAATGTTTTGTTACTTATTTTTACTTATTTACATATTTTATCGCATTTTAGCGTTCCTGACAATTTTTCCTGTTTTTACTGTTTTTACCATTTTAATATATTTATGCTAATTTCATATTTTACTCGCACTTGAAAATGGCCTCGGAGAGGTCGAAACGTCGTGACTTTTTATCGTTAAGTTTTATAACAAAATCGATATCTACGAAATTACTCATAAAGTATTGTCCTTCAAGAAAATGCCAGCATCCGCTTCATGGTCGCCGTAAGGGTAAAGTATCCAGAGGGGTGAACTTGAAAATGTCGAAAGAGATAAAGGAAACGTGGGCCGTTTTGGTTCCCGTAGGCTCAGGTAAGCGTGATCACTGAATGTAAATACGGTCCTTTACATGCTTTGGTTTCTTGATGATTTCGCATCATGTAAGGGAATCTAGATAGGATTCCAATCGCTGTATTCCAGTATTTGTCAGTGGAACTTGGGTTCTTTTTCAATCATAAGTGGGATTCTGGATTCCACTAGCGAAATTTTCTAGGATTCCGGAATCCGGATTCCCTTACATGGGGCAAATGATTGACTAATACAGAAGTTTAGTCAATTGCTGGTTTTCAGTGTCACGCCATTCAAAATAGATCAAAATAAAAATTAAAACCGTCCAATAGATAAAGTCCAGAATCTGGGAAATGAAAGGAGGTACATATACAAAGACCCTCGACAAGATTCAGGTCAGAGGAATATTTCGTATACGAGATATCCGAAGAAATGTTTTACCCAAATTTATAGAGATTTGTATGGAGACGCCATGCTGGTGCTCACCTGGATGAGCTCCAACATGGCGGACGGAAACCAACAGAAACATCTGTTACCGAGTTTTGCTACAAAAGCGTGAATTTATTCCTCGAGAAACTCATAAACATTAAAGTAACACTTTTTCTAACACACGAACTGTTTAAATAGCCAAATTTCCTGAAGTAAGTAATTTTTTTAACCTACATGACAGCTCTCTTGGCCGTCATGCAAATATCGCGTCACGCAAAAACTTAGAAATTCAAGCGTCCTCTATCACAAAACCAAGAACCCTTTTGAAGCGAAAATTTGTATCAAAATTAGTTTTCAGTTGCTCTAGTGCATCGTGAAAGTAAAATCTCGGTAGGATCGATAGTTTTTTAGCTTGAATTTTAGTGACGTCATGTGAAAACCAACAATTGTTTTATTAATATATACACAAGTGGGGAAGGAGTTTTTTGTTCTTTTTTTTTTTTGTGGCGGGGGTTGGGAAGGATGGAAGATCTTGTAAGAAATTAATTATGAGTTATAGGGTATGATATTTATTTCGCAAAAGAAAAACAAACCAACAAACAAATAAGCGATTGTGCGGTGAATTTTGATCTACAAAAGTTTTATTCTATTTTGAAATTTACCAGGTCAATTTGCCCTTCCGTTGTTTTCCTATTTTTATCTTAGCTAGATTACCTTCTAACGGTAGCCCATAGTTATTGGTTCCTGCTTCTAATCGGTCATTTTGCCGCAGGAGGGGCAGGGGATAGGGCAATTCTCTCAAAAGCTACAGTGACTATACAAATATTTTTTGGGGGAAACCTCAGGGCCAGGCCTTTCAATATAGAGCCCGGTGTCAATTAAGAATGAGTGTTCTTGAACGGGGCGTGAAAATAAGCGCCTCGCTGAAAAATTATCAGATTTTTGTTTAAAATACGCACTGGAATTGCCGCTAATTATACATTTAGTGATGGCCTACGCTGGCCTACCACATCTCGCGGACGTCTAGTATTTTCTACAGCACTAATCATTAATCCAACAGGGTCAAATTTACAACCCCAATTTCAAGAAGAATAGGTTTCTGTTTCCGCAGATATATGATTTTTAAAAGGCGGGGCCCTCTGGGGCTCTCTTTTGACTAGGAATGGCGGCACAAACCTATTTAGAATCTAGCTTGATAAAAGCCCTCTAGGAAATATTGGAATGCCTAAATAGATGCATGCAAGCCGTTTATTGCTTGGGAAAAGGTCCAAACAATTTGTTCTATACAGCCTGTTACCACAAAATAACAAAACATAATGCTACCAAAATTCATTTTAGGTTTATTCTTGTACGCAGGGGTTTGTAGACAATGCCGTGGTGACCATCTAAGAACTGTAGGTTCTACTGACGCGGATTCCGGAGTGCAAGATCCCGGACTGGCGTCTACGTCTCACCCAGAGCCTCAGCTTCACGAACCTTCATGTTCTGCGGAGTCCGCAGAGGAAATACTAGAGCCACCACAGTTACTACCGCCTGCCACAGAAGAATCGGAACAATTGACTGCTGCCCCTGCCCTTCACGTAAGATTCCAAGAAGATCTCATTAGTGAGGTAAGTTTTTCGGCAGTGTGCGAATGAGTTTACTGATTTCAAAGGGGCGGAACGTTTGCGTCACTTGCTTTGTAATTGTTATCATAATCCACTGATCTTTAGAACAAATCACGGAAGGAGGGAGAGGGGTCGTTGTTGCTTGATGTATTGGGCATAATGTTGGTTCTCACACTAATTTGCATAGAATAAAATCGGAATTCGTTAAAATTGGTTGTTATACTGAGAGTCACTATATGGTTGAGTCATAAAATTTCTCCTCTCAAAGAATGCCTGTCTTCGAGTATGCTTTGCGGTCGTGGTTTCGAATGTTACTCACTCTTATTTATCGAACTTCATTTGAAGCATATAGCGCGGCATTTGATAAAATATAATCATCAATAACTCGTAACAATTACTATCAGAAACTCATAAGGAGTTGAACCCCTTATGGGTTTCTGTTACTATATAATTCAAAGCTCATTATACTCCTGTTACTAATTTTAGAGAGGTTTTGAGCAGATTCGTATAGCGTTCATAAACAAAGCCAACGGGCGCAAAGCATACCGGCCAACAGGAATTCTTTAATGTAAAACTTGTGCACGCTGACTATACGGTAATAATGCCAAACTGATGGAATAAATAGATATTTCCTAGATGCAGCTTTTTTCTCTTCCAGCATAGCGATCGCGACTCAGACCCAAGCGACCGCCATTCAGACGCTTTGTCGCGGACGTCGTCTGGATCCCAGGAGTCTCTTGGCGCAGCAGAGACGTCGGCAGAATGGCAGCCCACCCCTCAAATACAGCACCGCCTTTACTACCTTAATAATTTCCTCAGAATGGCTACTGAAGGCAGGGTCAGCCCGGTGAGGTCACAGTGCCAATGTGACGTTCTTACTATGTCATCAAGGTCCCAGCGCTACTACCGGAAAAAAGCGGAGCAGGCTATTGAAGGCGTGCTTGAATCCATTGCCCCTGGCAATGCCTCCTGGCTCTACCTATTGATTCTGTATGAGGAAGCCGCCTATTGGTACACGAGACAGCAGATCCTGT
The DNA here is from genome assembly GCA_038088405.1 of Porites divaricata. Classification (NCBI taxonomy): domain Eukaryota; kingdom Metazoa; phylum Cnidaria; class Anthozoa; order Scleractinia; family Poritidae; genus Porites; species Porites divaricata. The sequence goes on from JBBMOI010000004.1 coordinate 29,849,440, forward strand.
CGCTTTTCGTGAACGACTACTCGAAGAGCGAGATATTGGCTTTGATTCCGGGTCTCTCAAAATGGAGAATCGACGAGGCAAGGAAGCACGCTTTCCAAACTAAGCCCGGGCAACCCATTGACCCACCAAGGATCACCAGATGCCGTTTGGATGTTGTGAAAGTTGACCACTTTCTTGACTTCTTGTCCAGTCCATCAGTTCTTCAAGATGTGGCATATGGCACCAGAACTCTTAAACTGGAGAGTGGAGAGAGCTTAGAAATCCCGAACATGGTGCGCAGTGTTATATCCTCCCACCTAGTGGGCATGTACCTGAACTTTTGTGTAGAGTCCAATTTTGAGCCTCTCGGACGCTCCACGCTCTTCAATATAATCAAGGTACGGATTTGTAAAACGTTCGTAAAGGACGAATTTTGATCAGGGTTAATTGTAGTTGTAGTAGTGGTGTAGTAGTAGTAATGGTTTGCATTTAGAAATTAGTTTGAAACCAAAGCATTTTTGTTTCTGTTCAGCTTTGTGCGGCGTCACTAAAGAAATCCTTAGCCGGTCTTGATAGCACTCAGACAGATGGGGTACAGGCGCTCGCCACTCTTGAAGACATCACTCATCAACTCAAACAAGCCGGTGAGATACAAACACCTTCCATTATTACTGTAGGTGCACGAGTTGTCACAACTTTTAATAAGCTGACGGAGTATCAATATTTATTATTGTTTGTATTTTTCCTATCACAGGACTGGATAGCACAATGGCCGATAACATTCTAATGCGAGTCAAAGCAGGTCGGCAGTATCTGAAGACGGATTTCAAGATCCACACAGCCAGCGAATCCCCGTGCGCTGATCACTGCAGAGTGTTCGCCCTCAGTAGGACAGAGACAGAATACAATGGTCAGTGCCAACATCAGCATACCATCACCTGTGACCGGTGCGAAGACCTAAAAAATGCTGTCTCAGATCTGCAACTAGCATTGGATTCAGGTGAAATACATCTAAGGTAAGAACATCTTTGTGACAGAAAAGCAGAGTTTAGAATTTATTGTCAACTAACAACCTAATCCCCAGGGCGCTTTATATGAGTTTAGAAATTTTAAATTGCTTTGGGTGGTTCTAAACCTAATGAATATATGTTTTTAATGAAACGCAGTTTACGAAAAAAAATTGAGAGAGGCATCATTATTTTTTGATAAAACGGCTCCAAACAAAAATTTCTGACGCTATCGCGCCATGATGTTGACAAGCTCTACTCTTTCCCTTTTTAGTCCTGATAAACGAGAAGAGTTACAGCATGATTCGAGCTGCGCTGTACCGAGCATAGAAGATTGGAAGTCGCACGTGCTCCGTTCAGTTCACCAGGATGCAGCCAAGAGTGAAATTGTCGATAGCCTGAGAGCATCGCAGGTGCTGCTAATAATGGACTGGGCGATGAAGTTTATTCCGACCAGCTTTCGCGAAACGCAGCGCGACTGGTTTGGAAAGAAGGGGAAGTCCTGGCATCTCTCGGTGGCCATCACTAAAGCAGAAGATGGAACAATTGAGGTAGAGATCATGTGCCTTCTCTTCTGTCTTTATCACTCACTGGCCACTATAAACTAGTTTCTCGTGAGCGCGGTCTTTGTTGCGCTAACCGATTGCAAAATTGGATAATTGATAAGAATGCCAGGCCGAGAAAAGACGCGAAAGCTTAAATTCCTAATAGTGAATTTCAACATTTCATTGATTTCGGCACTTATATCAAGATAAAACGTTGGCGTCGCACGTAAGCGCGTGCAAAAGCTCATGGGACGGAATACATTTTTTAATTCAAATAAAAGGCCATAAACATTCTCGAAAAAAGCAGACCTTCCCCGGTGTTATCTCTATTTCAAGTCAAAATGCGCAGGTTAATAGTCCATTAGCCCTTGACTGTGACCAGGTCTCAGCACTATTCATGCTAAAAAATGCTTTACTATTATGATTTCAGACACGTACATATATCCACTTATTTGATGAATGCAATCAAAACTGGTTCAGCGTTGCCTCCATCATCGAAGACTCTTTAACCACCATGAAGCGACAGAAATCTAGACTGAATGAAGCTTTCCTGAGATCTGACAACGCAGGCTGTTATCACTGCGCATTTCTTCTTCTCAGTCTTCCAAGCCTTGGACAGCGCATTGGTGTCCGCATAGCTCGTTATGACTTCAGTGAGGCCCAAGCTGGGAAAGACATATGTGACCGCCGAGCCGCCGCCCTGAAGAGCCACATTAGGCGCTACATTAATGAGGGCAATGACGTCAAGACAGCAAGTGACATGAAAGCTGCTATTGACTCGCATGGGGGCGTCAAAGGCTGCTACTCAGTTGTGTGCAAGGTTGACGAAAGGTCCCAAAACATGACCAAGCACTCGCTGAGTGGCATACAGTCCTTGAACAACTTCGTGTTCACTGAAAGTGGAGAGATGATCGCTTGGCGGGCCTACAATGTCGGACCCGGAAAGATCTTTTCCGCAGCGTCGCTAGCACGTCTCAGAGCCCCTCAAGGCCCGACAAACTTACAAGTTCTCCAGGCATTCAATAGTCCTGACATACTGACTGGTGTCTTCCGTGCACCTTCCAGCACGCAAGAACAGCAGCCCGCAGCGCCTCCAACGGACCCTATAGCCGTAGAACGGATTCAGCTTGAAGAAGAAGAGCGTGTGGCCTTTGGCTGCCCAGAGGAGGGTTGCATAAAAGTTTACCAAAGTCACAGCAGCCTTCAGCGTCACCTTGATACCGGGAAACACCTTCTCGCGTTAGAGAGAGAGTCCACGTACGACGTGATAAAGAAAAAGTGGGCAGAAACCTGCAAGTCAATTTCTGGTAGCTACGTGGAAGCAGCTGAGCCACCCACATCTGCATCTGCCTCAGCTTCCCATAGCCAGTCTGAAGAACCGCCGCTAACAGCTGACATGGGCTGGGCATTAAAAAAGACCAAGAAGTCTGTTCATTTCACCACCAAAGTGCGCCAATTTTTGCGTGAAGTCTTCCTTCAAGGAGAGGACATCGGGAATAAAGCAGCGGCTGAGGATGTAGCAGCACGAAT
>JBBMOI010000004.1:29857500-29902500 GCA_038088405.1 Porites divaricata
TATAGAAAATAAATGACAAAATAATTAACAGTAGCACCTCGAGAAAACGAACCCATCCAAAGATACCCCTAGTATAAAGCGAATGTCGTTCCTTGTTCCAGTTAAGTATCCGATATAGAACGATCTCTCGCTAGAACGAACGATTTTCCCATTTAGCTGATACTAGTTGAACTGTCGCGCAAACTGTACCGCCAAAATAGAACCAGAGCAAGTTGGTAAAAAAAGAAAACGTAAAAACTCTGCCAAAAAAAGGAAGCATACCACCCATTATATCAGAGGGAAGTATGAAAACAGATGAACAAACTTAAGTTTAATTTCAGAGTGATTTGAAAATGATCGCAAGACGTCAAAGCTAACAACTAACTCTTATTAACGCCATGAAAGTGTGCAAAAGGCGTTTGATAGTCACCTTGGTCACAAAGTTTGCCTGTAAATCCCTGTGTACAGTTACACCTAAAGCTGCCAGGCAGATTGACACAGTTTCCACTGTTTTTACAAGGGGAACTCTTACATTCGTCCACATCTAATCAAAAGCATGGTCAAAAGTATAACATATATTTATAATGACTATAATTAGAGAGGCACATAATTGTTTAAATAGATAGCTTGCGAGAAAATAAAGCTGAATTTACAATAGAGAATTTGTAAGTACTTTCAAATGTCTGGATTTAAGGGACTGTGCAGCTTATAATTACTAGGAGGGGGTTGTAAAACCAGAGGGGGCACCATGTAAAATATAGCCCAAAGGAGGAGAGGCAAAATGTAAGTTCTTCTTTCAAGAAGGGGATTGTACCTACTTTTCTTGTGGGCAAGCTGTCTCACTAACAATGATACTGATTTCATGCTAGGGGCGATTTGATATGAACAAAACATGATTTATATGTGATCAAAATATCACAAAGAACTAGCAATAATTAGTATCAAAGCCAAGAATAATCCTGGTTACATGATATTTTAGCTTATCCGTACTTAACAGAACAGCGTTGTATCAAGGATTTTAAAAACGGGGGTGTTTCGTTATGAGACAAAACTAACAAACAGATGTTATCCCCCCTCTATAGCAATTACTCATGTAAATACATTTTCAGCCCAAAGGGAGTGCAAGATGAACCTCAGCAAACGCGAAAATTGTGCGAATCACATGACGGTAAGAAAGATCTAAGAATATTGCTCTTAATGGATAGTGGGGAATACTTGGAAGGTGGCTAGGGAAGTGTCAGATTGTATTCGTGATGAGCTTAGATTCTAGGAAAAATGACTTTCTCATCTCTGCCCGGTTATCTTAAGGAGCGGCAGAGCTTACCGAATCTCATTCAGTGGAAAAAGCCATCTGGTAGTAAAAGAATCAAGATGTGCGGGAATAGTTCACTGAGCGAAAAATACTGTACCTGAAGCAGCACTGTTAACAAGTCAACAAGTCAGTGAAGAGAAAGAGAGGCTAGAAGCTGGCGTTCTGAGATATGTTCGTGCTGGTCATGACTCAACTAGATCAAAGGTAATGACGCAAATGACTCAGAACTTCAATACAGTGATTCACAGGAGGATTCAAAAGACTATACCCCCAATGGGACTGTTCTGAAATGGTTGGCTTTGTATCACTGCGTAGTTTTGAGGTAATGCTCCAGACACAGCCGCCAAAAAACGTTACAGTTCGACATAACGAAAGAACATGCAAGTGCACGTCGGGAGTAGGGGAGGGGCTGATCATAATTTTTAAGTAACCAGGATGGGGATCAGATCTAACTTGCCTTTGTTGGGAGTGTGCGCTACGTAATACCAGTACCCTATGTTTGGCTTATTTCCCTCCTCCTGATAATTATTGCACAGTCCCTAATTTGATAATGAACGTTGGTAATAAACATGTTTAAGCTTTCAAAAGAAAGTAAAAATGCGGATACTATTTATAGACTTTTCGGTGCCATAGTGACGTCATCTTCAAGTTTGAGTATTTTCCTGATAAACTGTCGTAAATATTTTGCTAAAGATTATTACATTACAAAAAGATCTTTCTTTCAAAAATTTACCAAACTTCAATCTAAGAAAAGTCTTGCAACTGTAAGACTAAATTTCTTTGTTTTGCAGTGAAGCTTGGTTGTCGCAGGTACCTAAGATCTCTGTTGTTTATGTCTTACAGTATATTTTCCTTACCATTTTCGCAATTCTTGCCCTGAAAGCCTGTTTCACAAGAACACTTATATCCGCCTTGTTCATTCTGACACGTTCCTCCGTTTTGACATGGTTGATTCTGGCACTCGTCAATGTCTATACAGGAAAAAGAAAAAAAGGAAGTTCGTTGGACTAAAACTATTGTATAGTCCTGCGTTCAGAAATAAAAGAAAGAATAAAGAAGAAGAGAACGTAAAAGTAATTGAAAAGAGACAGATTATTTAAAAAAACAAGGCAGACATTATTTGCACCCTACCGTTTTCGCAGTGTTTGCCATCATAGCCTCCTTTGCACTTGCACTGATAGCTGCCTGGATTGTTGATACATGTTGCTCCATTCATGCAAGGACTATTTCGACATTCGTCAATATCTAAAATTGCACAACATCTTTACCTTTTCCATCCATTGAATAAAACTAGAAAGAAAATTAATATCTTATGCGTAGTGAATATGCTTATGATTACAGCTATAGCCTCTATTTTTCCGTGATTCAATGCAGTTTGCGACCAAAAAAATAATGACAGTAAATACAATAAATTCCCTACCGTTTTCACAATTTTTTCCTGTAAAACCTCTGACACACTTGCAGTTAAAGCTGCCCTGCATGTTTGAGCAAGTTCCACCATTCTGACAAGGATTTATCTGGCATTCATCAACATCTACAAATGAGAAACAAAAGGGAGACTTACTTCAGTGTTTTTAATTCAACTTTCGTCAACAGTTTTAAGAGGAAAATCTGAGATGGAAAAGCTTTAAGTAAACGCCCTTTTTCCTGCTCCTTTTCTTTGTAGTTCTATTGCAATTTTACCGGATAATTTCACGCACACTCATGATATAACAGTTTTACCTAATAAATGCGATATTTAACTTGTGAAACAACTCACCTTGATCACAGTGTTTTCCTTGGTATCCCGGGACACAAAGACACTGGAAGCCACCAAGGTTGTTGACGCAAGTGGCGCCATTTTGACATGGATTACTCACTAGACACTCGTTTATATCTAAAAAGGCAAGTAAAAGTAATTTTCTTATATAAAATAGATAATGCTGCAGGATTAAATGGGAAGTGAGACAGGTTGTTTTCTGCTAAAAGACAGCACAATTGCGTCTTTTAAAATATCCCAAATTATCGTTAGAACAAGAAGGCACGTTTTTACAATGGAACTCAGTAACAGTCAAACGCTGAGTCAGTGCATTTTGGGGAAAATCGGTCAAGGTTTCCAAAAGATAAAGTTCTCGATACTTTTATTTTCTTACCCTGTTTACAATCCTTTCCTTTAAAGCCACTGACGCACTTGCAGTTATAGCTTCCAGGAATATTTGAACAAGTTCCACCGTTCTTGCATGGATTAAACTGACATTCGTCGACATCTAAAAGTGAGAAGCAGCAGATAGATGGTTTATCGCAATTAAGGGTTTCACACCCCTCTGGTGACTGTAATGATGGGTTTTTATTGTACCTAAGAAATAACTCACCTTGATCACAATTTTTGCCTTGATATCCAGGGACACAAAGACACTCGTAGTCGCCAACTTTATTAACACAAGTGGCGCCATTTTTGCACGTATTGTTAACAGCGCATTCGTTGACATCTGAAACGTATTAAATGTAAAGTTAACTTTCTGTTTTAATTGAGGGAAGAGCTTTTAAGAAAATCACCTGTCATTCAATTGCAGAATTCTATAAGTTACATGTAGTGAACATAGTGAAAGATTTATAATGCGACAGCAACTTCTGGCCTGGATTCGCATCAGTTTGTGATATGTGAGACCCTAGCCTACGATGAACGTGGTGTGTTTTTAGTTTGCATAAATGGCACATTAACTGACCTTGTCCGCAGTGTTTGCCTGTGTATCTTTGTGTACAATCACATCTGTAGCTTCCCTTTAGATTCACGCAAGTTCCCCCGTTTTTACAGGGACTGATGAGGCATTCGTTTACATCTGAAATAACCCACAATGTCATGGTTATGAGGCTGCGAGTTGTTTGTTTTTTTTGTTTGTTTCTTTAATATATCTATTTCTTGCTTTTCTCTTCAAAATTTGACCAAAGATGGGTGGGTGCGCTATTCGGTATTTAATATTAAATAACATAACCACAACTTTATTTCACTATTCCCACGTACATAGAGGATATTACATGGCCGCGTGGAGATACGAAATTTCTCTTCGAGTGTTGAAAAATATTTCATTCATTCGCTGCGCTCACTCGTGAAATATTGACATTATCGACACTGCTAAAAATATGAAGAAGGTTTATACAATTCCAGAGAGGCTGGTGTCCTTGACTAAACAAGTTGCTACTGTTATTATAATTGTGGTCTTTATGAGAGCTTTCTTTCATTCAGAACGCACGGAATCAAGCTGGCCGTACGCCTGTTGTAAAAATGTCCATGTGAAGTAGTTTCGTATGCAGGTGCTTTTTTCTAGAAATTGGGAACTCAAGGAAATCGTTGATCTCTTCAGGAATAATTACAATACAATGCCAGTGGTTGAAAATGCGGTATAAATTAAATAACTAGTCAAAAAAAAGCAGCTTTTACCTTGATCACATTGTTTTCCTTGATATCCTGGGGCACACAGACACTGATATCCACCAACATTGTTAACACAAGTGGCGCCATTCTTACATGGATTGTTAACCGCACACTCGTTGACATCTGCGGAAAAGTTTTAAAGTTAAAGGCCATTATTTGTCTCTTTTGCATGACTTTGGGCATATTCAAGTTTTGGAACTTCTCAAGAATGGTTAAGGCCATAAAAATGAAACTCTAAAAGCCTTTTTTGGCTGGACAAGTAACCAACAACGTAGAAATTCTTATTCATATATAATTCCTATTTTAATATGTTCCTATTTCTCCTACTTTTACAGTAATACAGTAATATAACACAGTTGACAAAAGGATAAGACGCCGTTTCGCGATGCATATGCCAAGTAGCAATTGATATTAATTACAACTAGCAACAGAGGTCTCTGTAACAATTCTACATGGGAACATCATTTAGTATGAAATGGCTGTGTTACGAAAAACTCTGTTGCGTGACTAGCGTGACTTTCTAGAAGCTTCGCGAGAGTTCATAGTTTGGTTATTTTAGGATCTTGTGTCAGCGTTTCTAAAACGGTATATTTTGTAATCTTTTTGTAATCTTTCTATAATTAGACTATTTAGAAACTTCTAGAATTTTATTGTAAACGTATATAAGTAAGCGATTTCGAGCGAAGTTTTAACTAGTTTACCACAAGCGAAGAGAGTTTGACGATCAGCCGTGTGTAGTCAAGTGTGACTGAAGCAGTGTTTATCAAGTTGGCAGAGGCCGTGTGATTTTATTGAAGTTGGCGGAGGCCGTGTAAGTTTATCGAGTTAAGTGCTGTTGTGGAGTTTTACTTCGTGGAAACTACGTTCATTTCTGGAATAAATCTTCTTGTTGCTGTTCCGACAACCCTGCGTTCAGTTTAGTTTGCAAGCTACCCGTCCTCTAAAAGATTACCCGTGTAACATTGGGGGCCTGTCTCGGGAGAGGAATTCAACTGTTTGCTGACTACAGTAACCAGGAAAGGACAGTTCAAGGAGAAGGAGTTATAGCGAAAGTAAGAAGAACTGTTACGAAGAAGAAGATATTGAGTGCTTGCTGTGAACCACTGCTTTGGAAATGGAAAAGCTTTTGCAGATAGGGAAAGAGTTTGGATTGGAAGGAGAAAAGTTGCTCGAGTTTGTAGAGAAACAACAACAGTTAGAGGAAGAGAGAGAAGAAAAACGTAGACAACTAGAAGAAGAAAGAAGGAGGGAAGAGGAGGAAAAAGAAGAAAAGCGGCGGCAGTTAGAAGAAGAAAAGGAAGAGAGACGTCGAATACTTGAGGAAGACAGACGGAAGGAAGATGAAGAGAGAGAAAATAGGCGGCAGGAACGTGAGCTGAGAAAATTAGAGATGGAAGCAGAACTGTTGAAGCAGAAAGAGGCTATTGAAGCCGCTAAGAGAGAGCATGAATTGGAGCTCGCTCGTCTAGCACAAGGCCGTAACGTCGCCGAACGCGCCGAATTAAGAGAAGATAGGGCGAAGGCACCAAAGCTCCCCTCATTTGTGGATGGTAAGGACGACTTGGATGCTTACCTACAAAGATTCGAGAGGTTCGCAACTACAGCTAAGTGGGAGAAGACAGGATGGGCCTCGAAACTTAGTGCTCTTTTGTCTGGACGTGCCCTAGAAGTTTATTCGCGGTTATCCGAAGAAGCAGCCCAAGATTATGACCGAGTGAAGTTAGCTTTGATGAAGAGATATGACCTTACCGAGGACGGCTATCGTCGTAAATTTAGAGCATCAAAGCCGGAAGTTGACGAAAGTCCTGAACAGTTTATAGTAAGACTGGATAGATACTTGTTGCGTTGGTTAGAGCTGTCGAACACTGAGCGTTCTTTTGAAGGCCTGAAAGATCTGATTGTGAAAGAACAGTTTATTGACTCTTGTCCAAAGGAGTTGGCTATACACCTTCGTGAAAGAGCCCCGGAATCGCTTGTCCAGATAGCCAAGATTGCCGATCAGTACTTAGAGGCACACGGAAAACATTTGTTCAGTCCCGCGAGTAGGAAGCCTGTGGTACCACCTCAGAAGGAAGAAACAAAGAATCAGCAGAATGATTCAACGATAGTAGTGTGTTTCAAGTGTAACGCTCGTGGTCACAGGGCTGTTAACTGCCCATCTCTGATCAAGAAATGTTTCATGTCTGGCAAGCAAGGACATAAAGCTAGAAACTGCCGCTCAGGTAATCAGAGGTCAGGAGGTCAAAATAGAAATGGTCTCCCTGTGCAGTGTGGGCAAGTGAGTGCCGGTTGTTTAGTTAAGCCACCCGAGGTTAAACCTACAGAAGAAGAAATTAGAGCCTGTATCAAGGATGATAAACTGTTGTTAGCCAGTGGTAAGAAGATCCCAATAGTGAGCAATGCCTGCCTTGAACCTCTATCTGGCGATCGGTTGAAAATGCCTGTTGTAAAAGGAAGAGTGGGTGAGAAAACGGTGGATGTCTTGAGAGACACGGGCTGTAGTGGAATAGTGGTTAAGAAGAATCTTGTGTCTGAGGATCAGTTTACTGGTGATTTTAATGTTATGCTGCTCATTGACAATACAGCGAGGAAGGTACCCATTGCAAGAATTACTGTTGATACGCCTTATCTCAAGGGGCAAGTGGAAGCGCAGTGTCTCCCAGATGCCATTTACGACCTGATAATAGGTAACGTTCCTGGAGCTAGACCCGCTGATGAACCAGACCCAACTTGGCAAGAAGCATGTGCTGTAACCACGAGAAGTCAAGCTAAGAAAGACGGTGTAGTTACCCCTTTAAAAGTACCAAGTTACCGAGAGAGCCCTATTGTAGATAAACAGAAACTTCAACAGATGCAGAGTGAAGATGAGAATTTGCGGAAGTATTGGGACCGAGGTGATGTACTAGTGAAGGGTCAAGCTGAGATTTCTTTTGAGTTAAAGAGTGGGACATTGTACCGCGTCTACAAACACCCTTTTGTGAATGGTGGCAAGCCTGTGAAGCAAGTGATGGTCCCTAAGCAGTTAAGACCCCGAATAATGGAAGTGGCTCATGGATCTATAATGGGATGTCATTTAGGTATTAAGAAGACGACTGACAAGATTCAGAGTGCATTTTACTGGCCAGGTATTCAAGGTGATGTAACCCGCTTCTGCAAATCGTGTGATGTCTGTCAAAAGACCGTAAACAAGGGATCGGTTCCGAGGTGCCATTACAGAAGATGCCTTTGATCGATAAACCATTTAAGAGAGTAGCCATCGATCTTGTCGGACCTATCAGTCCACCAAGCGAAGAAGGGCATAGGTACATCCTGACACTTGTTGATTTTGCGACTCGCTATCCCGAAGCAGTACCTTTGAAGACTATCGACACTGAAACTGTTGCAGAAGCGTTAGTAAATATCTTCAGTCGGTTGGGAGTTCCTGAAGAGATTTTAAGTGACCTTGGTACACAGTTCGTATCTGATTGCATGAAGGAAGTAACACGATTGCTGAGTATCAAGCAGATCACAACCACGCCCTACCACCCTATGTGTAATGGTTTAACTGAGAAGTTCAACGGAACAATGAAGCTTATGTTAAAGAGATTGTGTAGTGAACAACCAAGACAGTGGCATCGATTTATCAACCCTTTGTTGTTTGCTTATCGTGAGGTTCCCCAAGAGTCTACTGGTTTTTCACCATTTGAGCTGTTGTATGGAAGAGCTGTTAGAGGTCCAATGACTATTCTTAAGGAGCTTTGGACGAAAGAAGTTGAGGAACCAGAGGTTAAGAACAGCTACCAGTACGTTTTTGAGCTGCGAGAGAAGTTGGAGGACACTCTTAAATTAGCCCACAGTCAGTTACAGAAGGCTCAAGATAAAGGAAAGCACTATTATGATCGCAAGACTAGAGCCAGAAAATTTCAGCCAGGTGAGAAAGTTCTTGTACTACTACCAACAGATCACAATAAGTTGCTGATGCAGTGGAAGGGTCCTTTTGAAGTGAGTTCAGTAGTAGCCCTTAACGACTACAGAGTTAAAGTGAAAGGGAAGGAGAAAGTTTACCACGCGAATCTCCTTAAGAAGTATTTTGAAAGAGATGAAGCTACATCAGAAGGAGCAGTAGCGGTGGTAAAAGCAGAAGATCATTTTGAGGAAGATATGTATTGTGAAGTTAAAGAATGTGAAGTAAAGGATGTGGGGGATGATGATAATCTTGATTTCCTAGAGATCGGTTGCTATGTTGCTAAGGAATCTGTTGCAGACGTTGCAACCGGGTCAAATCTTACTGACGAACAGCGTTCTGAGTTTATGGACCTAGCCAATCAGTTTTCAAGTCTATTTACCGAGGCACCAGGTACTACGGACCTCGCCCAGCATCACATCAAACTTACCTCAGATGAGCCTGTTCGGTCAAGACCATATCCAGTTCCTTACAGCATGAGGGAGTCGTTGAACAAAGATATCGCCGACATGATTAAAATGAGAGTTATCAGAGAGTCTGATTCACCCTATGCGTCGCCGGTTGTTGTAGTGAAGAAGAAAGACAACACCAATCGAGTTTGTGTTGACTATCGCAAGCTAAATAAGCTGACTGTTATTGACCCTGAACCAATGCCGACCGCGGAACACCTGTTTCAGAAGCTGAGTGGTGATAAGTTTTTCACAAAGATTGACCTTAGTAAAGGCTATTGGCAAATCACCATACCTGAGGAGGATATTCCGAAGACTGCGTTTGTAACACCCGATGGTTCCTACGAGTTCTTAAAGATGCCGTTCGGAATGATTAACTCCGCAGCAACCCTGAAGAGAGCTATGAAGAAATTAATTGCGGATTTAGACAACGTCGATTTTTACTGGGATGATATATTGGTTCATACACGCACCTGGGAAGAGCATATTAAAGCCCTCCGAGAGTTGTTTGCACGTTTATTGAGAGCTGGGATGACTATTAGACCAACTAAGTGTATTTTTGGAGCTAGCTGCGTTGATTTCTTGGGTCATCGCCTAGAACAAGGAGTGCTTGGTCTACACGAGGAGAATGTCGAGAAGATTAAGAATGCACCACGGCCAGGTACTAAGAAGCAAGTTCGTTCGTTTGTTGGTTTGGCCGGATATTACAGAGACTTTATCCCGAACTTTGCAGCTATTGCAGCCCCTCTATCGGATCTGACACGCAAAGGTCAACCATCTAGGGTTGAGTGGGGACAAGCACAAGAGAAGGCCTACCAGACTATCAAGTCTCATTTGACGAATGAGCCAATTCTCCGTCTTCCGGACCCAAAGAAAACTTACTACTTGCAAACGGATGCATCAAATACTGGAATTGGTGCAGTGTTAATGCAGAAGCATGATGAGAAGTTGTTCCCCGTTTGCTACGCAAGCAAGAAATTGTCAAGCGCTGAGAGGATCTACTCTACAATTGAGAAAGAGTGCCTAGCAGTAGTCTGGGGTATCAAGAGATTCCATCTCTACTTGTACGGAGTTCCCTTTGTTCTGCAGACGGATCATGAACCCTTAAAGTATATGAACAGTGCCAAGTTTGCGAACGGACGTCTTATGCGTTGGGCTATGTTTTTGCAAAGTTATACATTCAGAGTTGAAGCCATCAAAGGCTCAGACAACGTTGGAGCGGATTACTTGAGTCGTGCTGACGAATAGGTTTATTGACATTGAACTGTCCTCATTTAGCAATTTTTCGTGTTTAGGAGAAATTTAGGAAATTTCTACTGAAAGGGGGTTATGTTACGAAAAACTCTGTTGCGTGACTAGCGTGACTTTCTAGAAGCTTCGCGAGAGTTCATAGTTTGGTTATTTTAGGATCTTGTGTCAGCGTTTCTAAAACGGTATATTTTGTAATCTTTTTGTAATCTTTCTATAATTAGACTATTTAGAAACTTCTAGAATTTTATTGTAAACGTATATAAGTAAGCGATTTCGAGCGAAGTTTTAACTAGTTTACCACAAGCGAAGAGAGTTTGACGATCAGCCGTGTGTAGTCAAGTGTGACTGAAGCAGTGTTTATCAAGTTGGCAGAGGCCGTGTGATTTTATTGAAGTTGGCGGAGGCCGTGTAAGTTTATCGAGTTAAGTGCTGTTGTGGAGTTTTACTTCGTGGAAACTACGTTCATTTCTGGAATAAATCTTCTTGTTGCTGTTCCGACAACCCAGCGTTCAGTTTAGTTTGCAAGCTACCCGTCCTCTAAAAGATTACCCGTGTAACAGGCTGAAAGAAAAACATTGACAAAGCTGGAAAAATATCGACATTACCTTCCAAGTTGTTTTATTTTACCTTGATCGCAGTGTTTGCCATTGAATCCGATTGTACAACGACAAGTGTAACCACCAATGCTGTTTTCACAGCTCGCACCATTCTTACATGGATTGCTTGTTACGCACTCATTGATATCTAGTAAAATAAAATAAGCTCTTCTTGAGTTTCTTCTCTAAGATTTTCGTTGTCAGAAACCTTTGTCAAAAAAGGAAGAAGTAAAGAAATAAGACACATTGTAATTATATTTACTTAGAAAAATTAGATTATATCATACTTGAAAATGGAAATAACCCTGGAAGTGTTTAGTTATTGCCAGGGAACACTTCATTCAGTGTTTCATTAAGAAACCCGCGCATTTTCGTTCAGTCAAGCTCTCCCTTACGCCTTTCCAAGGGGATCCGGATTAAAGAGGTAACTGAGTTATAAAAGTTATATAAATGTTGGAATTCGTAAATGAAGTTCAACAGTACCTTGGTCGCAGTGCTTTCCTTGGTATCCTGGCGCGCAGTGGCAGCGATATCCGTTCAATAAATCATAACAAGTTGCGCCGTTTTTACAAGGCTTGAGAATAACACACTCATTCACAGCTTAGGATAAAAAAGAAAAAAGATTAAGTAAAACAGCATTAGTGTTGGATAACTTACTGTTGCTGGACTGGACAAAAATTCCTCTGTTACATAGGAGCATTGTATAACAGGGTTTCTCGATCAGTAGTGTAGCAGCTGATCCTAAGGTCTCTCCTAATTGGTCACTGAAAACAATGACATGTCATTCTTCCCATTGTTTTAGTATTGTTTGGGGTTAGGGTTGCGCACCATTGGTGACTTCTCTTAGGATCAGCTGCTACATCACTCTTCTCGGTTCCCTCGCGCCTCATTATACCTAACGTTAAGCTCAAGTTATGTCCAGAATCTGGACTTTTTTCTGATTGGATAGGAAACAATACGAATGATTTTGCGCCTTTTCGATTGGCCAAAATGCCGCCATCCGTTAGTTGTTGTTAAGGTTGCTGAACACAGTTTTGCAGGCGGTCAGCGGTAACTCGCATGACGGCGAGTGTTTTAAATTAGACGAACAAACATGGCAGCGGAAAAAGCAATGATACACAAAAGACGATTTCTCAAAATCTACTCATTAAAATTTTGTAATATTTGGCAGAATTCTTACTTTTATCGTACTTTAAATAATGATAACTTTAAAATGGAAGTTGACCAGACGAGTTTCGTGACACATTTAATAATAACGGTACAATGATATTATTGATTATCTAAAAACCCGTCTGTTAAAATGTGGTCAAATAAGTTTCAAATGGTAATGATTAATTATAGTAAGCTGTGCGTAAGTTTATAGGAAAATCTAATGAGCAAATTTTATGTAAACTGAGCAGAATTGAAATTTTAAAATTGTATTCAATCGTTCATGTTGCCATGGAAACTACGAAAACGTCACATTTTACCAGTCAATAAAAATCTTTCATCAGCATATTTTTCACTTGCCAAGTTTCAGCTTGTGAGCTGCAACTTTTCTCTTGCCATGATTTGGCAAATGACATACACTCACAAACTGCCAAAACTGTGTTCAGCCACCTTAAGTTCTTAAACGCATGAAATTATGCATCTACATAACTTTACTTTTTCATGATTTTTCAAAACTTTTCATCCATGGAAAATGACATTCTTAAATACCACCACTTTTCAGGTTTCCCACGACCCGAACGATGCCTGGGATAACTATTATTATTATTCCACTATTATGTCATTTTACCATATAAGGTCAAGAGAACAAGCAAAATACGAGGCCGTAATACACTGTAGTGTCCTGGTTTAACCGGTTTACAACAGGGTGAATACTGGCGGATGGAGAACAGAATCAGGATGTTTTGGATACTCTTACTAGAAAATAGAAGCCAAAATAACATTTTTTCTTTTGCAGTACATAATTAACCTCTCATTCAATGGTTTGGCATAATACGCGCGAACATTTTGCTCATTGTTCACGTCATTCTCCCAGACGGAATCAGGATGTTTCTGAATACTCTTACGAAAAAATAGAAACCAATTGCCAAATAGCAATTTTTTTTGTAATGGAATAATAAACCTCTTATTCGATGGTTTAGCATATAATACGTGCGGACATTTTGCTACGCAACTCGCAAAATATCCGCACGTATTATATGCTAAACCATCGAATAAGGTGTATGTATTTTCCAGGGGGAGCACACAGCAGTGTACGATATTTGCAATACGGTTATGGGTTAGTTATGAGGTTAAATTGATGTTGTGTTATCATAGTTGTAAGTTTGTAATGTCTCCTTACCCAAACCAGCGTTGCCACAGTAACGTAAATGACATACGGGAGTCCGCTGGAGCTCGTACGCGAAGAAACCTCTACACTTTTTCACCTTAATCTTCACAGACCATTTACAGCAGTTGGAGCCCCAGTGGAAACAAACTTGCCTTTCAACGACCTCGCTTACATTAACCGGATGATTTCCATCCAGCCAGCCAGGCGCATGCGTTCCACAATGCCTCTCTCTAACACATGAGTCCGCCATCTTGTCACCAGCAGATCCGTTAAAACGGTACCAAGCTGGTGAGATCAGTGCAGTTTGGTCACAATCAGCAAGGGCACCCGTGTAGCCTGCTGAACGGTTCAGTTCGTCAAGAACTTTGTAATTCACACAGCCATCAAGTACTATAACATGAAATGGTTTCGAATCAGGAAAAAATAAGCAGGAAGAAGCTAGGTTGGAGGAAAATACTGAATCAGTTTTTACACCTTGAATCTAGGTGTTAAGGTTTACTCTTCAGTCAGTTAAGTTAAATCTCAAAACTGAATCGAAAGCTTCCCCCTACTTATCTCATGGAGCAGAAATTGGTGGTAAAGGACTTGTTGAAGGTATACTGTTTTAAATCAAAGATCCGCACCTCCAAATGGACTATTCTAAGCTGCAATTTAATTTTGTCCTAGAACTTGAAACATCGCACGTGCTGTTCGTTTGAATTATGATTTATATTCAGATGTGTTTAAAGCAATGTATTCAGAAACTAAATCTCCTTATAAATATGTCTTCCACTGGTTTGAAACTATCCTCAGTTGTATTTGACGATGAACTAACTTCGTTCTCCTGTGTAATCAGTCCACCTAATTACCTTTTTCGCAATTCTTTCCAGTAAATCCTGGCCTGCATATGCAGCTGTAACTTCCATGTTGATTCTGACAAGTACCTCCATTAAGGCAGGGCCGAGTTATACACTCGTTAACATCTAGTAAAAGAACAAAGTGTTGGTAATTATTATACAGCATTCGCAATAACATTAGCTTACTGTATCGACAAGCATTAAAAAAGGATGATTATCAGTAGAATCATTCTTTTTCGTGAGGATTTCACAGTCTTTCGAATCCCTTTCCAGAGTTAAAACTTTACGCTTTCTATAACCAACCACAGAACCGGTCGGCTGAACTAGTCATTTGGATGTGAAGTAAGATTTGCGAGAGTTTTTACTCGACTAGACAGATCTGGATGGACAGTCCTGATTCTTAGGGGAATTCTCTAGATGACTGTTCTGGTCTGGTCGACCAGCAATATCATGTACCCACCTTGTTCGCAGTTCTTTCCTTGAAAGCCCGGAACACACTGGCAAGTATAACCTCCGAGACTTGAAACGCAAGTAGCCCCGTTCTTACAAGGCCTGCTTACTTTACATTCATCTACAAAAAACAAATTTAGACAGTTATATCTTAAAGGAGTACTTAACTACTGCTATCACTACTACAACTTTACGCTGGGCATGTCACCTTCTTATGGTGGTGATTCTTTCGCGCCTTAATGATGCCATGAGCTACACGGGCGGGGGTTATGGTGGGTCTACTAAACATACCAGATCAATGGTCGAGGTTGTCATACCGGAAAATGGATGGTTTCTATCACTTGATTTTGTGTGTTTGGAGTAAGGTTAAAAAACACTCCGTACAAAAAATCCTCAACTGATTATGGAAAAAATAAACGACTTAAAAGTATGTTTAAAAGTTTGGAAAAGCCTAGTTCCTGGCCACTTCCAGTCTTGAGGAAAAGGAACTATAATGATTAGGGCAAAAACAACGACGAAGACATTGATGATGATAATGATAGTTACCACCAAAACTACTACTTGTCCACTACAACTGCACTATACAGGTATTACAGTAACTTTAGGTCCCTTGGATATCCTCTTAGGGCATGATATCGATAAAATAAGGCGAGGTTTAATGTTTTCCAACACGTTTTTATTTTTCTTGTTGCAACACGTTCTGAACGATTCCTGCACTACCACAATAACGCAACCAACATACAGAAGTCCTTTTTGATCCTACCGGAGACAAAGAAGATTTACCTTTTTTTACCTGAAAATCAGGCGCGTCAGAGACAACAGCTCCCATAGTGTAAATCCGTGATATTATAATACAGATCATCTTAAACTCACCAAATCCTGCATTTCCACAATATCGAAGCCAGCATACAGGTGTTCTTACAAGTTTGTAAACGTAAAATCCGTTGCACCTCTTTATCTGGATGTTGGCATGCCAATTACAACATTTATTACCCCAGTGAAAGCACACTTTGCCGTTAGCGATCTGTCCAACCTTTGTTGGATGTGCAGTGCTTAACCATCCAGGTGCGTGCGTTCCACAGTAATGTTTTAGAACACAGGTAGATGGCATCCGAGTACCAGCTGCTCCAGTAAACCTGTACCATTTCGGTGTCGCCAAGTCCTTCTGGTCACATTTCAGAGTATTTCCTCTGTAGACTCCTGCAGCTCGCTGTCGGTCGCTGAGTTGTTCGTAGTGTTTACATTCATCAAATACTACAATAAATAAATGATATAAAAGACTATTTTTTTCTAATTATTGGCCTTTCGCAATTTCGGATATTCTTACATAGCATCCGTCATTTTTTTGTTTTCCTTATCCAACTTCAAGACAAAGTAACTGATTATTTGTATGCAGATCGTTTGAGAAACGACAAGTTTGATAAAACATCATGATCATGATCCTCGTTCATGATTGTAAATGGCCTGGGATTCTTTACCCTGTGATGTAAGTTGGACTTGAATTACTTGTTTCATAGCATTAGTGCCATAAAATAAATACTGCCGAGAGTGAACAAAGGACAGTATTATTATTACCGACTCCTCGGGCAAAATGTAACACCTAAATAAATTTAAGCATAAAACAACGAAGAGAAAACTTTTACGAAAACAAAAATGAAATACTTAGGATGCAAATTACCTACCGATTTCACATTGCTTGCCCAAGAATCCTGGCCTGCATTGACATCTGTAGCTTCCTGGAAGGTTCTGACACGTTCCTCCATTGCGGCAAGGTCTAGTGTTGCATTCATCTACATCTGCCAGTAGAGACCAAACAGAGTCATCTTTTGAGTTTTACTTAATTCACTTTTTACATTCTTCTTCAGACAATCTTTTATAAAGGAAAATACTCGTGAATTTGTAGTGTATCCGAATGTTTAAACTGCTGGTTTGTTTCTCCTATAGTCTGCAGGCATTCGTAGCCCAGAACCTAAGGAAGGGATTCTTGTGACTTTAATTAACAGTTAGTCGCCTGAGGCGACTAATTGTTTTAGTATAATTACATTGATGATTATTCGAGAAAAAAAAAAAAGTAATTATCAATTTCCGACTCCGAAACATCTGAAATCTGGCTGCCATTTTCAAAACTGCTAGCCTTCAATGTTATAATCACCGCGCATTGATTATAGCGGAATAAAGCGAAACTCCTAGCCAATCACAGCACTCTATTTTTGATAATCATTAACGTAATTATTATAAGTAGGGATAGTGTCAAAATATGTTGTTCCGATGAAAAAGTATGTAATGTCTGTAATAACTATTGGTCTTACCTTGCTCACAGTTCTTCCCTTGGTAACCAGGCTTGCAACGACAGATGTAATCGCCATTGTTATTAACGCATGTTCCGCCATTTTGACAGGGCCTGTTTGCCTTGCATGGGTCTAGGTCGGTTTGAAGATAACATCGTTATTTTAAAACAGTGAAACGGCAAACAACTCAAATATTTCAGGATAGTTCTTAAGTTTTGACCGATCACAACAATGATCAGGAATAACAAGCAAGCCACAGAACAAAAAACTAATTGTTGGTCCTTGCAGCTTACTTTGTCAAGCCTGATTAGCTTTTCCCTTGCAACACTGAAACATTCCAAACATATTTCTTGTGGTTATTGTTTTCTGCAATTCTCTAATAAAAGGTCGCTTTACGCTGGTTTTTCGATTTCCTTGGCTCTTGTACTCCTTGTACTCTTCACTGAGTACGCCCAAAACTGTTTATTTCTTATGTTTTCTGTAAACCGAGTGGTTTCTCAATACATGATTCATGGCATAGACCAGCGTGATAAAACACTTCACTCACCGAATCCGGCATTTCCACAGTATCGAAGCCAGCAAACAGGTGTTCTGACCAGTTTATAAACGTAAAATCCATTACATCTCTTTATCTGAATGTTGGCATGCCAGTTACAACACTTATTACCCCAGTGAAAGCACACTTTGCCATTAATGATCTGTCCAACCCTTGCTGGATGCGCAGTGCTTAACCATCCCGGTGCGTGTGTTCCACAGTAATGTTTTGGAACACAGGAGGTTGGCATCTGAATGCCAGCATTTCCAATAAACCTGTACCACTTGGGGGTGGTCAGGTCTTTCTGATCACATTTCAGAGTATTTCCTCTGTGCACACCTGCAGCACGCTGACGGTCGTTGAGCTGTTCGTAGTGTTTACATTCGTCAAATACTAAAGTAAAGATATGAAAAATGAAAATTATTTTGCTAATTTTGACGTAATGCATAGTTTTTATATATTTATATGCTGTACACTTGACTCATAAGTATTTTTTTCTTTCGCTTTCTGTTATTCAGGATAAGGCAATGAACCATCTTAATCAAGTATTGTGATCAACATTTTTTCGGATAAAAACAATAACAGATAGAATTTGATGTAAAGCAACAAATCAAAACTAATTAAGAATGCAAAATATGTACCGATTTCACAGTCATTGCCCAAAAATCCAGGCTTGCATTTACATTTGTAGCTTCCTGGAAGGTTTTGACAAGTTCCTCCATTGCGGCAAGGTCTAGAGGTACACTCATTGACGTCTGCAAGTAAAGCAGTGTTATTAATTACAAAATTACGCTCGTTAAAATAGATTCCTAGAAACGGGTTTTTTTTTCTACGACTTCTCTAAAAACAAGCCTCGTCAAAATTACTTTAAACGGCACAATATAAATCTTTTGTTCTTCTTTCATAAGTAAAAAACAAAGAATGTTTACTTACCTTGTTCACAGTTTCTCCCTTGGTAACCAGGCTTGCAGCGACAGATGTAATCACCGTTGTTATTAACACATGTTGCGCCATTTTGACAAGGCCTGCTTGCTTTACATGGGTCTGAGGTGTTTGGGGATATGTAAAATGAATAAATAACTTATTTAATTTTTTTTTGTTCAATCTACATTTTCCCAATGACATACATGCTAACACTTTAAGGTGGATTTGCACTGCCGCGTAATTTTTACGTGCGTAAGCACGTAAATTATAGGCGCGTAAATAAAATAGACGCAATGTAGGAAGGTGACGCGTAAAAGTAAAAGTTGAACCTCGCTCAACTTTTACCTTGACGTGAGGCCAATCATACATCGCCTCCATTTTATTTAAACGCGTAAAATTTACGCGCATACTCACGTGAAAATTACGCGACAATGGAAATCCACCCTTAGTTATCTTCGTCCTTTACTTAGGAAGATTTTACAAACAATTAATTAATAAGACCCCTTCACTCACCGAATCCTGCATTTCCACAGTATCGTAACCAGCATACAGGTGTTCTTACAAGTTTGTAAACGTAAAATCCGTTGCACCTCTTTATCTGAATGTTGGCATGCCAATTACAACATTTATTACTCCAGTGAAAGCAAACTTTGCCGTTAACAACCTGACCAGTTCTTGTTGGGTGCGCAGTGCTTAACCATCCAGGTGCGTGTGTTCCACAGTAATGTATTGGCACACAGGAGGTGGGCATCTGAGTACCAGCTGCTCCAGAAAACCTGTACCATTTTGGGGTGGTCAGATCTTTTTGGTCACATTTCAGAGTGTTGCCTCTGTGGACTCCTGAAGCTCTTTGACGATCACTCAGTAACACGTAATGTTTACACTCATCAAAAACTATAATACAAAATATAATATATAAATCTTCAACGAACATTTAAAACAGAATTAAACTGTTGAAATCTTAGAAAAATACTGCTGCTTCGGTGATGCAGGTAAAGAGTTACTCTTTTTTAAAGTGTGCGACTTCTCGAACCGGGACACTTGAAAGAATAATATCCAATAACAACTTGTTTTGAAAACAAAAGACTCTCAAACGGACCAATTACATTCACGAATTTGAGGGCTATTTTTTAAGAGGTTGGGTAAGTTCAAATGGTTTTCAAGTTTTCAACGGTTGCATATTTGAAGCTTGAATTTTATTGGTTTCGTTTTCCAAACAACTTGTGAATCCGTTGTTTTCCAAAAACATTCTTATTGATTAATCTTCTTCCAAGTGCTTCGGTTTGAGTAGTCGCACCAGTGTAAAGCTTATTGTACGAGATAACCGCACAACGTCAAATTTTTTCCCACGAAATTTTAATCCTTAAAAATGCCGCTTACTTACTTACAACTGAGCTATTTTAATTTAAATACCCCCGGCTAGCTAGCTATCAAATTCTCACATTGGAAGGAAAGATATTTGATAAAACGCATCCAGAAATTAACAAATGTAAAACAAATGAAAAAAATACCAACCGTCGGAAAATACGTACCGATTTCACAGTGGTTGCCAAGGAATCCTGGCTTGCATTTACATCTGTAGCTTCCTGGAAGGTTTTCACACGTTCCTCCATTGCGACAAGGTCTAGTGTTACATTCATTGATGTCTGCAAGCAAAGCACCAAGGTGAATCTAATTTGAGTTTAGATTTGTCTCTGTTGCAGTTATCTTTCCGTCGAGCAAACTTTCCAACAATGGTGCTGATGAATGAATTACCGGAAAGATTTTTTTCTTCGATTTCCCAAAAGGCAAGTTTTTTAGCAAGTTTCTTCAAATAGAGATAATATAAATTTTTTGGTCTTGTTTAAGAAAAATGGAAAACAAGGTGGCTTACCTTGCTCACAGTTTTTCCCTTGGTAGCCAGGCTTGCAGCGACAGATGTAATCGCCATTGTTATTAACACAGGTTGCGCCATTTTGACAGGGCTTACTTGCCTTGCAGGGGTCTGGGAAGTTTGGGGAGATATAAAAGGTAGAAAGCCTAAGGCACTTAACTCTGCATTATCAGATTCTGAAGTGGTATACAAAAACCAATATTCTACAATTGTAATTTCGCAATCTTTGTTCCTTACTTAACAATTTGACAAACAATCATTTGTTTAATAAACCCTTCACCCACCGAATCCTGCATTTCCGCAGTATCGTAACCAGCATACAGGTGTTTTTACAAGTTTGTAAATGTAAAATCCGTTGCACCTCTTTACTTGGATGTTGGCATGCCAATTACAACATTTATTACTCCAGTGAAAGCACACTTTGCCGTTAACAACCTGACCAGTTCTTGTCGGGTGCGCAGTACTTAACCATCCAGGTGCGTGTGTTCCACAGTAATGTATTGGTACACAGGAGGTGGGCATCTGAGTACCAGCTGCTCCAGAAAACCTGTACCATTTTGGGGTGGTCAGATCTTTTTGGTCACATTTCAGAGTGTTGCCTCTGTGGATTCCTGCAGCTCGCTGACGATCATTCAGTAATTCATAATGCTTACACTCATCAAATACTATAATGTGTCAAAGAAAGACAAATATAAGCTGAAGAAAGCAAACAGAGCCTACAGAATTAAACGCGTTTCTCTACCGATATTTTGCAATCACCTAAAATGTGATTTTATCCTTTTCCAATCTCTATAAAATTGTCACTTCTAACTGACTTTGGATTGAAGTTTGTTGAAATACACTTTTAAGTAAAATCGACATCACTATGACAACCAGAAACAAAAATCTTGAAGCTGAATTTTGCGCGATGTATAGACTTTCTACTGAAAACTCCAACACCAGGAACATAAAGTGTGGTGTTTAGCAAATAACCACTTTAAATTAAAACGTTCAAAGTATGTACCGATTTCACAGTGTTGACCAAGGAATCCTGTTCGGCATCTGCATCTGTAGCTTCCTGGAAGATTCTCACACTTTCCACCATTGCGACAAGGTCTAGAACTACATTCGTTCACATCTAGAAAAGCAAGTCAGTTTTGAATGCCTATCAACGGCCGTTCCCAAATTTAAGTTTTTCAGGATCGATGGATGTACTTTTAATTAATGCTTTGGATTTGCTAGTGACGTTGCATCAAAAAACATCGTATATTGTATAAAATACACAATTAAAGAAATATCGGGGTAATAATCATCATATTTTATGGCCGGTTCAGTTATCGGGCAGGATGAGGCGCATCTTGTGTTCTGATTGGCCACCCGAGCTGAGAAAAAGTTTTCATTGACCACTTTGTTCGTTCAAGATGGCTGGATACTCGCCTCCTTCTTTTTTTGCGTTTATATTGACCTCGACTTCGTCTCGATCCATAAAATGCTAAAATATTATTGGCAAATATCCATCCATATTGACAT
Organism: Porites divaricata; assembly: GCA_038088405.1. Classification (NCBI taxonomy): domain Eukaryota; kingdom Metazoa; phylum Cnidaria; class Anthozoa; order Scleractinia; family Poritidae; genus Porites; species Porites divaricata. Next base: position 29,879,175 of record JBBMOI010000004.1, read on the forward strand.
CACGCTTGGTCTGGTTATCCACCCATTTCACCAATTGCTTTAAAAAATGATATTCTTTGCCACCCAGGCCGTCTTGGAATTCCAGCTTAAAGCATATTTTAGCGCGCCAGATGTTTAATTTTTCCCGTGTTAAATCGGCGTGTGATTAAGCTTGCAATAACTGAGGGCTTACCATGTTCGCAGTTTCTTCCGTGGTAACCTTGCTTACAGCGGCAAGTATAACCATTATTCGTTGAGATACATGGGGCACCATTTTTGCAGGGATTGCTTACTCTGCATATATCTAAGAAATAAAAAGATCAAACAGTTATGCGCTTCGCTGCAATCCTTCATATTTAATTTGAATCGTCCCTGACAATGTTAATGAAACTAAGACACCGGCACTTTGACAGACACCCGGAAAAGGGTGGCCTGAAAAATTATATATAAAGGTGCAGGGCTTCATTTTTTCGAGCTCTAATTAATTTTATTTAAGGGTTTTCAGTTACGTTACACCTATCGGTCAATAACGAGGAAATAATAGACTGACATTGTCCAATCGTATGCGCCGAACTTTGTTGTTATCTTATCCGGCGGATCTTCATTCGAATCCTGATCCAACCCGCTGGAACCAAAACAATAATCCTTTTTAGTATAATTACATCGATGACTATCGAAAATAGAGCGCTGTGATTGGCTGGGAGCTTCGCACTATCCCGCTATAATCACCGCGCGGTGATTATAGCATTGAAGGCTAGCAGTTTTCAAAATGACAGCCAGATTTTTTGATGTTTCGGGGTCGGAAATTGATCAATAATTTTATTTTCTCGAATAATCATCAATGTAATTATACTAAAACAATTAGTCGCCTCAGGCGACGTAAATATTGGCGAATAGTCACGTCGCCTTCGGCGACTAATTGTTAAATGACTAGTATTTTTCAGTCACTTGTGACGCCGTCTTATAAGTACAATCAGTTGTAGGAGAACTTGTAGAGACTACTGAGCTTGATCCCCGGCAACATATTCCTATTAATTCAAATTTCCATCAGTGGCGATTTTAATAAGTTACACAGCTTCATCCTGAAATTAAATATTGTAATTTAATATAGCGCCAATACAAATGTTCATAATGTTTTAACAAGCTTTTGTAGTTAAAAAAAAGAACTAAAAAAGAAAAAAGGGATTTCTTAGCCTTAAAAGTGGCATTTTACAGAAATTATTTCTTTACTTACCAAATCCCGCATTGCCACAATACCGAAGCCAGCACACAGGAGTCTTTCCGAGCTTATATACATAAAATCCGTTACACTTTTTGATCTGAATGTTTGCTTTCCAGTTGCAGCAGCTTCCTCCCCAGTGAAAACAAACTTGGCCGTTAACAATTTGTCCAAGTCTTGTAGGATGAGCCCCATTGAGCCATCCAGGTGCGTGCGTGCCACAGTAATGCTTGGGAACACAGGAGGTGGGCATCATAGTTCCAGATGCACCGATAAACCTGTACCATTTAGTGTCTGGCATATCTTTTTGGTCACACTTAAGAATATTGCCCCTGTGAACCCCTGCAGCTCTAGTTCTGTCATTCAGCTGGACATGGTGTGAACACGGATCCGACACTGAAAATTAAGTATAACTATTAAGTATTAAGTATTAAGAAAACCAATTGAGTTATGGCCTAGATACAGATTTACCTATCTACCTTTGGAATAACTGGGCCCTGGCCCCGGTTGTTCAAACGTTGGATCACGGCGCTATCAACCGGATAACAATCTATCCAGCGGATAACGCAGTTGGTTTCACTAATACGTATCTACTGGATAGCGACTTATAAGGTGGATAGCTAGCGCTGTCCACCTTTCGAACAACTGGGCCTAGGATGTTAAGATTAATTATCTAAAAGTAACTTCCCTTCTGTGTTAAGATGAAATCTTAATCTTGTCTTCCACTTCAGAGCTATCTTGGGTTAGATCCTTATTCATATAAAAATACATTCAAAAATTGGATCTAAAAACGCAAACATTTGACGAACAGTATTCTCGATTTTAACATGACGCCAACAAAAATTCAAAAGGGATTATCTATTATTCTGAGTGTTCACTTTCATGAGGTATTATACAGCTGCTAAACGCTTTTCTTTTTATATATTTTTGGTTCGAAAGATTTCTTCGTTTTGCGAATTTCCAGCTGAATTTCACGGCATTTAGAAGGCGGCGGGGAAAGCTCTCACGTAGGTTATAAACGTTACCGTTTTTTGAAAGTTTGGGATCTGAACATTCCTTGTCTCAGAACAGATACTAAATTTAATCTGTACGATTTCTTCTCAAACTATGAAGTCCCGTTTTTAAAATGTAGCAAAACTTAAAAACAGTATTTTCTGTTGGTTCCCGGCCGCCATATTAAAGCCCCTCAAAAGAAAACCAACACGGCGTCTCCATACAAAGCTTTATAAATTTGGGTAAAACATTTTCCCGCGTATCTGACATATGAAATATCGCACATACTTGTTTTTGGCGAGGCTTTTGGCATATTTAAGCTATCTATTTCATTTCCCAGATTCTTTCTGTATTATATGACTTTGATTTTTATTTTGGATGACGTGACAGTGAAAACAGAGAATTGCCACTACACGGGAGGATTCTTTGCTTAAGATACTCACATGTTTCACAGTGTCTTCCAACATAACCTGGTCTGCATTTGCATCTGTAACTTCCTGAAAGATTCTCACACGTTCCACCATTGCCACAAGGTCTTCTGATACATTCATTTACATCTTAAATTTAACAAGCAAAATTTTGTTTCCTGAAACACTTCAGTTCTAAATGTTAGCGGTTTTATTGTTGTCTGCATTCTCTTAAAAATTCTTCATCCGCTGTCTCAGTTAAGGAGTTTAGAATGAGCGATTTGATGCTATACATGTATGTTGAAAACTTAAAATATCGAATTAAATTGAAAGATTTAAGGGATCGTTTTTCTTGGTAGCCTATCAACCATATATACAAAAAAAGCTCTTCGATCTCTTTAAAATAAAAGAAGATGCATTTAAATCGTACTTTGCCTAACATAACCCTTTCAGTTCCCAAGGATCGAGGATCAGTTCTTTTCATGGTGTATGGAGTTTTGATGGCAATAAAACTTTTGCACCTCAAAGTTCCTACCTTGGTCGCAGTTCTTTCCTTGGTAGCCTGGCCTACAGCGGCAGGTATAACCATCTTGGGTAGGGATGCACGTGGCACCATTTTTGCAAGGTTTGTTCACTTTACAAACATCTGGCACAGTAAAAGTCATAGTAAAACTTGACTAAACTGGTTCGTTTTTTGTAAATAAATAATCACATTGTGTTTCTCTTAATTGACCCCTATTTCCGAGGAAATCATTTATTTGTGGTTACTGTATTTTTGTTTTGTTACGTCAACAGCCTGGCCCCAGTCGTTCAAAACCTGAATTGCGCTATCAACCTGATAAATCACTATCCAGTGGATAAATATTATGGACACCAATTACTCTATACACTGCATGGAGAATTAAACGGGCCATAGTGCTATCCACCTTTTGAACAACTCCAGCATGCGATTTTGCGATGTAAGGCTTCATTCATTATGTAGGGGAAGGGGGGGGGGGGGGGGCAGAGGATTATGAGGGGGATCTTGACATCTTTAAGGGAGGGCAGTAGAATTTTCTGAAGGAAGGAGTAGTTTAAAATACTACTTCCATGTGATTGCTTATCAAGTTATTTACATTTTAGTACTATTTGTTTAAGGTAATAAAAAATTAATTAATGTCCTTTATCTTGTAAATTACCCCGTTCAATCTACACCATCATCCCAAACTACCTTTACCGAATGACAGTTCAAATCTTCATCAACACCAACTTCATGATCTCCCATTAACAACATATATATTATGGCTTGTTTTAATTCTCGTTACTAACACCATCATCCTTAAGGTAAATGTTAAACCAGTGCATAAATAGTGTAGCTGTAGCTGATAATGTAGCTCTAATTAATTACAGCAGGAAGTATAATTTCATATTCTCTTCGTCTGACCAAAAGGGAGGGTGCCAAAAAATTTCGTATGATATGGGGGATATGAAAGAAATACTCCTCTCTGAAATATATACATTGAATGCAGCCTATAGTAATCGCCAAACGCTTTAGTTTATAAAGAACAATGGTTAAAGTTGGAGAAAGATTGTGAACGATGGTATTTCGTTACCTTTGCATGAGACAAACAAAAAGCAAAGACAACAAACATTATTTTTCTGAAGGAAACATTAGCAACAAAGAATTAAACATTACTTCCTTGCCCCCCCCCCCCCCCCCCCAAAAAAAAAAAAGAAAAAAAGCTCACCAAATCCTGCATTGCCGCAATACCGAAGCCAACAGTGAGGGGTCTTTCCAAGCTTATAGACGTAAAAACCATTGCATTTCTTTATTTGGACATAAGTATGCCAGTGACAGCAGCTTCCTCCCCAGTGAAAACAAACTTTGCTGCTAACAGTTTGTCCAACTCCTGTTGGATGCGCTCCGCTCAACCACCCTGGTGCATGCGTTCCACAGTAATGTTTTGGAACACACGAAGTGGGCATCATAGTTCCAGATGCACTGGTAAATCTATACCATTTAGTTGCCAGGTCCTTTTGATCGCATCGAAGAGTGTTGCCATTGTGAACGCTTGCAGCCCGCGTTCTGTCGTTTAGTTGCTGATAATTCGTGCATCCGTCGTCGCCTTTAAAGAAACAATGCCCTCTTAATATTATTTCTGTTTTAAAAATATGAAAAACAGCCTTGATAGTTTAAGATGTAACGCACTCACTGGAGGAAATAATAGAGAAACCTTAAATCTTTGCATTTGCTTTGGAAATCTTTCAAAATGCTTTTATTCAAATAACCCTGGCGCTACGACCGCGACGGCAACGGAGACGTCAAAAGTGCATAGGTTTAATAAGTGGGGGTGGAGAATGGTAAAATCCGAGACTCGCCGAGACGCCGAGATCCTAGTTAGAAATCCGAGCCCGAGACTCTTTGGTAAAAAGTTTCGAGACTCAAAAAAAGTAAAAACAAACCATGCAAAAACGAGACTTCGAGACTTATCAAAAATGCTTCCGAGATTTCGAGATCCTGCCAAAATTTTCCGAGACCCACGTTTTTCGTGGTACCATTCGCCACCCCTATAAGTAAAACAACAATCCTGCACATGCAGCACACTTTCTTACATTTTTTTGCTGCCACTGCACGAGCTACACTGTAAAACGACTGAGAAATTCCCGCACGAGATGTTTTATAGAGGACAGAAAAAACACACCACGAAGATATTTTCTTTCTCCTTCTAAATTTGGGCTCGGTCCATAAGTCAATTCTTTGAAAATCCTACAGGTGACATTAAAAGCGAGCTGAAATAATCGCGGCAAACTTTTTTAAAAAGGCAAAAAAAATTGTGATGTTTTCACTGCCGTCGCCGTCCTCGCTGCTAAAGCTCCCTGTAAATTTCAATTAAATGTAGAAGTGCGAATGGTGTGGAAAATAAGGTAGAGCGCTGGTCTACATGGGTTTAGGTCGAGGGTTCCTTTCCATGGGCCAGATCAATAGGCTAAAGTAACTAAGAAGACGACTGACCACGTTAACATGGTGGGCCCGTTTTTGGTAAGGGGCCGTAACTAACATCACCAAGTACTAAACAATGAAGAGGAAAACTAAGTAACTTACCAAAGCCTGCATTTCCACAATAACGAAGATGGCAAACTGGCGTTTTTCCTAGCTTGTAGATATAGTAACCGTTACACATCTTTATTTGGATATTTGCAGACCAATGACAACACTTTCCAGACCAATGAAAGCAAACTTTCCCGTTGACAATCTGTCCAACCCTGGTCGGGTGGGGAGTGCTTAGCCAGCCTGGCGCGTGTGTTCCGCAGCGCTGCTGGGGCACGCACTTAGTTGGCATTTCCGTGCCTGAGGCTCCCATAAAGCGGTACCATCTACTTTGGGGAATGTCCCTCTGATCACATTTCAGGACAGCACCCCTCTTTAAACTTGCAGCTCTTGTTCTATCATTGAGTACCTGGTACCTTTGACAATCATCGTGTCCTAAAGATTTTACAAAGTTACTTTAAAAAGAGTTAGATAAAAACTCTGTTGACTGGGAAGACTCAAAAAGGTTTTGTACGGAGATTTTCCATGGCCCGACCCCTTACACTTTTATATACCATTTTTTGGCAGAAAAGGTACCCCTTTCGTGTACATTCTATTGAGAAATGGCACTTTTTTCACAAACCTAGTTTAGAACTTTTCATTCCTTTCACTTGCCGCAAATGCACTGCAAATACACTGTGAGTCCTTAATATCTGTTAGCCTTTTTGAGCCCTTTTACCGACCTAAATTACAGATTTCCCTACCCTGCCATTTCATATACCTGAGGCTTGACAAAGGTACCACTTTCGGGTGGAGCCTCCCCGTATAGACCTTCGGAATTACCCTCTGGGTTCTGTTGCTATTTGATTAGCCCATTATTAGGGGGTAGCCCACGGGGAACAGCCCGACTTGAAAATCTTCCAATTTTGTCATTATTAGTTTTGTATGGATTACCGGTCTTTTGCTCTGCCTTTTAAAGGCAGATAGTTATATTGGATTGACGTCCCCAATCGGTGTTCCTTGCATTTTGGCTTTAAATAAAATCTTTTTATTATCTAATGTAATGAAGAATAAGGATTGATCCATTGTTAAGTGTTAACCATCACTAGAGATACTGGTCTTGTACAGTATGTAACTATTATATAACGTAGTTCCCTAAGCGTAATAAAGTAGGGCTTTGGAGGTAGAGGCCACTGACTTCATGCTCCCTCGAGTTAAACCTGTACGGGTTGAAATCGTCTTTTGTATACAGGTGTCTCTTTAGATTTTTTTATTAACTTATTTTTTTCAATATCATTATTAAATCCAATCAAATAGCAACAGAACCCAGAGGGTAATTCCGAAGGTCTTTATAAAGTAGAGGGATAAACAGAAAGTTACTAAGCTGAGATCGCGAAAATTACATTTTTCCAAAAGTGACTAAGATGGGGTCTATATTTGGCCACAGAAGGTTGTTATCAGTTGGAGACAAAAGCGTCCAGGTGTTAGGCTAAATGTTGTTTCAAGCAACTGATCAGAATTGCCTTGTTAGTTGTTTTAATAGATAACTTAACACACCTTGTGAATGTCTCCAAGTCCTGAAAGATAAAAAAGTCGTGATTTATCAACATTAAGAACTGTATAAAATATTTTTTTATTATTATTTTTGCACTTTTTCCTTTTTACTTACCACATAAACATAAATAACGTTGTCCATTTAATAATTGTTATTTCCATACCCAAGCTTGGCCACTACTGCAAGGCAATAAAAATAGTGAGATGATTCGAGTAGGGCAGTGATATATATGATACCGTTTTAATTGAATATTGACTTTCTTAAAAATGTCCTTAAAATCGAACTCATTTTAACAGCAGGTAAGAAATTAATAAATTTGCCAAAGAACAAGGGGATCAGATGGGAATAGATTAAACATACTCAAGTACCTTTTCATGATTTCCAATTAAAAACTCTGTGAGAATAAAACCTATCAATATTAGATTTGAACAATGTCATAAACGCGTTCCAGGTAATAGCCATATCTTAATTTCAATAAATCTGTTCCTGATGCCACAGTTTTCAGTAACAATTAACTCTAGTGCTGAAATACGTTTTTTCCTCCTAGTTGAAAGAATTTCCCCCACCTTTGCAATATTAGTTGTGTTTTTCTTTGCTTTTTTTTTTTTTAGACAAAGAGCTTAGCAGCCACCAAAATACAATGGAATGGGCGGGGCATCACTTCAATCACAAAACTGTAAAAAAGCTTGATAAATCGCTCTTATCTAAATTAAACTTTGTGGTTCTGAGACGGGACTTTTCTTTTTTCCAAAACAGCTGATTCTGTAGCATCCATTTTCAATTCTTCTGTTTTATCAAGCATAGGAACCGCCAGCAGAACTTGTATTTATCATTACAGTGCTACTCTGATATACAGTCCTCTGTCTCGTGCATTTCCCTCTTATGACATAAATATCCAATTAAGCGAGTAAATGACTTTTCTAACAGTGCTACAAATGTCTGTATGATTTTTGTTGTTAGGCGTTTGCTTTTCTTTAAGATTTTTCCTTGCCCATCAAGAAAATATAAAGCTACTTTAAGGTAAATACAAAGAATAGAGCGCCACAATATTCCTTTCAATAACCAATATAGCATTTTTGGTCGTAAAGCTTGGTACACAGAAACCCGCCACTGGCCCTGACCGTTTCGAAGGTAGAGGAGACCGAGAGACCACATTGGGTTTATCTAATTCCTACTCTAGATCTCATTGCGTATGTGCATGCTTATCCGCCGTATCTTAGCTGCTTCAGACAGACTCCTAACCAACAGCACTATTAAGATAATTGTTCAGATTTTAGTTGAGAATTACAAACACCCTTAAATATCTCCAGGGCATCTCAAAAGCATTATGAAATTCAGTTTCTACCCAATCTTTGCCTTACTGAATTGATGGCAATCACTCGTGTTGCGTTTGATAAGAAAGTCGATATCGTGGATAGAAGTTATCATTCACTAACCTTTCACGAAGTGTCCAAACGATAAAAAGTGTGCTCATTTTTCTTTCTACTCGTTTAAATTTACCCAGATTGGTAAATATGCTTGTCTTTGTGTGACAGTAGTTCTCAAAAGAAGATTAAAAATCAGGTCAGTTTTAATTTGAAATTAATCCAAGTTGTTTCTGGGTTAAGTAAACACGCTTAAATGATATTATAATGGATTAATCTAATAAAGGGCAAATTCACAGTTAATTGAGAAAAAGTGAAGTTTTTCAAAATGTAAGAGAATCAGTTCAAAATAACTGTTTTTTTCTTTCTTTTCTATAAGAAGTGGATACTTTAAATCGATATTATATTCCCATATATCGGATCATTCCTTCAAGTCCTCCGCCTACTTACATATATTCTTTAATATTGCGAAAACAAGTGAAACGAAACCGATCAAATAAATTTGACATTGCCAAACACAGCATGCACACAAAACGGCAACCTAAGAAATATCAAAATTAACAATCTATATTGATCGATAAACAAAGATGATTTTTGATTAAAGAAAAAGAAATTAAAGCTGTGTTTGTTGCCGACTGGAAGAAGGAACAAATGATACTTTCTTATTATTTTTGTTCGCTTTAAACTTATCATGCTTTACTAACAGTAGCTATGTTAAATGCGCGCTGCGTTTCATTCTTGTGCTGGTTTTTTTTTTCTATGCATTAGCCTTTCACGTTAATTTGAATCAAAAAAAACTAGAATAAGAATCATGATTATTGCAAATGGCGCGCGCCAGATTCTAGATCTAGATAAAAACAGAAACCCATAAGGGGTTGAAACGTGTAACTCTCATATGTTTGCTTTGTCCGATGCTCGTGAAAATTCATTTTAGAAAGTACCATATTTGGAACGAGAAGAAGAGATAACTGACCAATCAAACTTCGTAAACAACGTGACGTAATTTTCCTTCAGGTTCCCGCGCCCGCTTAAAAAAATGGCCGACAAACGGGGGAAAAACTCCCGAAAGCCAAGAAAGCTTTCAAAGGTTGAAACCAGGAATATTACCGAAACACTGAACAGCATATTATTGCCTTACCACCCGGGCCAAACGTAACATTATGAAACCCATTGACGGCCTCGCAACTTCTTGAAGTTGTCACATCAAAAAACGATGCCTCGTTGACCCTCTGCACAGTAAACTTATACTGCAAATAGGCTTTTAAAATTCTTATCTTAAAAGTCTAGAATAAACAGTGAAAAATATTTTCGAATAAAATTCATTAGCTGCGTATCGAAAGCGTCCAAAACCTGAACCTGACATCTTCGCAAAAAGTGATGCTTGTAATGAATGTGAGAAGCATTTTAAAAGCTTAAATTGAACTTAAGATGTTGTAGTCACGATCGTGTTTTGAGCTAATTTTATGAATGAACAAACTCAAATTAATAGACAGAGAAGCCGTTTCTTGAAAATTTTTATTCAAAGTCCAAAAAGTTAATCCTTTAAAGCAATTCGGAAAACACTATCTGGATCGTGGATCCGTTCGCGCAAGTGATATCGGCTAAGCACATGACAAAATTCAACACAAAATCCATCCCAAATCAGGGCACATTTTGTAATTTTTCTTTAGCGCCGAAGAGAACAATTTATAAAATGTCTATGAAACATTTAAAAATACATAAATTCCCTTTCAAAAACGTAATTGTCTTGGCCATAGAGTGCAAAATGTACCCGAAAATTCAGCAAAAACTTCGCTGACTTGGTTGCATTTCAAAACAGACCTTGGGCTCCACCGTGAAGAAAACAAGGTTGAATTCCTAGAAGGACGATTTCTTGATGAAAAGCTTCCCTTTCTCCACAAAAAGAAAGCTGAGCATTCTTTTGAACTTTCTCTTTCCATTTTTTGTCCTTTAACGGTGTATTTTTAACCTTGAAATGCAGAACTCTTGTCTTAAAACATCTGCAGGGTGATCGCGCAGCAGCCATTTGGTTGAAAATGGATATCCATCACTAAGATTTCCAAATATGGTCAAAATGAATATTCACGAGCATTGAACGCGACTTACACGTTTCAACCCCTTATGGGTTTCTGATAATAACTAATGAACAGATAAAACTGAGTGTGCTAAGTAATTCTTCTGGATGAACCAGACATGAATTATTTTTTATTTTACTTATCTCTGTGTACATATTAAGAGTAGTAAATTATGATAAATGGAACAAGTTGTCACGAGTTCACATCTACATCTAGCATTTCCCCGCGCAAGGGTTTTATCACTTTCCAAAATATCAAATTTTACGGAAATTAAATACACCTTATTCGATGGTTTAGCATATAATACGTGCGGATATTTTGCGAGTTGCGTAGTATTTTTCCGAGCCCCGCAGGGGCGATGAAAAATACGAGCAATGAGCAAAATGTCCGCTCTATTATATGCTAAACCATCGAATAAGAGGTTTATTATTCCACTTCAAAAAAAATTGTTATTTTACAATTGGCTTCTATTTTTTGGTAAAAGTATTCAGAAACATCTGATTCCGTCTGTGAGACTGAGGTTAACAATGAGCAAAATGTTCGCACGTATTATATCCCAAACCATTGAATGAGAGGTTAATTATTTAAATGTAAAAGAAAAATGTTATATTGGCTTCTATTTTCTATTAAGAGTATCCAAAACACCTGATTCTGTCAGCCATAGTTGCTCCTTTTGCATCCGCCGGTATTCGCACTGTTGTAAACCGGTTAAACTAGGACACTACAGTGTATTACGGCCTCGTATTTTGCGCGTTCTCTTGACCTTATTTGGTAAAATGACATAATAGTGGAATAATAATGGAGATTATTATTAAGGTTAACTGCAAAAACGGGTTAGACCGTCGCCATCTTGAATTTCACCTCGTCTAATAAGTCGAACTGCATAAATTAAATTTCGTGACGCCTACATGAAGTAAGGGACCATACAGGCATGGGATACTACTAAGGGAGGATAAGAAATAAAGAGAATGGAGGAAATTAAAATGCATTATCGTAAAAAAACTACAGACTTGAACAAATTAAGCTAAAAGGCTACATGACGTATCTGTTGGTTAATAAGTAATGGAGGTTTTGAATCAGTTTCTCGTAGGTCTTCTAAAGATTGGTCTTAACTCATGATTATCTTTGCAATGCCGCGGTGTTGTCTGCGGTCCACTATTTTTATATTAGACTGCCGATCAGGTAATCTTTTATAAGGTTGACAGATGGCGAGTGAGCTATTAAGTCCATTTATCATTTTCACATAGTCCATAATGCACCTTGTTTACCCCCATATCTTAGACTGCTCCCCAGTCTATTTTTATCATTTTTTTTTTGGTCCGCGACTAGGCCCGTACCTCCACTCGGTAAATTTATCGGTCAATGAAGTTAAGAGGGATCCGTATTGTACCTTAAAATACAATATGATACACCTATAAAATATCTGGGCCGGGTAGTTCGAAGCCCTGTTAGCCTTCCTGGTTAGTGTAAGCAAAACATTTGAGTTGCTTATCGTCCTTTGATCTAATAAACTTAAGGCTACTTTAAACGCCAAAGCTAAGCTAAAAGACAAAAAATGTGGACTAATTTTACTAAGAAGTAAGAAGATCACAGTTGGATAAATAATCACACCGTAGTTTTGCTTTAGACAAAGTCAAAATACAACACGTACCAAGAAAGCTACATTGACAGAGTTTACAAATATAGTGTAAACTTATAACTGAATTTCTGCAGGTGGTACAACACAGCCACTTAACAATTTGCTGCTGTTCGTTTGAATAAATTTGCTATAATAAGTGATGACCACTTTGCCATATGGCAAAGAGTCACGTACAGATAATCGTTACTCTAGACCAATACCAAACGACAATGCATGTTGTCCACTTATGTACATTAGAGGGAGAGTTAGCTCCAACCTGAAAGCTTGTATAGCTGTCGCCTGACTGAAATGACGTAATCTGTTAGCTCCCAGAAAAGGGACATATTATTGCCTCTGAATTACAACAACATTCATCGTGTGGAAATGACATTGTCAAACATTATCTTTTCTCCACGAAGAACGTGATATCACTGTTGTTAGTTTATAACAACATATTTTTCCAAAGTTTCAAACGTCTTGAGAGGGTGCATTCAAGAGAACGAAATTGTGAGGTATATTCGATAAACTATAGTACCAACTAACAATTATGTTAAATTGATTTTCTTCCGTGACGTTTCAAACTTAGGGTTATTTTGTGATCAAAACATTTAGATAATTGGGCGCTTCTGATTAAAATATATTTTTATTAACAATAAGAACCAACCAAGTTTGAGATCGGCGATATATACAAAAAGTGTAAGGTAACGCGCTTCCTTAGTATAGTAACCTTACAACACAGACATCTTCTGCATAACTAAGAGGATTACATAAAATTTGGCGCACAATGGACTAAACGTTCATAATGGGCCAAATGTTTGTTTTAGTTTTCAACATCAATCACACGTGGCGCCAGCCTAGAAATCATTCATGCACCGCACGGAAATTTCTCTGTTACTTCAGAGAGTTAGCCGCTTATTAAAAACAAGTAGATTTCTTCTGACTACGTAACTAATAAATTAACCCTTAAACCGAAAAAAACTTTAAGAAACGTGCAGCAATCCTGTCCTTAATACTTGCTACCCCTACTGAGGGTTTACAGTGCAAGAGAATAAATTATTGTATCATCGGGTTGGCATACAAATGGAGAATTTGGCAGATCATTTTCAATGAATGATGTAAAGTTTAATGTTGGTTGTGTCAGTTTTAAATAAAAAATGAATACGACTCGTTGATTCGTTTTTGTTTTTTTTGTTTTAACTGGTGTCATTAAGATTATTCGCCCAGAAGAATAGCTAGGTGACAGACTCTAATATACGGTAGTCCTATGAAATCTTAGTTGACCGCTAATACGCATTACTGTGGCAACATTCAACATTGTCAACACCACTTTTTTGGCTGTCACTTAAAATTTTAATATGTGAATATTTTATTGTCATTTACAGCTGGCTTAGCCTGGAAGCAGTCCTAAACTGCTGCGTCCCTGTAATTCAACGTATGAAAATGATTAGTCTTCTTGCTAAAAAGACGCTGCTACGGGTGATCACTTTTTACGCGTACGGTTTGTTCGTGGCTTGGATTTTTACCTTGATAGAAAAAAGAGATGAGTCAAGTTACGAGAGGAAGAAAAAGATGTTAGAGACACTTGAGAAAGAATTGCAACGAAGGTATAACATGACAGCTAAGGACTTTACCAATTTTGTGAAAAAAACTGAAAACGCCGTGAAGGAGGGCGATGAACTGGACTGGACTTTTCTTAACAGTGCTGGATTTGTCTTTGCTGCTCTCACCACAATAGGTAAGACTGAGAAAATTAAATGGTGGATCCAGTTTGTTTGTAGCGTCATCTACTTGAAAGTCATATATTGATAATAACTAAGCTCGTCTAATAATTTATTTAACAGCTGGATATATGTATCAGCCGGCAGCTGAAAATGGATTTTCGTGTTATCCGTTCAAGTAGAATTACCCAAGATATTTCCCGCCAAAACTTGATATTTTAAAAAATTTGTACGTAACTGATCAACTTCTGCTCCAACCTCATCACTTCAGGTGCATTTAACTCGAAGAAAAGAAACAAAGTATTTAACGTCACGTTTTTTTAGAGCTGAAACAACTGGTGGAAACAAAAGGGAGGTCAAAATAGATGACTAACTTGCATGTCAAAGCCTTGAATTATAAAAGATCATCTCTTGCATCGATTTACATAATATTGAAACATTCATGAAAGCTGACTGGGGTGAATAACCATTAGTTATCAAGGCTTATTGCCTTCTGCCTTTACAAACACACTGCGCAATTTCAATAGGTATAAAAATAGCCATTATATGACACTAAATTTCTCATAATGGACGCGTTTTAGGATATATATCTTTACAGACAATGGAAGCAGGTGGATTTGACCAATTTGTCATCACGCAACAGTAAAAGGAAGGAAAAACGAAAACTAGGGGACAGAAAATAAGCTTTGTATGTAGGTAGAATGTTACTCTATTTTTGTTAAAGGTTATTTTTCATGTGATTAGGTGTTAAGTGCTTTTAGAAATGTTATGTAAAATGCTCAATATATAAGTACGAGTACATTTAGGTTTAATTAAAGGTAGACCATTATCGAGATGAGAAGCGTGTCAAATGATTATTCATTTAGCCAGCCATCTTGTTTTGGTCTCCACCAGCCGTCAGAAAAAAAATAAAGGAAGGGCAATTTGTTTTCTGTATTTTTTGCTTCAGTAAAATTAATCGTTTATTATTTGCGAACGAGACATGGCAGGCGCGGACGTTACCATGGTGATCATACCGTAAGTTGTCACCCGGTTGTCAGCCGATTCCAATTCACCGCGTAAAAAAGCCAATACTGCAGTCAGAATAAATGCTACTTGGGCGCAAGTACAACTACAACTTAAAATAAAAATAAAACCTGTGTTTTCTGAAAATAAGCAAGCTGATCAGAACAGCCTATAATTTAAAGTAGAACACAAAATGTTTTAAATAGCGGTATTTATTAGTTTTTTGTTGTTTCTTTTTTTTTTCGAGAAAAGCTCTCTTACTCCAAAATGATTACAACATCACCGCATAATTATTATCTTTTATTTGCTCGTCACTGTAATTAATATTTCCACAGCAGTAAATATACAGAGGCAGACGATCTCAGCAAGCTTTGAAATCTGAGCTTTTCAAGGAAGGTCTCTTTGTTAATCCTTTTTAATTAAACCATTTCTTTTCTGAGTTTGAAATAAGAACTTGAAAATATATCAACTTTAATTTCTTATGAGTGAAAATCAACTGAAATGCTGGTCCATTTTTTCTTCTGATTTTACCGGGCCTCCTCAAAGCTCGCGCACTTTTTATTTGAGGTTGATTTGAAGGGATACAAAAGATTACTGATCGTGTTAACTTGTAAATACCTTCCTCGTTTCTACTAAAAGGAGTTGCCCTACCTATCATCATTATCTTTTAACTTCAAGAAAGAAATCCACTTTGTTAGCTCTCTTTCTAAGTCCCTATATGAGACCTCACAGTTTGAAATGGACTGGACAGGTGCTTTCCCTTCTAAAACGGATCGATTTTATGTTTTTCTTCTTCTAAGCAGCCGTTTACTGATGTATTCAACCCATTTTGGCAAAAAAATAGCACAGCGCACAAATAGAGTCAGAGTGACTAATTCGCAATGATTGTCTGACTCCTGTCATTTTTGTCATTTTAATTGCAAAATTCAGACAAACATGACATCTTAAATAATGTCATGGAATTCGCCAATGTTAATTTCAATTCTTTTAAGTTTCCTTTCTGTGAATATTAACTGTACGCAGCGCTATTGGTGACAGTCATCGGTTACAACAAAGTCATAAGCAATATAAAGTTAAGTGAAGCACATTTTCGCAGTTTTTGAGCATGAAAAATAGCCAAAAATATATTCATTATTCATAATAATGATAATAATGATAACAGCATACTTAACGCATTGTAAAAAAAATCCCAATGCCCCATACAACGTTTTTAAAGAAAATATTCAAGAAAGATGCTGTTCCAACCAGCCACACCTACCCTTTCAAGCCAAGACCTCAATTTCATATCAAGGTTGGGCTTTAAATATTGAAAAATAATGATTTATTTTGGGTTTCAGGGTTCGGGCATATCACACCAAAGAATCCCTCTGGGCAAGGCATCACCATTTTGTTTTGTCTGATTGGTATTCCTATAACCATGCTGGCAATGAAATCGGCGGGTGAGCTCTGGGCAAGTTCCATCGAGTTCATTGTAAGAAAAATAGAGAAAGACTTCTTTAAAAGAGGTCAACTATCGCACGTTAAGAAGAAGACTCTATTCATCGCATGTACTTTGACTGTGCTCGTGCTGATCCTCGCAGCTATTTCCACGGCTCACCTCGAGGACTGGACTTTTATGGAAAGCTTGTATGCATGGTTCATCACTTTGACCACGATTGGTTTTGGCGACTATGTGCACCTGAAGAAGCTTCAGAGAGATGTCGATCAAGAAAAGGCCAAGGAATCTACCCTTCTACTTTATGGCTTTCTACTATCACTGCCTTATATGATAGGACTAAGTCTTATGTCGTGTATTTTGTCAATTCTCGTGGACTCCATTGAGCATATTCGCAATTTTCGTGATCGGGTTTTTGGACTTTTACCGAGGTGTATTAAGTCAGCAGCAGGAAATGGGACTTTAAGAGAGGGCGAGGAGAATGGTCAATCAGTTAATTCAGACGCAAAAACAACAATTGTATAAGAGATCAAACAAATCGATACAAATTTAAGAAAAGTAATCATCAGCGTGAAGAGTTGAGGCTATAAAACCACAAGAAAACTACAACGAAAACAGAGTAAAACAATGCTTGGCAATTTTTTATAAAGTGAAGTGTGTAATGTTCAGAGAGAAGAAAACTAGCCACGAGGACCCGGGGAGTATAAGATAGTACAGCTTTGGGGGCATAAACTATCGTTAGTGGATAGTTTGAAATTATTTACAGTGTAACGGTTTTGTTTTCCGGCTTAAGGACCAACCTCGTTCCCAGGTTCTCTCTCCTACCCGTCGAGAGACCCTGGTTGGGTCTGGTCACGTGTCTCCCAGAATCTGGGAGATTACAAACAAACGACTTGGGGGAGGGGCGGATAAGTGTGAGATTTGTCTCTACGAAGCGTAGACGTCGAGATCAGTGGAAACTGCATATCCGAGCTTGTCTAAAGGGTCCTGTTTTTTATAGTTCCCGGACTAGTCAAGACAAAACCTCGAACGCCGAATCCTTTGACAGCGAAAGCGTAACTTCCTGCAGAATATCTGGATGTTTATCGGATGTTGCAAAGGAAATCACGGATTCACCACTTGTGCAGTCAAAAATATTTTGGGCGGTTGTATTCATACCGAAACGCAGTAGGCTTAAATTGCTATTTCTATGTTATGGAGGCCACCTTTAGAAAGCAAACGTATGTATTTTCAAAACTATGATTATGCAGTTCGAATGGGTGCCGAAAAGATGTATAAAGCGTTGCCGTCTTCACCGTCCTCGAAAATATTGAAATCAAACAGATCGATCGATCGAAGCAACAGGAAGAGAGAATACGCCGCCCGGACTCAGTTTGATTGTTCAAATGAAAAGAGGTAAACAGAATCTTAGAAGAGCATATTTTTATCCAACGGCTCTGTGTTGTATTTTTGTCGTCGTTTAAAATCAACAGAATAGCCGTATAAGTTTCTTTGTTAAAAAATATGGCTTGTACGACTGCCAACCGTTTATTGTTCTTTGCTTAATTTTCTGGAGGGTTAGGTACATGCTTTAGAGGATTCAGAAAAATCACTGAGCTACATTTTTTTTTTTTTAATAAAGCTTTCATTTGGACCATATACAAGAAATCCTTTCGCTTTGGCAGGTTGTCACTGGGCTATGTTGTCTGTTTTGTCTCTGTTTATACTATTTCCTGTTGTCTTCAGTGTCGCGTTTTGGTCACCTTTGCTTATGCACGTACTATATTATATTTTTTTTACCTCTATTTACCACTAAAAGCGATACGTTTTTTTCTGTTGCCGCATCATAAAAAAGGTTAGGGGTAGGAGAAAGCTGACATTTCAGACTACAGCTTTCCGTTAAGTCATTAGAGCTAAAATATTATTTTGACCGTGAATGTAAAATGAATCCTCTGCTATCAACGTAACTGCTTTGTTTAGTCACCGCTAATGGTTTAGGTTTGCCTGTACTGATTCGGGCCGATTACCAGGCGCTGTCACCGACAAAAATTGATTCTTTCAATGCAAGTTCAACGGACAGGGATTTGCCCTTCAATGCGGATAAACACGCGCTTGTGTCTTACTCAGGATCGTAGATTTTAGTATCTAATTGTTGCCATCGGTTTAACTGTGATAACACGAGTTTTTTTTATTTCTCCGCTGGTAATTCGCTTGTTTATCTGGTGATAGCTCTGTTTAGGCAGAAATTTCCCGAATTTCACTTATAGTTGGAGGCTTAGCAAATCTGTCTTGCCCTTTCGATCATTGCGTCACGGTGAAAACGAACCAGACAAAAATATTGAGAGACAAAGGACTCCTCCCTCGGAATTAATTTTGTTCCGGGACCACGTGACCAGACCCAACCAGGGTCTCTCTCTCTCTCGCTCCGTAGGGACGGGTAGGAGAGAACCCTGGGAACGAGGTTGTGATTGGGTCTTGCATTTCCCTCAAGACCGCGAAGTACGTAATTATTTCTAATGATGTCGTGATGTCAAGTTAGATAACGACCTGTTTTAGTAGGTTTAGTAACTGAAAAGGCAGAATAAATAGGAGATAGGACGGGTAGGGAACTTTATTTTAAGTGGTGAATATGCTTAGCCATACAGCTACTTTACTGATATATTGCCCTCACGGGTAGAATAAAGGCAAGATTTGAATTATACATTTAACATTTGAATTACGATTAACTAAGACTATGTATTTAGCTAAGATATAATTTCAAATACCTCATCCTGAAATTATGATTTAAATATAAAGTTATAAAAAATCTTCAAAATCTAAAACTTCAAACCACGAACCGGCAAAAAAAAACTTCTTACGCGTTCCAATGTTTCGCGCCATAACAGCTAAAAGAATTTAGCCCCTAATTGGTGCTACTAACCCAGGGCACAGAGAATACATATATAACACCACACGTTGTAGCTGTTCGTTTTGAAATCAATAGCTATTTATGCTTCATAATGTTGACAGGCCATACACGACTCCCTTTGGCCAAGTTCTTGTATATCTTTGACCTTTAAGGTGCCTCGACACAGTCCCTCGGAGACCACACCGACACCCCTCCACCGCCCCAAAAGGGGCTCCACACCTTTCGGACCGCTCCTCCTTGAAAACAACTGTTTATGGTTACAGTAACATTTCTTGGATTCTACTGGTTTGTCATGTGCTGTGTAAGCCTGTCAGCTTTTACACTGAAACATGATAGGGCGAAGAATTGTCCTTGTACAAGAATTTAAGGGCGCTCTCGTTTACTTTATTTATCTTGCTAGTGTTTCTAGCCTCATAATGATGCTAGACGTGGCTGCAACAAAAAAAAGGTTAACAAACTAAAGGCCCGAAACAGTGTTTCATTGGTCCTTTAAGGTATTTTTTTACCTGTTGAGTGCATTTACTTGTCCCACCTCCTTCCCCCAACTTTAAGACAAATATAGGCATCAAAATTCAGCCTGTTATCTAGTGCGCTTTCTATTCAACGAAAATTCCGGCTTGAAATTTCGGAATTTCAAATGTCTGTCCAATGGAACGGTACATTCCAGTTGCACAGACCCGACCCAAGCCACCGCGTGTTTGGTTATTGTTCTTGTAAGCAGGATTCAAAAGAGCGGCACTGAGGACAACAGTTTTGTCAAAGGAAAGTTGACATTTCTGTCAGACCGACTGATTACGGAAATGAGCGGACCGGTCAAGTGGCTCACCTTCAAAGGTGGTCTCGAATATTACGATCGAACCAAACCCGAAATGGTCCATTCCATTTGATATACCAACCAAATTTCCGAGATTTGGGGTTGAACCGCAATAGGCTATTTTCATTATTACTATTATTTTTATTGTCATCAAATTATTATTATTATTATTATTATTACGCTAGCCGTAAGGTTTGCAAACTTCACTGGCCAAGTCTTTTGGCACTCTAAAATATTTTTTCTTGACTTCTCATTGCATTATCTTCTCGCTGTCTGTTAGGCATTTCAAAACCCAAATTACTGACCGAGTTTCTTGAGGTATCGTCGTCACGATCGGTAGTAATATCATTCTGAGAGCGACAAAAGCTTTGCTGGCAACGATCAAGTCTTTCAACCCACGCCACCAGAGCATCAACAACTGCTGACATGAAACACAACCCAGCTATAAGGAGACTGTTTGGCTGCTCTGTCGTAGTCATGTAAGTTGGAATGAAATCTCCAAAGCCCACTGTTGTAAACGTAATAAACCAAACGTATACTCCTTGCCAAATGTCCCACCCATCCATGTCTGTTGATACGGTGGCTGCTATGAAGATTACAGTGACTAAGGCAAAAAAGTTGAGCAACAAGAGCTTCAATTCCAAATGTGATATCTCGGCATTTTTCCGGATGCATTTTTCAAAGTTTGTCAGAAGGCATTTAAGAAGGCTATTGTAACCTGAACCACATGATTTAAGGGTAAGAAGAATCAGGGGTATTCCAAATAGGGCATACCCAATGGTGACCATTTGTCCTGTAAAGGTACGCGGCGAAATATTTCCGTACCCTGGGAATAAACATAAGACAAAGATATGAGTAAAATTGAAGTGTGTCACTAAAATGAAGTTTTCAGTGTCAGTACATTTCTAATGCCTTTAGTTATATTTTAGGCCAAATCTTCATTATTTTGGGAAGACCCTCTTAAACGTCCCAGACTGATAACGACGATTCCATAGGACAAAATTAATACAGATTTCATAATGAACTGCCTCAAACTCGTGCTGCTTTAGGATGAAAAGAAAAGAGAGCCATAAAATGGCTGTTTGTAGCTGCAATCCTGGACAAAAGTCCTCTCGGCAGTTTTGGCAGTATTCATACTTTTCTGCGATTTCTGGGTGCCCTCGTAAATCAGTGCAACCTTTTCGAAAATTGCTTGGAGTTCTGTCTCCCCCTATCTCCTTTGTCCCAAGGAATATCCGGAATATGCCAATAATTGCCTTGTGTCACAGATAGCAGTGAGAGCCGAAACGGTGAACGTCACGTTAATATCTTACTCGGGTTATAACATCACAGAAACTCTTACAAAGAGTTGCTGTGATGTTATAATATATCACTAATTTCTTTACCGGGTTATTAGCACGTTCCAGAGATTTTTTCGGAACGTGACCGAGGGTCCTTTTTGATGCAAATTCTATTTTTTGTTTTGCTAGTTGTGCACGTGCATATGAAACTTGAAAACAACGCCAGTGAATAATAATGAGGACGCTCACTTGTAAACTCACAATCTGGAGGAAATTGGTTATATTTGAGGCCCTATTTAAAAGCCTTCCCTGTTTTCAATGTTCTTGAAACTTGCAAGGTATATTTATTGACAATTGATCTCGTGATTGTCAAGTGTATTAAAAACTTCATCGAGCGGTTTTGAAATTTGTAGGTATGGACCAAATTACGTGCAAAAACTGTAAAAAAAAAAAAAAAGCAGCTGAATGCAAGTTATTAAAATTCTTCTAACTACAACCAGTTGCAAAAAGACTTGAGACATTGAAGATATTGAAGAAGCATCTTTCGTGCAAACTTCCCGCGTGCATCCATAACTCGATATATGCACGCAAAGCGTGAACAAATTCTTAATTTCTAAATATTTCAAAAACACTCTCATAGAATTTGTTCAAACTTTGCCATAATGAAGGCAATTATTGCAGGTACAAACTCCCTTAAGCGATTTCTTAAAAAGAACTCCTAATACAGAGAAACATAAAGATAATAAAAACGTAATGGCGTCGTTACGTTGCCATGGCGACACTGATTGCAATACAACTCAGATCATAAGAAATTTCATCTTTATATAATACAGTTGCGATAACCTTTTTCCCATATCTTTACTTATGCCGACGAAGTTAATGCTCAAACTTCGGAGGTATACCCCAAAAAAATCCAGTCGAGGCACCTTAAGACCTCACTAGAACAGTTTCATATTTTTTAATTATGCTGCTGAAGGACAACATGAACATATTATGTAAAAATTCTTTTTTTGAGTTTCCGGCACACTGCGTGACTCAATTTCCAACCAAGTGGTATTCTCTTTGCCTTCACGGCTTAAGGTTTTACATGGGACGATTTGCAACGACGATTTTTAGCTTAACACAGCGTTGCAATGTTGGAACAGTGTTGCAACCATTTGAAACAATGTTGCAACACTGTGTTGCGCTAGAAATCGTCGTCAGTTGCGAATCGTCCCGTGTAACATCACCTTTAGCATTACACGATTTTATATTTTGTTTGAGCAAACTACAAGTATTATCGAGAGCTTCGCTTTTGGCCCTGGCTAAATCTATATATTACTACAGTGTATATGAATTATCAATTGCAAAAGGCTCATAGGCGTAACTTACGAGTGAACCAGCGTCGCGATGCTGTACTTGAAGATAATAAAAAAAGCTGCTTATTTCGAGAAATTTCAAACGAGGTTATATTTCATTTAGAATTAAAGTCATCGAGAAGTTACGACACGTTTTTAACTTGTTGTGTTATAATTTAGGTGGCCAATAGTAGTTAGGTCATCTTTCATTTGAAAATAATTTAGCGTTAGTAGTTCTTCTAAACAGAGGAGCTTTTTTGTTACGGTTAATAATAGCAGAGGCTAGTTTCTTTCAACGGAATACATTATATCAGTGTTATCCGGTAATAAGTGCAAATTTATTTCATTTCTGACAAGGTAATATATTGTTCTTTCAACCGAGTTCTCAGTTATATTGGGCTTCCATAATGTGTTATTAATCTGATGGCAGATACAAAAAAATTCTGTTTTATTAACTAAGTAGAAAAAGCTAATTGTCCACTATAAAGCTGTGTTATCTAATCCCTGTTTGTAATGTTTGCGAAGCAGCACCGAACGTCGACACCCCAAACGGACTCAACGAATTACTGGAAACTCGTTTCGAATATCCCTTCAACCAGAATGACAATGACTTTTTGATAAACACGCCAATCG
>JBBMOI010000004.1:29907500-29912500 GCA_038088405.1 Porites divaricata
AAAAGAATCGAATTTTGAGCTGAAGCTATTCTCTAACATGATCATTTATTCGTCTATATATTCGGACGACACAATAGACGACATGATAACTATGGTTGTACATCTTCTTTCATTACTTAGTGCATGACTTTACACACAAAGAAAATGCGCCTATAGAGTTATAAAGAAGATATCAAAATCTTTCAATCAGGGATCACCTAGACCATGATATTTTTCAGTGCTGTTTTTGCAGGCATAACATTACATCTTGGAACCGTTAGTCCTTTTTTCATTTTTTATTCATGTTTATCGTTGTCATCAGTAGCATTTGGCAAACGACAGGAAACAGCTTCAATGTGTAAATATAGTCTTACATAAAAAAACTGGACCGTTATTTTTGGAATGCAATTAATGCGAAGACACGTTTTAGCTTTTTAAAAAGATAGATGGCAAAAAGTGTGAGATAGCTCCGTTAATTAATAGGCAGCTTTTAGGGAAAGACAGCATATTCTCATTTAAGCTGCTACGTTATTTCAAGACCCTGAGTGTTGGTCCGACCGTGAATGGAGCTCAAGCCTCTAACTTCAAAGCCTCTAAACCAAATAACTTAGCAAAGAAAAATTATCGAAAAATAGCATATCCTTCGAAACTCACATGGATGCTGATCTCACCCGCTCCTTAACTGGCACTCGGAAGAAGTTATTTTCCAGATTTATATCCTCGTTCAACTTTTCTAAAGTCACCGTTTCTTTGTGTCGTGAAGCTTTCCTTTCGCATCTGAGACACTTACTTTGAACATGAATCTGAATCTTTAGCTCATCAAGAGCATCGACGAGAGAATTTATTACCGCGCTGACCACACAAAGTCCTGCCATAACTGGCAACGCCAAAGCGGAAAGAATCAGCCAAAGATGAACATGCTTATCAGCGGGAGAATTTTCAGCAGTAGCTTTTGTCAGAGCACTCCACCAAGGAATATAGTCACCATAGCCAATCGTCGAAAGCGTCGCAAAAAAAGCATAGATTCCTTCCACAAAGCTCCAATCTTCCATAGGTATTTGGGTCAATCCGCCGAGGCAAAGAGTAAATACCATCAGGATAAACGTTAAGCAGAGGCTTTTTGTCTTGAGCTTTTTGGGTCTTCTCCTACCAAAGAACTCTCTCTCCACAAGTAGTACGAATTTTTCAACAACCCTGGCAATAGTTTCACCCAGTGTCTTAAGAAAGGCCATGCAAATGGGAATACCGACGATACAGTACACGATGGTGATTGCTTGTCCAAGTGGAGTTTCTGGCGTGATGTTGCCAAAACCTGAAAAAAGAAACAAATATAGGCCGTAGAATATCCAAGCATGCATGTGTAGAAATATTGACTTTGTGGCTGGAAATCATCCGAGGCCTCTCAAGATTTGCGTATCGCCCTTTACTGGCTACAGTTTTGAAAACATTACTGGACCAACATCCTAATAACCATTATAAAACTATAAGTAACCTCGTCTTTTTTATAGTCTCCTCCCTCTCTTTTCCTTGTCATCTAGTTTCCCACGTGTTTTGTCTAACCCCAAAACAGTGCGTTTTGTCATAAATCCAGCGGTAATTTTGAATAGCTATGTTTTAAAAACCAGCCCCATATGAGCGAACCCGGATTCCGGATCCGGGAAATTTTTGCTGGTGGAATCCGGAATCCCACTTACGATTGGAATCCAGAATACAAGTTCCACCTGACTTGCACAAAGACGGGAGGCCAGTATCTGGAATCCGGAATCCGGAATCCAGAATCCAACAATGTCTTGAATTCCCTCACAATTTACATGGGGCGAGACCTTCACAGGGATAAAGATAACGTTAACTTGATTAAAAATAGAACACTTACGGTAGTTATAAACATGCTAACAAAAGTCTTTGCCACAAAAATAAGTGAATGTGAATGTTTAAAAATTTGCAAACCTACCTATTGTTGTTAATGACATCATTGTAAAGCTCAAACCAGAAAATAAAGTCCAGTCGATTCTTTTCCCTGTTTTCACGACGAAAAATGCTTCTTCCATGAATAACTCAAAATCACTTTGATTTATTGAAATGTTGAATTTGACCGTAAAATTTTGATGAAGTTGTTTGGTTAGTCTTGTATAGATTTCTCTACTGCTCTCAGGTTTTCTTTCAATTACATAGAATGTGCAACCTCCTAAAAATGCGTAAATATAAAGCAAAATTGCTCTCCAGAGACCTTTCTTGACAAGTCCATAATTCATCGTTCTGTCCTTATCCTGTGCCAAGAATGAGAAAAGGACCTAATTAAGATTCAAAGAAGCTTACGCACAACAATGGCAAAGTTTTAAAGAATGGATTGAGCGAAGGTTGAGTAGGTTTACCTGTAAGTACGTTTTCTCTGGAAAATATTATCACTGTAGTGTACCAAATCAAAACTCATCAGACTAGAGTCCTTCCGCAACTGTAAAGCAATCAGCACCCTTAAAGGGGCTGTGTCACGGCAGTCCTGTTCATTTTGTTTAATTTTGCCAATTGCTCGCCCGCAATCGCTATGGAACTTAATGTAAGCAAAGAAATGTTTTAAACGTGACAACACCGTCTGCATTTTTGACATATTCTGTGATAGCGTTCCATAACAGAGGGGCTGCAGTGGAAACCGCGCGTCCTCCATCAGTTTTAGATTTTATGGCTGGGGTGCATAAAAAGCGAACGGGATGACGATCGTAGTGCTTTTGATGGATGATATTTCTTAATCAGAGGTTCCAGATATCCAGTGGATTGTCCATTCAAGATTTTATACTTAAAGTTAATCCTTGTTTCCACAGGTGCGGACAGCAGAGGTTTACTAAGTTGGTTTACTCTGTAAGTTGGTGTTGAAAGTAAGCTTACGCTATTTAACAAATAGTCGCCGAAGGCGACGTGAATATCGGCGAAGCATCCGAGACGAAGTCGAGGTGACTATTCGCCGATGTTCACGTCGCCTGAGGCGACTAATTATTTTAGTATAATTACATTGATGATTATTCGAGAAAATAAAAGCATTGATCAATTTCCGACTCCTAAACATCAAAAAATCTGGCTGCCATTTTGAAAACGTCTAGTTTTCAATGTTATAATCACCGCATGGTGATTATAGCGGGATAAAGCGAAGCTCCTAGCCAATCACAGCGCTCTATTTTCGATAATCATCAATCTAATTATACTAATCTTTGTCACCCAACTAGTGGACTAATGCAAATCCTGCATTTTAATTGGCTACAGCGAATTCGCCGGTTTTGAAAACCTACCAAAACAATGGCGAACGCTTCGCGTTTTGTGGAATGCCACAATCTTTCATCTTTCATGGCTGCTCTGTTTCCATCGTGAACAACAACTACATGCGATGAAATAAAAATCGACAAACTGTTGAAAACTTGGCCCAATTACCAATCGCCAACTTGATCTATTGTAGTTCGCTTGAGCTTTCCTTGCAGTTCATAAAAGTATTGTTGGTCACTGCACTATTTTTTAGATTTTTTTTTTTTTTTTATGAACAGTTTTGGTTGGATTTTCAACAATCAATGAATGAATGAATTTTCACAAGCAACGCTTTTGTATCATGTGTTTCAAAAACGTGACAGTTATGTAAATTTATGCAAATTTGGCGCAATCGAGCGTGACGCTTTCTTTCGTTTTATTCCCAAATAAATATTTCTTCAACTTGCTTTTGCTAACTTTATTATTACCTTTTCTGTCCGACTAGTTGGGTGATACTAAAACAATTAGACCCTTCGCCCTCAAGGGCTACGGGTCTAATTGTTAATAAATTATCTCACCTCATTGACATGTTGGCTAAAGCCGACAAAATTAATTGTACTAGCAAACTACTGCCGCATTCTCAATACGATGAGAAGTTTAAAAGTATATATGAGTGATAAGATCGTTGAAGTTGTCGTGCTATACGCGACCATAAAATAACTAGTCCGTTGCTTGATCGCTTTGCAGCATCCGGAATTATATAGATCACACGTTATATTGAGTGAATACGTCACAGTGTGAGATGCTAAGCGACATGCAAGAAAGAACTCAGGTGTTTTATTTTAAAGATATTTATATTTTTAGAACATGATAGAAATGGAACGCTTTACAGATTCAGTTTCATAATCGTACTATCAAAAAGTCGCATACGGATATAGCATTTAAACACGTAAGATGTGGATATCCAAATAATAAAGCCATGTAAGTGAAATCCCTAAAATGAAAATGATCTGGATATTTAACTCACCAACTGCACCTTTTTTTGTGAATGCCAGTCAACTTCACGCACAACTGAACTTAGGCGGCAAATCTAACCGTCCTGTTTACGTATTTAAGTATTTCTTCTAGCTTGCCGCTTAACACCTTCTTGGACTTTGTTCAAACAACAGCAATACCAACAACTACCATTAAATTTCACGCTATAGCAATCTTGAGGCAGAATACATTAAAGTGAGTCCGTAATATTCATCTCTAGCACAAACATTTGTTTTCAAGGAGTTGATGTTTTTTATTAATAATTTATCCAAACTTCACACTTACCAGTCACCGCTAGCAGTTTTCAACGGTTGCAAATGAAAGAGCTAGCTATGGGGGGCGTATGTGCAATAACTGCGACAGCTTGTCCGTCATCTTCCAGAGCACAGAATGACTCTTAATCATACCCTTTTTGCTCGAACCGTTTTACCAGTAGTAAACGTAACAGCAACAAACTCGTTGACAAATGAAGTAAATGAGTGCTCTTAGCTCCTGGGTGCTAGAAAATATATGGCTTTCTAAAGAGAAAATTGAAATTAAAAAAGCTGCTTTGAAGACCTTAATGCAGAAAATTGACTATTACAAACCTATCCACAGTCAAACTTGAGGCAAACAAATGATATTAATAACTGAGTGATCTGGCGAATACGAAGAGCCCCAATATTAATCTTTCCTTTCATATCCGCCCGGGACTCTTTAAAGCAGGTGTGAAGCTGTGTTACGTTAACCATTATTATAAAACCGGCGGTAGAAGAGAG